>LR738715.1:749562915-749600683 GCA_902687465.1 Secale cereale | reverse complement strand
GGGGGGGGGGGGGGGCGCCGCCAGGGTGCCTGGGGCCCTGGTGCCCCCCGGCTGTTCTTCGGGCGCAAGGTAGGTTCTGGAACGCTGATTTTTTATATAATTTTTCTGGATTTTTCCTTACAGTTCTCGTAATGTGAAAACCTGAAATTCAAAAATAGCCGAAAACAGAAACTGGCACTGGGGTGCACTGGATTAGTAGGTTAGTCCAAATATGATCAAAAGTGTATGGAAGTGTATAAATATCATAGCAATATCACCCAAAAGTGGCATGGAGCAAGCAGAAATTATAGATACGTTTTGGACGTATCAACATCCCCAAGCTTAATTCCTGCTCGTCCTCGAGTAGGTAAATGATAACAAGAATAATTTCTGTGGTGCCATGCTATTAACCATATAGGACTTTTTATAGTCATATGACAAAAGCTTACTGAGACAATGAATCTGTAGTAATTAAGTCGCCTCATGAGAAAATTACAAATGACTGAAAGTTTTACAATATGACATTGAAGCATCAAAAAGATTTGCAATGAACATGATGTGCAAATATGATAAAGTGATATCTAGCTTGCCCCCTTTAGTGAAGCAAAACATAAATGCAGGGGCACCTTCAAGGTTTAAGTGATGACTAGATACAATGATTTCAAAATAAACGATATCACAATCATGCAAAAGACAATGCTACTTTGGGACAATGCACATTACACTTAGAATGACAATCATGCTCTCAGTAGTTGGTGCTTGAAGAAAGAAGGTGGAGACTCAACATAAAAGTAAAAGAATGGTTATGTGCTAGAGCTTTTTTTATTTTGAAAGCATAGAAGCAATTTTGTCAACGGTAGTAGTACTTCATATGTGTCATGCATAAGACATCCTATAAGTTGCAAGCCTCATGCATCGAATACCAATAGTGCTCGCACCTTGTCCTAATTAGCTCGGATTTCCATGGGTTATCATTGCATTACATATGTTTCAACCAAGTGTCACAAAGGGGTACCTCTATGCCACCTGTACAAAGGTCCAAGGAGATAAATCGCATTTGATTTCTCGTTTTTGATAGATCTCAAATTGAGGACATCCATACCGGGACAACATAGAAAATTGATGATGGACTCCTCTTTAATGCATAAGCATATTCTCATAAGAGATTGAGGATTAATGTCCAAGCTAAAACTTCCACCATGATACATGGCTTTGGTTGGCGGCCCAATGTTCTTCTCTAACAATATGCATACTCATTCAACCCATGGCAAATCAACGTTACTTCAGACAAGACGAACATGCATAACAACTCACATGATATTCAACAAAAGTGTGACAGTTGATGGCGTCCCCAGAAACATGGTTACCGCTCAGCAAGCAACTTATAAGAAATAAGATACATAAGCAACATATTCTTTACCACAATAGTTTTTTAAGCTACTTTCCCATGAGCTATGTATTGCAAAGTTAGTCTGCTTAGTACAGGTGGAGGTTAACAAAAGACTGGGAGCGACCAACTAAGAGAGCAATGACGGTCATAATCATGCAGAGCGACAAAGCAACATTGAATCAGGCATGGAAGTTATATCGCTACTCAGAAATAAAAGATCATCAAGGCTTGACAGACTTTCTTTACAGTCTTAGATATGCGTGAGCATACGCCAAGTCAATCAAAATAAATTCTTGAAGGAAGATATTACTAAACCATACCACATCATAGGCAAACAAATCATGTTGGTATTCCAATAACACATTGGGAATCCCCCAGCTATTTGAGACTAACCATAAGAAAACCTGAACTACTAAGCGCCATTATGCACGTAGCATTTTTATCATAGACATATCAACCAATGCAACGGAAGCAAACTCTCTTAATAAGATAAGCATGATAATTAAAGAGAGTTCAAGCAACCAACTAAACAAAAGCTCTTTGAAAAGATAAGCATGAATACTAAGAGTTGAACATGATAGTAGCTATTAAAAGACAAAGAACACACACAGCAAAGATGGACATGAAAATTCTATGTTATGTTCTAGGTAGAAGTGGAGCGTGTTTCTCTCCCACATAAAGAACGCTGAGTTCCGACTCGTTATGAAAAACTAAAAAGAAAACTAAAAGCAAGACGCTCCAAGCGTAGCACATAACACATGAAGTGATAAAAATATAGCGGAACGAAAGACGAACTGATAATGTTGATGGAGAAGGGGATGCACGGGGGCATCCCCAAGCTTAGACGCTTGAGTCTCCTTGAATATTTCTTGGGGGTGCACGGGGCATCCCCAAGCTCGAGCGCTTGACACTCCTGAATCTTTTTATCATCTTCCCTCGCACACTTGAAAACTCCCTTCATACATAACACATCATAATCCGATTAGCGAGGTTAGTACCATTAATAAAATAATTGTTCCTTGCTGGAAATAAAGATATTCTTGAAGTTCTACTGTTTCTCAAGATTGCCAAAAGGTTTTTGCAAAGAAAAAGCAAGCTCTTGGTTTGCAAAATGAAGGAAAGGCAAAACAGGACAGAATCTGTGAAAAACAGAACAGCAGGTAGTAAATGATTTGTTCGGGGTACTTCTGCAACTCAAATCAAAAAACTCAGAACAGACGCACGAAAGACAATTATATAGAGAACGCTGTCGAAAAAATATAGAACAAAAAGATGATCTGGTGATTTTATACGAATTTTTCTATCCAAGGACAAAATCTGTTTCCTGGACAGCACCTCACAACTTTTGAACTTTCTAGCAATCAGAGGCTATACTTGGCACAAATATGAAAAGCAAAGATACAATGATGATGCTACTGTAGTAAACAACATCAAGACACAACAAAAGCAAAAATAAAAAATTTATTCATGTGGGCTGCCTCCCAAAAGCGCTTTCTTTTATGCCTTTAAGCTAGGCATAATGCAAAAATGATGCACTCGTAGGAATAAGAGTTGAAGAACAAAAGAGAGCATCAAGAAGCACATATAAATCATATTTAAGTCTACCCCTCTTCCTATGCATTGGAATCTTGTAAAGAAATAAATTATTGAAGCATAAAGCAATAAGCATAGGAAGACAAAACAAGTGCAGCTTCAAAACCTTCAACATAAAGAGAGGGAACTTGATACTAGTAAGATATTTAGAACCACGTCTCCCTCTCTCATTATAAATTTCAGTGGCATCATGGATGAACTCAACAATATAAGCATCACATAAAGCATTGTTACCATGATCCACACGCAAAAAGGTACTCTTACTCTCCACATAAGCATCATGAAGAGGATAAAACTTATTATAAAAGAGAGACATAAGCTCTTGCCAATCAAGCAAGTGCGAGTTATCGAGAAGCTTATACCAATCTGAAGCTTTATCTATAAGTGATATGGCAAACAATTTCCTCATGACAAACTCCCTTGATACACCTGCAAGCTTAAATAATGAACATAGTTGTGACAGATATAGCAAGTGTTCACCGGGATGTCTGTCTCCTGCATAACGATTAGCCAAGATATAATTGATAATACCAGCTGGTATTTTATAGGGCACAATTTCAGTAGGGGGAGGAGCAACCACCACAGGTGCGTGGCGTCTTCCCGCAAGCAACGATCCAATAGCAAGGTTGTCCATAAGCATAACTAGTGAAATACATGAAGAAAACTGAAAGGTAAACTAACAAGACTAAAAAGCAAAGGTAAAAGATAGCGTGCAACTCCCCTATCCTGAAGAGTGGAGTCCCCGGCAACGGCGCCAGAAAATCGCCTTGATGGGCCTCTAACCCCTCGTTGGTTACCCCAAGTGGAAGGTGTGAGATGCAGTGTTGTGGAAGTTTTTCCCTTAGCAAAGATGCCAAGGATCGAATCCCCAGAGACTCCTAGGTTCAACAAGTAGGTGTCAACTGCTAACGGCGCTAGATATTAGCAATCAACGTGGACCTGCACACAGATACAAATAACTTTGCTCCCAACGAGTACAGAGAGGTTGTCAATCCCTCCGGCCTTGTAGTTCACAAAGGATTAAACGCAAATGATAGTAGTGATAGATAATGTTTGCAATAGTAAGTAAATAGCGGAAAAGTAAATACCGGATGTGATTAATGATGGTAATATGGACCGGAGTCTCATGATGTTCACTAGTGATGTCTCTCTCCCAAAAGACGATAAAACAGCTATGTGAGGTAAACGAATTACAGCTGGGCAATTGACACGACCACGAACGCAAACCAATGCTGACTACATTGGAAGAAAGGTTGAGGTTCAAAGCATGGGCGGTACGCCAAAGTAAGTAGACCGAAATCCATCAATATCTACTACTAATCATCCACCTTGAGATATCTATCCAGAACATCTCGCTGGTATTAAGTTGCGAGCCCCACCCATAGTGTAAACTCAATGCAACAGACAACTGCATTAAAAGAACTTTGCGTAAAGTAAACAATCCTTGCACCCGCGGGCACAAGCACCGTTGTTTTCCCCCTTGTGGCAACAGCACATCCCCTAGACTCATGTTTCTGTCACTCAAGCTAGTCATCGAGGGGCATGAACCCACAATCGAGCATAACGTTCCCTCTTGGAGTCACTACCTATTACTTGGCCAAAGCAATAAATAACAACGGAGAACATGCAAGAATTACTTATGAACATAAATATAAAAGAAGTAGATCAAATATATTACTCAATCACAATCTGAACATAATCTCATAATCCATCGGATCCCAGCAAACTCATCATAGCAACAGCATAAGGATTACATATGTGCCTCGATCATGTAGGGCAGCTCACGAGGACTAATTAGTGAAGCACAAGAACGGGAGGAGAACATCACATAGCTACTGGTCATGGACTCATGGTCCAAGGGAGACTACTCACAACTCATCCGGGAGGCGTCCATGATGGTGGAGAGGCTCCCGATGATGATCCTCCCCTCCGGCAGGGTGCCGGGAAGAGTTCTCCTGGTGCTCCCGATCTTGGAAGCGGCGGCGGTGGCGGAACAGAGATGAGATCGCGAAAAAGAGTTCCCGTCCCGAGGGTTTCGAAGGACGCTCTAAATATATGCCAAAGGGGGGCACCAGACGGGGCTCGGGGGACCCAGGCGCCCCCCCGGCGCGGCCCAGGGGGGGGCACGCCGCCAGGGCGCCTGGGGCCCTGGTGGCCCCCCGGCTGTACTTCGGGCGCAAGGTAGGTTCTGGAACGCTGATTTTTTATATAATTTTTCTGGATTTTTCCTGACAGTTCTCGTAATGTGAAAACCTGAAATACAAAAACAGCCGAAAACAGAAACTGGCACTGGGGTGCACTGGATTAGTAGGTTAGTCCAAATATGATCAAAAGTGTATGGAAGTGTATAAATATCATAGCAATATCACCCAAAAGTGGCATGGAGCAAGCAGAAATTATAGATACGTTTTGGACGTATCATACGGCGGTAGCATTATATGATGATCCCTTAACTAAATTTCAAGGTAAAAGTGTTCTCCCTGAGTATGCACCGTTGCTACAGTTCGTCATATTGAGACACCACGTGATGATTGATACGTCTCCAACGTATCTATAATTTATGAAGTATTCATGCCATATTAGAACTAACCCAGACTGACGCTGTTTTCAGCATAACTACCGTGGTGTCATATTCTTTTGTGTAGAAATAAAAGTTCTCAAAATGAGCTGAAAATTTATGGAGAATACTTTTGGAAAATATAAAAAACACTGGAACGAAAAGACGGAGAGGAGTCCTGAGGCAACCACAAGGGTGGGGGCGCGTCGTCATCGACTCGTGGACCCCCCTGAGTTGTTCTCGATGCCAAAAATTCCAGTAAATACCAAAACCTCCAGAAAGAAACCTAGATCAGGAGTTCCAACACCGCAAGCCTCTGTAGCCATGAAAAATTAATTGGGAGCCCATTCCGGCACCCTGCCGAAGGGGAAAACCATCACCGGTGGCCATCTTCATCATCCTGACGGTCTCCATGACGAGGAGGGAGTAGTTCACCCTCGGGTATATAGCACTAGCTATGTGTTTGATCTCTCTCTCTCTCTCTCTCTCTCTCTCTCTCTCGTGTTCTTGATTTGGCACGATATTGATGTACGACAAGATTTGTTACTATAGTTAAAACATATGGTGTTTCTCACCTCTCTACCTTGTGATGAATTGAGTCTTTTCATTGAGGTTTTGTTATGTCGGATTGAATCTTTGGATGTGAGAGCACTTGATGTATGTCTTGCAATGGGACATTCGTGGTGACAATGGGATGTTCTATTGATCCACTTGATGTATGTTTTGGTTATCAACTTGCGGATTCCCGTCCTGGCATTGGGGTAATCTATGCATAGGGGTTGATGTACATTTTCATATTCTTTTCTCCGATAGAAATCTCAGGATGCTCTTGAAGTTCTTTGTGTTGGATTGAATATTATGAATATGAAATTGTGTGATGCACATCGTATAATTAGCCCACGGATACTTGTGGTGACATTGGAGTATCTAGGTGACATTAGGTTTGATTGATGTGTGTCACGTGTTGTTATTCTAGTACGAACTCTAGGGTTGTTTGTGGCACTTATAGGAATAGCCCAATAGATTGATCAGAAAGAATAACTTTGAGGTGGTTTCGTACCCTACAAGCAATTTCATCTTATGTTCTCCGTGATAGGGACTTTGGAATGATTCTTTGTTGCGCATTGAGGGATTGTTATATGATCCAATTATGTTATCATTGTTGAGAGAACTTGCACTAGTGAAAGTATGAACCCTAGGCCTTGTTTACAAGCATTGCAATACCATTTGTGCTCACTTTTATCATTAGTTACCTTGCTAATTTTATATTTTCAAATTACAAAAACCTATATCTACCATCCGTATTACACTTGTATCACCATCTCTTCGCCGAACTAGTGGACCTATACAATTTACCATTTTATTGGCTTTGTTGGGGACACAAGAGACTTTTTATTATTTGGTTATAGGGTTGTTTGAGAGAGACTATCTTCATCCTATGCCTCCCACGGATTGATAAACCTTAGGTCATCCACTTGAGGGAAATTTGCTACTGTCCTACAAAACTATGCGCTTGGAGGCCCAACACGCGTCTACAAGAAGAAGGCTGCGTAGTAGACATCAAGCTCTTTTCTGGCGCCGTTTCCGAGGAGGTGAGTGCTTGAAGGTATATCTTTATATCTTTCAATTGACTATTTTAGTTTCTTGTTTCATCACTAGTTTGCTTTATAAAAAGAAAAATACAAACAAATGGAATTTAGGTTGCCTCATATGCTTCATCTTTTTAATGTCTTTCATGAAAATGATGGAAAGGAAAATTGTGCCAAAGTGTTAGAAGAAGAAGTTAATAAAATGTTTGGCATAATTTTTTTTGAATGATGAGCATGATTGCAATGTTGTTAGTATGCTTTCTTTGAATATCCATAGTACTAATGATGATTGCACTCGTCATGATAATGAGGTCTCCTATAAGGATGTCGATTTTTGTGCAGTGAATTGGGAGTGCGAATACTCAACAAAGAAAAGGGAAAATAGATTTTGTAAGAGGCATAAATATTTAGAAACCACGCGTTTACGTAAGATGTTAGATATTTGTGCGAAAAAGTTATATCCTCTCCTTCGCATTACCTATGAACTTTGCAATGAAAGTGGTCATTTTACTTTACAATGTGAATTATTTCATGCTCGAATTGTGTCCAAAAATTATTATAACCTCATTACCCTTGAGCATTATAATGAACTTAGTCTATTTTGGGGGTATGAAGAAATGAAACATGGAACTAACGAGGTTCCAGATTGGGTTCTCATGACAATGATTGATTTTGATCTAAATGAAATCTATATGTATTGTGCGGTAAATTGCATTGAGAATCCTTATATTGCCAATTACTTAAAGGAAAGAAAACAAATATAATATGAAGAGAATACTAATTAAGGGGAAGAGGTTTCCCAATATCCTCCTATTTTTTCTTATGACAAACCAGGTAACGAGGAGAAGCTTTTTTTTTCAACCAACCTCTTCAATTATGAAGCTTGGAAGAATTAAATAAGCCCACACTTAATTTGGTGAAGAAGAATAAAAGAAGTAAAAGTAAAGGTAAATAGGCATCAATACCAAATAATGTTGCTCCTATTATTTTTTTTTACTCATGAGAGTGAATCCAAAATAAATGTGGAAGATGATGCACTTGATGATGATTTTGTTATGCCTCCAACTTGCTATGATGATTATTATTTTGAAGACTATGATACTCCTTACAATTTTGAGAATCTTTTTGGCACCAACTTGGAGAATTATGATGCTAGAATTTGCTATACTATTGGTGCTATTCATACTATTAATGATGAGAGTGATTATGCTATTGATATGCAAGACCATAAGCTTGGGGGTGCAATGTTTAATGAAGATGATATATTTAGTCCCCCAAGTTTTGATGAGAAAATTTATTATGATGATAGCTTGCCTCCTATTTATGATGATTGCAATATTTATGAAAGTAGATGTGGAGAGGTCATCACTTTGTTTAGTAATGATTTCACTATCTTGGAACAGGTTTCAATCTATTACGATGCGAACAAGGTTGCTACTTATGATGATTATTGTGATAACACTTATGTTATAAAAGTGGTGATGATTATATGGATAAGAATTGTCATAATTATGAATATCCTTTTCCTGAACATTACTCTTTTAATGTGAAAACAATCCATAGTATTCAAGTTTCATATGATACTCCCATTATGATAATTAGAAGAATTTTGCTTATGTGGAGAGTAGTAAAAATTCTATGCTTATGCATCGTGAAAAGAGTGCTTTTATGTGATATCTATATTGTTGAATTCATTCATGATGCTACTTCAAATTATTATGATAGAGGAATATATGCTTGTAGGTATAGCAGTAATATCAAGTTTCCTCTCTACGCGTTGAAAATCTTGAAGTTGGGCCTGTTTTGCCTTCTGTCGGTGTACTAAGATAGGGGTACCTTAGTACCCCAACTTGTGCACGGGCAGTAGCAGCTTCCCGTGGCAGGGCTTACCACGTGCTCGCCAAGAACCGTTTTGGTCCCTATGAAGCCATTCAAGAACAAAGTATACAAGTAAGAAGATCAAGGCCCCGGCAAGAGGAGCTTGCCGGGAAGGCCGCACCTAGCTCAAAGCTATCACTTTATCACAAGACCCTGGCAAGAGGAGCTTGCCAGGAAGGCCAAGGACTACATATCTCAAGAGATGCCTCGGCGCATCATGCACCCCGGCAGGACCCGGAGAGCGACAAGCTTCCGGGCCCGGCAAGATCACGACCCCGGCAAGGTGCTTGCCGAGGAAACCCACGCTGTGTGCCCGCGCTCCAGCTCATCTGCCCACGCGTCGCCCTGGGGCCCTTCCAGGGACGCATGGCAGATGGCTGTGCAGCCTGGGGCACACGGTGGCAAGCCACGATGACGAGGCTACCGCCGTGGCGAACGGAGAAGCATGGACGGACGCTTTTGCAGGCGACGGCGACGGGCATTTAATGCCCTTGTCCCCCACTGTCAAAATTAGGTGAAGACCACTATTCATATATTGTTCATGCACTGTTGCAACTACCACCAAATTTACTCTTTTACCCTCCTCTACATTGACACCTGTCGGTGACCCCTTTGAGCTATAAAAGGAGGCCCATGCACAACGTAAAGGGGGTTCGAAACCTAGACAACTCTCTCGCTCGGTGTAGCTAGTACGGTAGATCTCCAAGCTCCCGAGCTCAAGAACTCAATACAACCTAAGCAGGAGTAGGGTTTTACGCGTCCGCGCGGACCGAACCTGGGTAAAACAGCCCGCGTGTGCCCCTCAATCTGCTCTCCGTGCTCCCTCCGCTCCCTTACCGCAACGTAGAAGGGGCTCCGGTCCCATAGGTGCTCGTGGGAGGACAGTTTCCCCCGACATCTTTGGCGCGCCAGGTAGGAACGATCCTCTACAGCCGTAGGATCCATCCATCAGATATATCCTGGCCGTTAATCACGCTCTGGCCCAGTGGTCAGAATGCATCAACCAGACTGAAGTGCTTGCCTCCTTATTAGTAAAGGATGCAGCGGTTAGAAGTCCGAGCGTGTCCCGCTCCTCGCAACGTTCGCCACCGTTCCCCTCTTCTCCAGCAGAGGCCCTGGCCAGGGCCCAGCTGCTCCTCGATTTCCCCCCAGCGGCAGACAAGGCCGAAGACTAGAGGGCAACGATCCAGAGTCTCCTCGCCTTCGCCAACAACGACGCGCCTCAGCAGCCGGCAACCTCGCGGCCGCGGCAAGTCGACCAAGCGAAGGCCGATGGCGACAAGACCGCCGGGGGTGCAACTACCGTGCACTCCCCGCCGCGGAAGCAGAAATCGCCACCCCACCGGATCAACGTCGACGATGACTCTACGGCGTCGTCGGATCCGTGGGCTCGCCGCGATCAGCGCCAAGTCCTAGACGACAGGCGGCAAGAGGACGCTCGGAGTCGCATCGAGCGTGGACGAGAAGCCCGAAGACAATCTGATTAGCGTGCTGGGACCGCTGTCGACGCGCACGCGCCCGGTGAACCAGGCGACTTGCCGTACGCGGCAGGCTGCCCTGCGTTCACCCGAGAGCTGCGGCAAGTCCAGTGGCCCAGCATGAAGAATTTCAAGCCCGACGTACCCGAGAAGTACGACGGCAAGACACACCCCTCGGAGTTCCTCAGCATCTACACCATTGCGGTGCAGGCTGCCGGGGGACGCGACGAGAAGATCCTAGCCAATTATTTCCCGCTAGTGCTTAAGCCAAACGTCCGGTCTTGGCTTATGCACTTGCCGGAGAACTCCATCTCCTCATGGGCAGATCTGTGCCACCAGTTTGTTGGCGCCTTCACGGGCGGCCACAAACCCCACGGCCAGGAGAGCGATCTCCACATCCTCGCCCAGAAGGAGGGAGAGTCCCTGCGCAAATACATCCAAAGATTCAGCCGCGTCCAGCACAACATTCCCGACATCCACCCTGCCGCGGTTATCAGCGCGTTTCACCAGAACATGCGTAACCGCCGGATGAGGGAGGAAATGGCCATGACCAAGATCCGGGATGTCAGCGAGCTCTACGCTCTGACTGACAAGTGCGCGCGCGCTGAAGAGGGGAGGAGACTCCCCGGAGAGGATACTGGCGCAGGAGGAAGCGACAGCGAGGATGCCGCCCCGGCAAGGAAAAACCGGCGGCGGAATAACAGAAAGAAGAAGAGCAAGGAGGTGCTAGTTGTCGAGCAGTCCGGCAAGGAGGCTCCCGCCAAGAAGGCACAGGCTGGCGGTTCCGGCAAGGAGCCCGCCCCTGTAGCGGCAGCCGACAAGCAGGACGACTCCGACAAGCAGTATTGTAAGATCCACCGCATCAAGGGCCACGATCTTCCGAACTGCAAAAGAGTCGAGTACCTCGTAGAGCAGCATAAGGCTGAATACGAGCGTCGTGACAAGGAGAAGGCCCAAGGAGGCGGAGGGGAACCCAGCAAGAAGCGGCCGTTCAATGGCCGGGGAGGACGCCGTGGCAAGGCCAAGCAGCGGCAAGGTGACAGACCTCCCCGGGGCCGCGACAAGGATGAGGATGAAGACGACGATGATGACATGGAAGAAGGAGATAACAGCGAGCAGGAGTTCCAGAAGGCCATAGAGGTTCTGTGTGTCGACGGAGGTGCCTCTCTGCACACTTCCCACCGCCAGCTCAAGCAGTGGGTGCGAGAAGTGAATGCAGCTGAGCCCCCCGTCGAGTCACGCAGGCTGCTGAAGTGGTCCGGCACGCCCATCATCTTTGACCTTGAGGACCACCCTGACCGCACCACTGCGGTCGGGTGCTTGCCGATGTTGGTCTCACCAACTATCCGCAACCTCAAGGTCACCAAGATGTTGGTTGACGGTGGGGCCGGCCTGAACTTGATCTCCTCAGCTGTGATCAAGAAGCTACAGATCCCGGACGGCGAGCTCGAAGAAACCGGGTCGTTCCAAGGGATCAACCCGGGAAGGAGCAAGCCCAAGGGGAAGATCACGCTGCCAGTGACCTTTGGCGGGGAGCTCAACTTCAGGACGGAGAGGATTACGTTTGATGTTGCCGATATCCCATTACCATACAATGGGATACTTGGCCGTCCTGCCCTCACCAAGTTCATGGCAGCTGCCCACTATGCATACAACGTACTCAAGATGCCGGGGCCGATAAGCGTCATCTCTGTCCCTGGCGACAAGAAGGACGCGCTTATCTGCGCCGACAAGATCTACCGGGATGCAGCAGCCGCAGCAGAGAGCAACACACTTGCCGCTGAAGCTCCCGGGGGGAAGAACAAGACCAAGTCCGGCAAGAGCTCTGGGGCCCACTCCGGCAAACGCACCTCTTCGGAGTGCTGCGCTGCAGTCGAGGACGCGCCATCGAGCTCCACCGGCAAGTGTAAGAAAGGAATGGCAGCTCCACCGGCAACCAAGAAGGTGTCCGCCTAGGAGGACGGCACTGGTGGTACCTTCACCATCAGTGCTACACTCGACAACAAATAGGAAAGCGCGCTCATTGCCTTCCTGCGGGCGAATGTCGATGTGTTCGCATGGCAACCATCTGACATCCCCGGCGTTCCCAGGAAGGTAATTGAGCACAAGCTTGCTGTTTGCCCTCATGCGCGGCCCGTCAAGCCGAAGGTCAGGAAGCAAGCCGTGGAGCGCCAAGAATTCATCGCCGAAGAGATAAAGAAGTTGGAAGCAGCTGGCCTGATTAGAGGCGTAATACATCCCACGTGGTTGGCCAATCCAGTTGTCGTGCGCAAGGCCAATGGGAAGTGGAGACATTGTATAGAATTCACTGATGTGAATAAAGCGTGTCCCAAGGATCCATTTCCCTTGCCGCGTATTGACCAGATTGTCGACTCCACAGCTGGATTTGAGTTGCTTTCCTTCCTTCATGCATACTCAGGTTACCACCAGATATTCATGGCCAAGGAAGATGAAGAGAAGACTGCATTCATTACTCCATGCGGCACATATTGCTTCATACACATGCCCTTTGGATTGAAGAATGCAGGCTCGACATTTGCAAGGGTGGTGCACACTGCTTTTGAGCCACGGATGCACAGAAATGTAGAAGCCTACATGGATGATATAGTGGTCAAGAGCAAGAGCAAAGATACCCTGATACAGGACTTAGAGGAAACCTTTGAAAATCTGCACAAGATCCAGCTCAAGCTGAACCCCGAGAAGTGCGTCTTCGGAGTTCCCTCCGGCAAGCTTCTTGGGTTCTTTGTGTCCCAGAGGGGGATTGAAGCCAATCCCGACAAGATAAAAGCCATCGAGCAGATTGAAGCCCCGAAGCGCGTCAAGGACGTAAGAAGACTTGCTGGTTGTGTGGCTGCCCTCAGCAGGTTCATTTCAAAGTCTGCAGAGCGCGCCCTGCCTTTCTTCAAAATTTTGAAAAAGGCAGGTCCGATGAAATAGACTCTGGAAGCGGAGGCAGCGCTGCAAGACCTGAAAGGATACCTGTCCTCCACTCCAATACTTGTCGCACCTAGGCCACAAGAGAAGTTGCTGCTGTACCTAGCGGCAACCAATCAAGTGGTTAGTGCTGCGTTGGTAGCGGAGAGGGAGGCAGATGAGGAACCCACATCCCCGGCAAGCGAATCCAGCGACAAGCAGGGGGCTTCCCCGACAAGCTCTGGCCCCGACAAAGACAAGTCTGCGCAGGAACAAGGAGGAGTAAGAAGGAAGATGGTGCATCGCCCAGTGTATTTCGTAAGTTCCCTTCTACAGGGGGCTAGATCAAGATACTCTGGGGTGCAGAAGTTGCTTTTCGGCCTCCTCATGGCCTCAAGGAAGCTGCGCCATTACTTCCAAGCACACGAGATAACGGTGGTCACTCGCATTCCGTTGAAGAGGATATTGCAAAATCCCGAAGCAACAGGCAGGATCGTCGACTGGGCACTGGAACTGTCAAGCTTTGGTCTCAAGTTTGAGAGTACTTCAACCATACAGAGCAGAGCTTTGGCAGAATTCATAGCAGAATGGACCCCAACGCCAGATGAAGAAGTCCCAGAGACAAGCGTCCCCGTCCAAGAAGCGAGCAGCGAATGGATAATGTACTTTGATAGTGCTTTCTCGCTGCAAGGCGCCGGTGCCGGCGTGGTACTCATGGCGCCCACCGGAGAGCACCTCAAGTATGTGGTCTAGATGCACTTTCCCAAGGAGCAAGCGACAAACAATACTGCAGAGTATGAAGGTTTGCTTGCCGGCCTCAGGATTGCGGCCGAGCTTGGGATCAAGAAGTTGATTGTGCGGGGAGATTCACAGTTGGTGGTCCGACAAGTGAATAAGAGTTACCAGAGCCCTTTGATGGAAGCTTATGTTGATGAAGTGAGGAAGCTTGAAGAACACTTTGAAGGTCTGCAAATGGAGCACGTCCCAAGAGCTCAGAATGATATTGCAGATGGCCTCTCAAAGTGTGCTGCAATGAAGTTACCTGTGGAACCAGGGACCTTCGTGCTCAAGTTAACTCAGCCATCCGTTACACCATCAGTTAGGCAAAACAAGAAGAGGAAGTTGGTCTCCGGCGACTACTTGCCGGCGGATCTTCCCGAAGCCGCCGCCAAGGTCCCCAAGATCAACAGCCAAGATGCTGAGGAACAGTTTGCTCCTGCAGATCCAAGGGTCTGTACAGTTGAAGCAGGCGTTCCCGACAAGCCTTGCCCCGGCAGGCTTGCCGAGGGACCATCAGCTCCGGCAGAGCCGCAGGTTCTTGCCGTAGAAGCTGAGGTTCCTGCAGCAGCCCTCATGCCTTTAGTCCTTGTTGTTGAGCCTCAGGCTCCAGCATGGGCACAGCAAATCATCCGTTTTCTGCAAACTGGAGAACTTCCCGACGAGCCAGAAGAGATAGAGAAAATAACCAGGCAGTCAAGTATGTACCAGTTCGTTGGCAATGAACTGTACAGAAGAAGACTCAATGGTGTCAGGTTGAAGTGCATTTCCAGGGAAGATGGACAGAAGCTTTTGGCAGAGATACATGGAGGCATATGTGGCCACCACATTGGCGCAAGGGCACTTGCCGGGAAGGCGTTCCGGCAAGGGTTCTTCTGGCCAGAAGCCCTCCAAGATGCAACTGCACAAGTAACCAAGTGTGAAGAGTGCCAGTTCCATGCCAACCAAATTCACCAGCCAGCTCAAGCTCTCCAGACGATTCCTTTGTCCTGGCCCTTCTCGGTCTGGGGGCTCGATATCCTCGGCCCCTTTCCCCGCGCAGCCGGGGGCTTTGAGTACTTGTACGTTGCGATCGACAAGTTCACAAAGTGGCCAGAAGTGGAACCAGTGAGAAAGGTGACAGCACAGTCAGCAGTCAGGTTCTTCAAATCAATTGTTTCCCATTTCGGAATTCCTAACAGGATCATCACCGACAACAGCACACAGTTTACAAGTCGCACCTTCATGCAGTACGTCCAAGACCTTGGCGGCAAGGTCTGCTTCGCTTCTGTTGCTCACCCGAGGAGCAATGGTCAAGCGGAGAGGGCCAATGCTGAAGTGCTGCACGGACTCAAGACAAGGACCTTCGACAGGCTGCACAAATGCGGAAGAAACTGGATAGAGGAGTTGCCGGCGGCTCTTTGGTCAATCAGGACGACACCAAATCGAGCCACCGGACAGACACCCTTTGCTCTTGTCTATGGAGCAGAGGCAGTTCTCCCCACGGAACTCGTATACGGATCTCCTCGAGTGCTCGCTTATGATGAGCTCGAGCAAGAGCAACTGCGACAAGATGATGCATTGCTCCTTGAGGAGGAACGTCTCCAGGCTGCTGTACGAGCTGCTCGATACCAGCAAGCCTTGCGTCGCCATCATAGCCGAAAGGTCAGGGCCAGGAGTCTCGAGGAAGGCGACCTTGTTCTTCGGCGTGTTCAGTCCGCCAAGAATTCCAACAAGTTGACGCCGAAGTGGGAAGGCCCTTATCGGGTGAGACAAGTCACAAGGCCCGGAGCTGTCCGCCTTGAGACCGAAGAAGGCTTACCGGTGAGCAACTCCTGGAACATAGAGCATCTTCGCAAGTTTCACCCATAAGGCACGGTTGCCGTGATCCGCTCCGGCAACCACCTTTTGTACAAGTCTTGCCGCTGTTGCATGTAAACCTTTGTACAAAGTCTGGCGCAGATCCCGTGCATCAGTAAAGCTTTTTCGCACTATTTGTCATTTCCATGCTTTTCTTTGTTATTTGCATGCATCGTTTGGCACCTTGAGCAACGCACATCCCCGGTAAGCACTAGCAAGCCGTGAGGCCCTATACTTGTTTTTCCTCCTCTTTTTCTTTCCCTCTTAAGCAGAAGGAGTATTCCTCGCGCACAAGTTTGTCGGGGAGGAAGGAGATGGAGGCATGAACCAAGTATTGTTCAAGAAAGAGAAGCCTTGTCGGGGAACAAACAATCTATGAAAGCTAAGTTACCAAAGTTTGAGTAATTCAATTTTTTTAATTTTTAGTTATCTTCCTTGAACAACCACACTTTGTATGGAAAACCTGTGCGCGGAGGAACCTACCCGTGGCTAGCCGCACCCTTATTTTGTTTCGAGCACGCTCAACGACTTAAGTGAGCCGCGACAAGTTGTAGGATCGAAAGTATGTCTAGAGGGGGGGGGTGATTAGACTACTTGACAATATAAAAATTCTGCCTTTAGATCATGAACAGTTTTTGGCAGTTTCACAATTATGATCAATTCAAGTATCACCCTACACATGCAATTCTAGAGTATAAGCAGCGGAAAGTAAATTGCACATGTAGTAAAGAGAGGTGGAGAAGATCAAACGCAATTTGGAGACACGGAGATTTTTGTCGTGGTTCCGATAGGTGGTGCTATCGTACATCCACGTTGATGGAGACTTCAACCCACGGAGGGTAACGGCTGCGTGAGTCGACGGAGGGCTCCACCCACGAAGGGTCCACGAAGAAGCAACCTTGTCTATTCCATCATGGCCTACGCCCACGGAGGACTAGCCTTACTCGGGGTAGATCTTCACGAAGTAGGCGATCTCCTTGCCCTTACAAACTTCTTGGTTCAACTCCACATCTCGAAGACGGAGGCTCCCAAGCGACACCTAACCAATCTAGGAGGCACCACCCTCCAAAAGGTAATAGATGTGGTTGATGATGATGAACTCCTTGCTCTTGTGCTTCAAGTGATAATCTCCCCAACACTCAACTCTCCTCACTGATATGGCTGTGGTGGAAGAAAGGTTTGAGTGGAAAGCAACTTGGGAAGGCTAGAAATCAAGTTTCATATGGTAGGAATGGAACAACTTGATCTCAACACAAGGGTAGGTGGTTCTCTTCTCAGAAAGTGTAAGGTAGGAGTGGTAGTACTTTCTGATGGCTCTCTCCACGAATGAAGAGGGGGTGGAGGGGTATATATAGCCTCCACACAAAATCCAACCGTTACACACATATTTGAGTAATCTCGGTGAGACCGAAGTGAAATCTCGGTCAGACCGAAAGTTCAAATATAGTGAACGTTGGGGTTTTCGGTGGGACCGAAAATACCATCTCGGTGTGTCCGATATGAGTCAAAGATAGGAGCTTGCCATTTTCGGTGGGACCGAAATTAACAACTCGGATATTCCGATATGATGTCAAATGGTTACAGAAGGTTGGCAGTCCAGTTTCGGTGAGACCGAACTCAAAATCGGATAGACCGAAATTTCTAGGGTTTGGGAAAATAGCTGAGGTGGTTCATCTCGGTGGGACTGAATTGGAAGAATCGGTTTGTCCGAGATTACTTATGAGTGTGTTTGGAAGTGAAAGTTGCTGATAGTTAAAGGAGCTAAATCACTAAGCACTTGAGCAACCAGATCATCAACACAACCTCATCCCCTTTTAATAGTATTGGCTTTTCCTATGGACTCAATGTGATCTTTGATCACTAAACCAAAAATGGAGTCTTGAGCTTTTGCCAATGCTTGCCTTAGCATTTTGAGGGGTCTACTTCTTCAGACATATCCATACCCATATCATCGAACTTCTCTGAAATGATTCTCAAGTAACTATTAGTTCAATGATATATATGTTGTTATTAATTACCAAAACCACCCGGGGATTAGTTGCACTTTCAATCTCCCCCTTTTTGGTAATTGATGACAACATATAGATCAAAGCTTCGACAAAAGATATAATCAATGAGTAATATCGTCGCTTTGAGAAGTATGTGATAAACAAGAGCTCCCACTAAATTTGTGCATTATTTAAAATTTGCGTTTGAATGCAAATGCACAATCGATTAGGATTATGGGTCACTCTTCCATGTCACATACATCTTGGTGGAGCGCACAAAATGATAAGAATGAATAACATGCACTCAATCACCAAGACATGAGTAAATGATCATACAAGAAGGAATAGCATATGATAAGCATTAAGCACACATTAAAGCATAGTACGACCAAGCACTCATTAAGGTAGCATCAAACGTAGTAGCAAGCACACTGAAAGTTTCAAGAACCAAAAGAACCAAGTGTATCTCAAAGAAAATCGGCAAAAGAACGAAAGAGCACTCTCTCTCTCGAAGCCCTATGATCTATACAATTTCTCCCCCTTTGGCAACAAGTTACCAAAAAGTTCGAAAAAGCATAGAGCTAAGCGTCACTGTGGGCTCTGCTGGCGGCTCCCGTCTGGGTAGATGTCGGAGTAGAAATGACAGCATCTGCGAAGACTTCTGCTGATGTCTGCGCTGGAGGAGTGGATGCTGGAGCTGTGGCTGGAGTAACTGCTGGAGCTGTAGGAGGTGCTGAAGTGGTAGCCCTGGAGTCAGTCACTGGGATAGCTACAGATCGGGATCCTCTGGGAACCTGAGCAGTCTGGCGATGAGAGTCCTGGACTAGATCATCCTGCATGAGCTCTGCTCTCTCCTGCCTTGCTTCCTCCATGTCTGCCTCAAGCTTGTTGACGGTCACCTGAATCTCAGTCAGCTTCACGTCCAGAGCATGGATCTTGTCGTCAACAATCCTCTCTAGGCTCTCCTGAGATTGTTCAATGCTGGCCAGGCGTTGTTCAATCCTCTGGGTAGCTTCAAGAATCTGCTCTCCGAAGCTCTTTGGCTTAGCTGCTGCTGCTGCTGCCTCTTTATCAGCTTTGGCTTTCTTTGCAGCTTCAATCTTGGCTTGACCTTCAACTGAGGTTGGATCCTCCTCATCCATCACAACTACGTTATCTTCATGCTCTGGCTGCAGTGGCAAGTGCTTCCTATCCAACATGAATTTGCCCGTGCCAAACTTGGCATTGGTGAGCATCTGAATCTGCGGGGCAAATCCACACGACCTCTTCTGGTCAGCTGCAGTCCTCTTAATGGTCTCTACCATTAAGTCCATCACCTTGAAAGGTGCCTTCTCATCAAGAATGTGCAGCATGTTGATAGAATAGCCTCGAATCATGCGGTGGTCTCCAGACTTAGGCATCAATGTATGCCTTAGAATAGTGTTTGTGGTGGTCAGACCTGCCTGGAGATAGTACACTGAGCCAAGCTACCACCCTTCCAAATCAGCGGCGGGGATCTCCTTGTACATGTTCTTCATGGAATCATGGTTCTTCTTAGGAATCCCATAGACATCAATGTCGTCCTCTCTCTGCACTGGAGCATTCAGAAGTTCTGCCCATTCTTCAACAGACGAAGAAAACCTTTGACCTTCAGTCATCCAGGTGATCTTCCCATCAGGATAAAAGTGGGCTGTGGCGTAGAACTGCATGATCATCTCGTCGTTCCAATCTGTCAGCTTCTGACCCACAAACTCATCAACTCCACATGCAGTGAAGCTCTCATGCACATGGGGAAAGAAGTCTCGGTGCTCTTCACTGTCAATGTACTCCCAGTCAACATACCTGGTGTCAGCAACAATAGGCTTCTTATCCATCAGCACGGTCTCATAGAAGTCCTGCTGCTCTCTGGTGTGGAATCTGGGGTCCACAGCAGTCCTTCTCCTCACGGCATATGGATCAGACTGTCTCCATAGCCTGAGACCTCTGTCCTTCCTTGCCTTCATATCCTCGGCTTGAGGATGAGCATCGTTGTGGAGTGGCAACTTTGGACGGAGCTTCAGCAACACATGTTCTTCATCAGACTCAGACGGTGGCAAATTACCTTTGTTCTTCTCTGAGGCTGGGATGTTCCTGGTTGTCCTCTTGGGCTTGGCTGGAGCTGCCTTTGCTTGAGCAGGCTTCTTGGGCTTAGAAGAGGTTTGAGCCCTAATAGCATCACCCATGAACTTTGCCTTTTGAGGAGGAGGCTGGGGTGCATCTTCTTCTTCTTCATCCACTACTGCATCAACATGAGGTTCAGCATACACAACTCTCTTCCTCTTGGAAGTTTTCTTCACCTTACTTGGAGCTGGCTCTTCCAAGTTTAGCTTCTTGGCAACAGCTGACTGCTTGACCTTGTTGGTGCCTTTCTTCGACTGCTGCCCTTCGTGCTCTTTGGCAACAACTTTTCTCTTGGGCTTGGACGTAACTTCCTCAGCAACGAAGTCAGAGTCCTCATCATCAGAATTTCTCTGCTTTCTGGTCCTGGTGGCTGCAGGAGGCAAACCACTAGGGGTGCTCCTCTCACCATCATCACTAGAACTACTAGCCTCAGGACTAGTATCTGCCTCAGGGATCTCTGCAAACGGTGACTCAGACCTGTTCTGGCTGTCACTGGCATCTGACATGGCTGACAACCTGTGAAAAGATAAGGTATAGGCAGAGTAGAAGAGTTATCACAACTGCAGAGGTTTTTGCAAAAAAAATGAGTTCAAAACTTAGTTTTGAGTTTTCACAGAATGCATTTCGGTCAAACCGATATTCAGTTTCGGTGAATCCGAAGTGTATACAGAGGCTTATCACACCACTTTCGGTCAGACCGAAGTGGGTTTCGGTCCTACCGAACCACTAGGGTTTCACTGAGACTTTACATCGGTCACACCGATTTGCACGACTCGGTTAGACCGAAAATTGCAGTGCAATGGCCAGAGGCCAAATCGGTCATTCCGAGTTTTCAAACTCGGTTTCACCGAGATGTATTCCGTGGAAACCTAAACCTAAGAATTTCGCTCGAAACTAAAGCGATCTGATCTGATGTTAAGGAGGATTTCAAACGTGGCTAGATGCAGGGCAAACCAATCGTGCAAGAATCAGATGGGGAGCACGAGAGGGGTCGAGACTCACCCTAACTTGGTGGAGTCCCTCTACGGCGGCAACGACGCGGAGAAGAATACGTTGACGGCGGCGGAGACCTGCGGCGAGGGCGCACAGGCGACGACGGCGACGATCCGAAGACCAGGGCGACGGCAGCAGGGGACTTGGGGGTGAAACGGTTTGAAGAATTAATCGCGCTCTGCCCTCAGTATATATATCCCCATGCTGTCGGTGGGACCGAGTTGAAAAACTCGGTGACACCGAAATGTATAACTGCTGTGCAGTTACGCATCTCGGTCACGCCGAGATTTTGAACTCGGTTTCACCGAGATGAAACCTAGATCAGTCTAAGCGTTTCGGTTGGACCGAGTGGGAAAAGTTGGTCAGACCGAAATGGACTTAGAAGGTTTTGGAAGTCAGCCTTAGACAGATCGGTGGCTCCGAGTGCTCCTCACTCGGAGGGTCCGAAAATGACTTGTTCAAAGTTGTGATATGAGCATGAATAGAATTTGAGACAAGAAAGCATAGATAGCTAGGGAAGGTGCTTAGGCATTCTTGTCCATCCATTTGGCCAGAAAAATCAAAACAACCAAAACAACAAATGGATGTCCTTGAATGGATAAAATCATGCATTCAACATGCTCACACAATAAGATAGCAAATGAAATATGTGTCAAACATGCACAACCAAAACTCTAGCTACTAGCACACAAGTTGTCGATGACTAGGTCATCTATATATGAGTATATTGACTTAGGAGCCAAATGAGAACATTTGATCATAGGTCATACTCATCGTTTAAGCACAAGTGGGGTTACCACTTTTACATACAGCATTGATGTGTTCACATCATTTGGAGATGCTTTAGCTCATTTTTAGAGCAAAGCTCCCCCTAGATGTGAGAACCCCTTTTAAAGGGTCAAACTAACCTTGGGTTGTCGTAAAAGACTTCATGTAGATGTTGAAGATGTGGATGCTCAATGTTGATGTAGATCATCAAGAGTTGGGAGCTATCCTTTGGATTAGGGCACTTTCAATACCTACATGGGTTAGTCCCACAAGGAACAAACAAGAATATCCATAGACATAGATTGAAGTACACAAAAGATGATGTCCATGAAAGCAATGATTACCTTGTCCCTTGACTTACCAACAAGAGGGTTTGTGACTCCATGAACTAGTGCATGATGTGGAAGTTGATTGCACAAGTTCTTGCCAAAAAGAATGTGAGTGAAGTATGTTGGCGGAGTCACCCTCAAGAACCTTCTAGTTCTTCTTCTTTGGGATCCACATCATCTTGATGGGAATCCTTGGTGTTGTAGTTGAGCTTGACGAAGTAGAACTTGACGTGTCCTTGGGAACCCACTTGACCATGGCTTGAGGTGCTTCTATGAATGCATCAATCTCCTCTTGAAGCTTGTCCTTGGCCTTTAGCTTGTGGTCTTGTGGTGGAAGGTCATCTTGAGCTTGTTCCACATTGGAAGAAGTAGGATCATACTTCTCCTTTTGAGAAACAAACTGTGGAGTAGGGTATTGACCTTCTTCCCGCTCAACACCTTCGGCGTTGAACTTTCGCTCAAAACCAATCCCTTGATTCTTCCGGTGCCTTCCTTGTTTGCGAACAATTTCCTCAAAGTTCTTGCTTCCGGCAAGACTCTTGTAGACACCTTTCTCTATGATTTCCTTCAATTGGCTATTTTCTTGCTCAAGTGTAACTTGGCTTGAAACATTGTTAGTGGAATCAAGAGAACTACTAGAAGCAACAACATTAGATTTGACATTGTTATTGTTACTACTAGAGGAAGAATTTTTCTTATGCTTGTCATGCTTAGTCTTAATAGGTGGCAAGAAATTAGACAAGAGAAGTCGTTTGGCAAGATATGAAGAACTCTTCTTTCGAAGATCGTCATTGATTGCTTTTAGAAACTCATGTTCTTGCTCTAGAGTGAGCTTCTTGAAGCGTAGCTTCTCATGAGATCTTAGGAGCTCTCTATGATCTTCTTGAGTTGTTTCATGAGCTAACTTAAGAGTGTTTAGTTCTTTAGTTAGACGCTCAATGTCCTTCATAGCATTGTCATTCGACTCTTCTCGACTATAAAGACTACTAGCATTTTCATCATTACTAAGCTCACTAGATTTATCATGCAAGAGCTCATCTTCACCAAGCAAGTCATCCTCATCACTATCAAAGTCAATGAATTCAGGGTGTGTTACCTTGGGGCCTTTAGCCATGAAGCATCTTCCAATTCCCTCATTTGGTGAATCAAATAAGTCGTAGGAGTTGGAGTTGGAGGATACGAGTGCAAGTCCGGCAACACCTTCATCTTGACTGTAGTCGGAGTCGGAGTGATAGCTTCCATCGGATTGATTGTCGGAGTCGGAGCCGGAGACCCATTCACCTACATGAGCTTGATGTCTTCTTCTTGTGTAGCTCCTTGATGACTTGTCTTTCCTCTCCGAATCCTTGCTTCTTCGAGAGGGTCTTCGTTCATAACGATCATCTCTACTCCTTCTCTCTCTCCGAGGTGACTCATCTCTTGCTCTTCTTCTTGGAGATTCTTCTCTTCTTTTGTGGGGAGCCGTACACTCATTTGAGAAGTGTCCGGGTCTTCCACAATTGTAGCAGTTTCGATCACGACTAGAAGATCTCTTTTCATCATATGATCTAGACTTTGAGCTTCTTTCTTTGCCTCTATTCTTGTAGAACTTGTTGAAGTTCTTAACCATTAGGCTTATCTCTTCATTGGAAATTAACTTGTCACTTGAGGTTGTGGGAGCATCACTTGTAGCTTTGTAAGCACCACTTGACTTGTTGTGAAGCTCTTCCTTATCCTTAAGTGTCATCTCATGAGCAACAATTCTTCCAATGACTTCAGTTGGCTTGAGAGTCTTGTAGTTTGGCATCATTTGGATCAAAGTGCACACGGTGTCATATTTTCCATCCAAAGCTCTTAGGATCTTCTTGATGATGAATCGGTCGGTCATTTCTTCGCTTCCTAAGCCGGCAATCTCATTTGTGATGAGAGCAAGCCTAGAGTACATTTCAGCGACTCCTTCACCATCCTTCATCTTGAACTTGTCAGGTTGACCTTGAAGAATATCTAGCTTTGATTCCTTCACAGATTCAGTACCTTCGTGCATTTCAACCAAAGTATCCCAAATCTCTTTAGCATTCTCAAGACGGCTGATTTTGTTGAACTCCTCGGGACACAAGGCATTGAAGAGAATGTCACAAGCTTGAGCATTGTTTTGCAACATCCGCAACTCTTCCGGTGTAGCTTCGCGATCCGGAACTTTTCCTTCCTCGAAGAATTCACCTTGCATACCAACACAAATAATGCCCCATGCGGCTGGGTTATGACCAAGAATATGCATTTTCATTTTATGCTTCCAACTAGCAAAATTTGTACCATCAAAGTAAGGACCTCTACGATAATTACCCTCACTAGACGGCATACTCTCCTAGGTTGTGAAACTAAGCTTATGGAGTCCAATGCAATGGAAACCAAAACAATGGAGACCAAAGCTCTGATACCACTTGTAGGATCGAAAGTATGTCTAGAGGGGGGGTGATTAGACTACTTGACAATATAAAAATTCTGCCTTTAGATCATGAACAGTTTTTGGTAGTTTCACAATTATGATCAATTCAAGTATCACCCTACACATGCAATTCTAGAGTATAAGCAGCGGAAAGTAAATTGCACATGTAGTAAAGAGAGGTGGAGAAGATCAAACGCAATTTGGAGACACGGAGATTTTTGTCGTGGTTCCGATAGGTGGTGCTATCGTACATCCACGTTGATGGAGACTTCAACCCACGGAGGGTAACGGCTGCGCGAGTCCACGGAGGGCTCCACCCACGAAGGGTCCACGAAGAAGCAACCTTGTCTATTCCATCATGGCCTACGCCCACGGAGGACTAGCCTTACTCAGGGTAGATCTTCACGAAGTAGGCGATCTCCTTGCCCTTACAAACTTCTTGGTTCAACTCCACATCTCGAAGACGGAGGCTCCCAAGCGACACCTAACCAATCTAGGAGGCACCACCCTCCAAAAGGTAATAGATGTGGTTGATGATGATGAACTCCTTGCTCTTGTGCTTCAAGTGATAATCTCCCCAACACTCAACTCTCCTCACTGATATGGCTGTGGTGGAAGAAAGGTTTGAGTGGAAAGCAACTTGGGAAGGCTAGAAATCAAGTTTCATATGGTAGGAATGGAACAACTTGATCTCAACACAAGGGTAGGTGGTTCTCTTCTCAGAAAGTGTAAGGTAGGAGTGGTAGTACTTTCTGATGGCTCTCTCCACGAATGAAGAGGGGATGGAGGGGTATATATAGCCTCCACACAAAATCCAACCGTTACACACATATTTGAGTAATCTCGGTGAGACCGAAGTGAAATCTCGGTCAGACCGAAAGTTCAAATATAGTGAACGTTGGGGTTTTCGGTGGGACCGAAAATACCATCTCGGTGTGTCCGATATGAGTCAAAGATAGGAGCTTGCCATTTTCGGTGGGACCGAAATTAACAACTCGGATATTCCGATATGATGTCAAATGGTTACAGAAGGTTGGCAGTCCAGTTTCGGTGAGACCGAACTCAAAATCGGATAGACTGAAATTTCTAGGGTTTGGGAAAATAGCTGATGTGGTTCATCTCGGTGGGACTGAATTGGAAGAATCGGTTTGTCCGAGATTACTTATAAGTGTGTTTGGAAGTGAAAGTTGCTGATAGTTAAAGGAGCTAAATCACTAAGCACTTGAGCAACCAGATCATCAACACAACCTCATCCCCTTTTAATAGTATTGGCTTTTCCTATGGACTCAATGTGATCTTTGATCACTAAACCAAAAATGGAGTCTTGAGCTTTTGCCAATGCTTGCCTTAGCATTTTGAGGGGTCCACTTCCTCAGACATATCCATACCCATATCATCGAACTTCTCTGAAATGATTCTCAAGTAACTATTAGTTCAATGATATATATGTTGTTATTAATTACCAAAAGCACCCGGGGATTAATTGCACTTTCACAAGTGTCGCGCCCTTATTTCGTTTTCGAGTTCGCTCAGCAATCTAGGTGTGCTGCGACTAGCTGCGGCAAGGTTTCTTGCCGGCGAAGGTATTGCCAGCAGGCTGCTAAGAGTCCAGCACTCAGCGCTCGCGGCAAGGGTCCTTTGCCGGCAAGTTCCCTAAAGATGTAGGGTGGAATGCATACAAAGTGAAGGGACCAAAGCAAGGGAGATAACACTGCGTTGGTTGCTCAAAATAAGATTGTATATTACAAAGATAGCTTGCCGCTGTTCTAATCAACTACTGCCTATGACTTAATTGGCAGCGGCAAAGGAAGAAAGGAATCTAATCAACGTGGTCGCCTTCACGCCTCGTGATCTTTCCCACCTTGGCGACGATGTGGGCAACCTGCGCCTTCAACGCCTCCTGGTCAGCTTCGGGCGGCAAGGTGCGGAGGACATTGACGAGGTTGATGCCGGGGTTGCGGTAGACGATCTTCGACAAGACCCGCTCCATGGTGCCCATGCAGAGCCGACGCGCCTCGTCGGCCAGCTACACGGGGATCTTCTCCCGCAGCCGCGCAAGCGCCGGCGCAATTCCCCTGAAGAACAGACTCAACTTGGCGCTGTGGGGGAGACTCTCGTCCGGGGAGTACACGAGATGCTCCGCCCTCAGCGCCATCATCTCCATGTCAATATTGGCAGCGGAGGTGACCAGCTCATCAGTCCACTGCTCCACTGCCTGGTTGAAGTTGTTCGCCGAGACGGCGGCGCTCTCCACCAAGGCCCTTTCCTTGCGGAGTTCGTCCTTCAGCTTCGTCTCGCGGTCCCGGGCGGCGTCGAGCGAGCCAGTCAGGGTGGAGACCTTCAGCTCTAAGTCAGCAATGGAGTCCTTGGCGGCAGTGAGTTCCTGACCCTTATCGGAGAGGCGTACTTGCAGCTCAGAGTTGGTGTGGGCATCTTTCTCCCGCTCCACGTTGAGTGCAGTGACCATGTCTTCGCTCGCCTTCAGGAACAACTCCAGCTGCGCCACCCTGGCCGCCAGATCCTTCTTAGCAGTCTCTGCGGCAGCGGCTGCGTCTCTCGCCTCCTTCAGAGCCCCGCCGATGGCTTGCTCCCGGGCGGTGAGGTCGTCCTCGTGGGCATCGAGGTCGACCTTCCGCTGGTTGAGTGCTCCTTCCCGCCGAGACAGCTCCTCGGCGGCCAACCGCTGCTGCTCCTCGGCCTCAGCTTTTTCAAGGAGGAAGGCTTGCTGCGCCCCGACAAGCTCTTCACGCTCCTCCGCCAAGTTGCGGAGGGCCGCCTGGTTGGCGGCGCGGAGCTCCGCGGCGCGCTTCTCCTAGTCAGCTCCAGCCTTGGCGGCGAGAACCTCCCGAGACTCCAACTTCGCCTGCCTGGCCCGGTACAAGGCCAGGAGCCAACAAAGGAGTCTCTCCTCTTCGGGCTCGTCGCTGCTGTCGGGCGCTTCAACAACCTTCAATCCGGCGGAGGCGAGGACCTCTCCGTCGAAGGTCTCTCCCTCCGCGGGTGCTCAAGACGAGGACGCCCACGGGACTTGTATGAAAACCCCGTTGGCGGCCTCCAGGTAGACGCCCTGCCCAGCCGCGGAGGCGGAAGGGTCGGCGGCCGGTGCAGCGTCCGGTGCTCCTGCGGCCTCCGGGCCGGCAGTGCGGTCGCCGGTCCCTTCCCCAGCCGCGGCGTCTGCGGTCGGGGTGGTCTCTTCAGCGGCAGGCTCGTCGGCTCCAGCCATTCCCTCGGTGGCAGTGGCGTTGCCGCCGTCGCCGTGCACTCCCTCCTCAGCGGTGGCCTCCGTCTCCATCCGCTCCGGTGCAGGAGGATCTAGCAGAAGAAAAAGAAAAGAAAGAATCAAGCAAATATCCAAAAAGACGAATCCGGGAAGAAGAAACTACAAGCTTTACCTTCGCGGACTTCTTCGACGACGGGGTCCCTCGCCGGGGAATTCTCCCTTGGCGGCGGAGTAGTGGCCCCTGCTGGCGGAGGGCCGCCTGCGCCCTCACTTGGCGGGGTGCTCACCCTTGTCGGGCTGCTCACCCTTGGCAGGGTACTCGCCCTTGGCGGAGTGCCCGTCCTTGGCGAAGCGTTCTCCCTTGCCGGGGAGTTCATCCTTGGCGGGGGGGGGGGAGCAAGTGGCTCGTCGGGGGCGACCTCCTAGCGCTCCTGCGGCTGCGGCTACACTTCTGCACAAGACAACAAGACATCAACCAAGGTGATAACCTCAAGCGCACCCGTCAAGGAGAAAGATAAATACCAGACTTACACTGGGGGCTGCGCTGGGGGCTGCTCCTCGGAGCAGCAGGCTGATCAGGCAAGTTCGTCGCCGGCGCGTCGCTTGTCGCCGCTCCCGAGCGAGAGAGTTCAATACAACCTAAGCAGGAGTAGGGTTTTACGCGTCCGCGCGGCCCGAACCTGGGTAAAACTGCCCGCGTGTGCCCCTCGATCTGCTCTCCGTGCTCCCTCCGCTCCCTTACCGCAACGTAGAAGGGGCTCCGGTCCCATAGGTGCTCGTGGGAGGACAGTTTCCCCCAACATCTTTGGCGCGCCAGGTAGGGGGCGTCGAGGTTGTGCGAACCTGATCCGGTGCTCACGCGGGCGCATTCTTCATCAACTTTAGCAACTTCACCAGCTTCATCAACCTCATCGACAGCATCAACATGCCTCCGAAGAAGAAGGCTTCGGAGGTCGGAGGCCCGTCTGCGTCAATCCCACCGCCACCAGAACCAACGGTTGGTGGAGGAGACGCCGGCGGAAGGGTGGTCGCCGGCGAGGAAACTCACGGCGCCACCAAGTCCAAGGACAAGACTGACGACCGGGCGAACTCCAAAGCCTCGGTGTCAGTACACGCCCCACGTCCCTCCCAGGAGGTGCAAGACCAGCAGCGGCGTGGTACGGGAGGTACCATACGCTTGCTGGGGCGTGGCCAAGCTGGAGGATCGCGGGATGCTCAAGGCCAGCGCGCTGGTACGAGCAAGGCGCGGTCGCCGGGGCGGGAACATGCTCCTTCTAACGCGGTTAGAAGTCCGAGCGTGTCCCGCTCCTCGCACCGTTCGCCACCGTTCCCCTCTTCTCCAACAGAGGCCCTGGCCAAGGCCCAGCTTCTCCTCGATTTCCCCCCAGCGGCAGACAAGGCCGAAGACTGGAGGGCAACGATCCAGAGTCTCATCGCCTTCGCCAACAACGACGCGCCTCAGCAGCCGGCAACCTCGCGGCCGCGGCAAGTCGACCAAGCGAAGGCCGATGGCGACAAGACCGCCGGGGGTGCAACTACCATGCACTCCCCGCCGCGGAAGCAGAAATCGCCACCCCGCCGGATCAACGTCGACGACGACTCTACGGCGTCGCCGGATCAGCGGGCTCGCCGCGATCAGCGCCAAGTCCTAGACGACAGGCGGCAAGAGGACGCTCGGCATCGAATCGAGCGTCGACGAGAAGCCCGAAGACAATCTGATCAGCGCGCTGGGACCGCTGTCGACGCGCACGCGCCCGGTGAACCAGGCGACTTGCCGTACGCGGCAGGCTGCCCTGCGTTAACCCGAGAGCTGCGGCAAGTCCAGTGGCCCAGCATGAAGAATTTCAAGCCCGACGTACCCGAGAAGTACGACGGCAAGACACACCCCTCGGAGTTCCTCAGCATCTACACCATTGTGGTGCAGGCTGCCGGGGGACGCGACGAGAAGATCCTAGCCAATTATTTCCCGCTAGTGCTTAAGCCAAACGTCTGGTCTTGGCTTATGCACTTGCCGGAGAACTCCATCTCCTCATGGGCAGATCTGTGCCACCAGTTTGTTGGCGCCTTCACGGGCGGCCACAAACCCCACGGCCAGGAGAGCGATCTCCACATCCTCGCCCAGAAGGAGGGAGAGTCCCTGCGCAAATACATCCAAAGATTCAACCGCGTCCAGCACAACATTCCCGACGTCCACCCTGCCGCGGTTATCAGCGCGTTTCACCAGAACGTGCGTAACCGCCGGATGATGGAGGAAATGGCCATGACCAAGATCCGGGATGTCAGCGAGCTCTACGCTCTGGCTGACAAGTGCGCGCGCGCTGAAGAGGGGAGGAGACTCCCCGGAGAGGATACTGGCGCAGGAGGAAGCGACAGCGAGGATGCCGCTCCGGCAAGGGAAAACCGGCGGCGGAATAACAGAAAGAAGAAGAGCAAGGAGGTGCTAGTTGTCGAGCAGTCCGGCAAGGAGGCTCCCGCCAAGAAGGTACAGGCTGGCGGTTCCGGCAAGGAGCCCGCCCCTGTAGCGGCAGCCGACAAGCAGGACGGCTCCGACAAGCAGTACTGTAAGATCCACCGCACCATGGGCCACGATCTTCAGAACTGCAAAAGAGTCGAGTACCTCGTAGAGCAGCAGAAGGCTGAATACGAGCGTCGTGACAAGGAGAAGGCCCAAGGAGGCGGAGGGGAACCCAGCAAGAAGCGGCCGTTCAATGGCCGGGGAGGACGCCGCGGCAAGGCCAAGCAGCGGCAAGGTGACAGACCTCCCCGGGGCCGCGACAAGGATGAGGATGAAGACGACGATGATGACATGGAAGAAGGAGATAACAGCGAGGAGGAGTTCCAGAAAGCCACAGAGGTTCTGTGTGTCGACGGAGGTGCCTCTCTGCACACTTCCCACCGCCAGCTCAAGCAGTGGGTGCGAGAAGTGAATGCAGCTGAGCCCCCTGTCGAGTCACGCAGGCTGCTGAAGTGGTCCGGCACGCCCATCATCTTTGACCTTGAGGACCACCCTGACCGCACCACTGCGGTCGGGTGCTTGCCGATGTTGGTCTCACCAACTATCCGCAACCTCAAGGTCACCAAGATGTTGGTTGACGACGGGGCCGGCCTGAACTTGATCTCCTCAGCTGTGATCAAGAAGCTACAGATCCCGGACGGCGAGCTCGAAGAAACCGGGTCGTTCCAAGGGATCAACCCGGGAAGGAGCAAGCCCAAGGGGAAGATCACGCTGCCAGTGACCTTTGGCGGGGAGCTCAACTTCAGGACGGAGAGGATTACGTTTGATGTTGCCGATATCCCATTACCATACAATGGGATACTTGGCCGTCCTGCCCTCGCCAAGTTCATGGCAGCTTCCCACTATGCATACAACGTACTCAAGATGCCAGGGCCGATAAGCATCATCTCTGTCCCTGGCGACAAGAAGGACGCGCTTATCTGCGCCGACAAGATCTATCGGGATGCAGCAGCCGCAGCAGAGAGCAACACACTTGCCGCTGAAGCTCCCGGGGGGGAGAACAAGACCAAGTCCGGCAAGAGCTCTGGGGCCCACTCCGGCAAACGCACCTCTTCGGAGTGCTGCGCTGCCGTCGAGGACGCGCCATCGAGCTCCACCGGCAAGTGTAAGAAAGGAATGGCAGCTCCACCGGCAACCAAGAAGGTGTCCGCCCAGGAGCACGGCACTAGTGGTACCTTCACCATCAGTGCTACACTCGACAACAAATAGGAAAGCGTGCTCGTTGCCTTCCTGCGGGCGAATGTCGATGTGTTCGCATGGCAACCATCTGACATCCCCGGCGTTCCCAGGAAGGTAATTGAGCACAAGCTTGCTGTTTGCCCTCATGCGCGGCCCGTCAAGCAGAAGGTCAGGAAGCAGAAGGTCAGGAAGCAAGCCGTGGAGCGCCAAGAATTCATCGCCGAAGAGATAAAGAAGTTGGAAGCAGCTGGCCTGGTTAGAGGCGTAATACATCCCACGTGGTTGGCCAATCCAGTTGTCGTGCGCAAGGCCAATGGGAAGTGGAGACTTTGTATAGACTTCACTGATGTGAATAAAGCGTGTCCCAAGGATCCATTTCCCTTGCCGCGTATTGACCCGATTGTCGACTCCACAGCTGGATGTGAGTTGCTTTCCTTCCTTGATGCATACTCAGGTTACCACCAGATATTCATGGCCAAGGAAGATGAAGAGAAGACTGCATTCATTACTCCATGCGGCACATATTGCTTCATACGCATGCCCTTTGGATTGAAGAATGCAGGCTTGACATTTGCAAGGGTGGTGCACACTGCTTTTGAGCCACAGATACACAGAAATGTAGAAGCCTACATGGATGATATAGTGGTCAAGAGCAAGAGCAAAGATACCCTGATACAGGACTTAGAGGAAACCTTTGAAAATCTGCGCAAGATCCAGCTCAAGCTGAACCCCGAGAAGTGCGTCTTCGGAGTTCCCTCCGGCAAGCTTTTCAGGTTCTTTGTGTCCCAGAGGGGGATTGAAGCCAATCCCGACAAGATAGAAGCCATCGAGCAGATTGAAGCCCCGAAGCACGTCAAGGACGTAAGAAGACTTGCTGGTTGTGTGGCTGCCCTCAGCAGGTTCATTTCAAAGTCTGCAGAGCGCGCCCTGCCTTTCTTCAAAATTTTGAAAAAGGCAGGTCCTATGAAATGGACTCCGGAAGCGGAGGCAGCGCTGCAAGACCTGAAAGGATACCTGTCCTCCACTCCAATACTTGTCGCACCTAGGCCACAAGAGAAGTTGCTGCTGTACCTAGCGGCAACCAATCAAGTGGTTAGTGCTGCGTTGGTAGCGGAGAGGGAGGAAGATGAGGAACCCACATCCCCGGCAAGCGAATCCAGCGACAAGCAGGGGGCTTCCCCGACAAGCTCTGGCCCCGACAAAGACAAGTCTGCGTAGGAACAAGGAGGAGTAAGAAGGAAGATGGTGCAGCGCCCAGTGTATTTCGTAAGTTCCCTTCTACAGGGGGCTAGATCAAGATACTCTGGGGTGCAGAAGTTGCTTTTCGGCCTCCTCATGGCCTCAAGGAAGCTGCGCCATTACTTCCAAGCACACGAGATAACGGTGGTCACTCGCTTTCCGTTGAAGAGGATATTGCAAAATCCCGAAGCAACAGGCAGGATCGTCGAGTGGGCACTGGAACTGTCAAGCTTTGGTCTCAAGTTTGAGAGTACTTCAACCATACAGAGCAGAGCTTTGGCAGAATTCATAGCAGAATGGACCCCAACGCCAGATGAAGAAGTCCCAGAGACAAGCGTCCCCGTCCAAGAAGCGAGCAGCGAATGGATAATGTACTTTCATGGTGCTTTCTCGCTGCAAGGCGCCGGTGCCGGCGTGGTACTCATAGCGCCCACCGGAGAGCACCTCAAGTATGTGGTCCAGATGCACTTTCCCAAGGAGCAAGCGACAAACAATACTGCAGAGTATGAAGGTTTGCTTGCCGGCCTCAGGATTGCGGCCGAGCTTGGGATCAAGAAGTTGATTGTGCGGGGAGATTCACAGTTGGTGGTCCGACAAGTGAATAAGAGTTACCAGAGCCCTTTGATGGAAGCTTATGTTGATGAAGTGAGGAAGCTTGAAGAACACTTTGAAGGTCTGCAAATGGAGCACGTCCCAACAGCTCAGAATGATATTGCAGATGGCCTCTCAAAGTGTGCTGCAATGAAGTTACCTGTGGAACCAGGGACCTTCGTGCTCAAGTTAACTCAGCCATCCGTTACACCATCAGTTAGGCAAAACAAGAAGAGGAAGTTGGTCTCCGACGACTACTTGCCGGCGGATCTTCCCCAAGCCGCCGCCAAGGTCCCCAAGATCAACAGCCAAGATGCTGAGGAACAGTTTGCTCCTGCAGATCCAAGGGTCTGTACAGTTGAAGCAGGCGTTCCCGACAAGCCTTGCCCCGGCAGGATTGCCGGGGGACCATCAGCTCCGGCAGAGCCGCAGGTTCTTGCCGTAGAAGCTGAGGTTCCCGCAGCAGCCCTCATGCCTTTAGTCCTTGTTGTTGAGCCTCACGTTCCAGCATGGGCACAGCAAATCGTCCGTTTTCTGCAAACTGGAGAACTTCCCGTTGAGCCAGAAGAGATAGAGAAAATAACCAGGCAGTCAAGTATGTACCAGTTCGTTGGCAATGAACTGTACAGAAGAAGACTCAATGGTGTCAGGTTGAAGTGCATTTCCAGGGAAGATGGACAGAAGCTTTTGGCAGAGATACATGGAGGCATATGTGGCCACCACATTGGCGCAAGGGCACTTGCCGGGAAGGCGTTCCGGCCAGGGTTCTTCTGGCCAGAAGCCCTCCAAGATGCAACTGCACAAGTAACCAAGTGTGAAGCGTGCCAGTTCCATGCCAAGCAAATTCACCAGCCAGCTCAAGCTCGCTAGACGATTCCTTTGTCCTGGCCCTTCTCGGTCTGGGGGCTCGATATCCTCGGCCCCTTTCCCCGCGCTGCCGGGGGCTTTGAGTACTTGTACGTTGCGATCGACAAGTTCACAAAGTGGCCAGAAGTGGAACCAGTGAGAAAGGTGACAGCACAGTCAGCAGTCAGGTTCTTTAGATCAATTGTTTGCCATTTCGGAATCCCTAACAGGATCATCACCGACAACGGCACACAGTTTACAAGTCGCACCTTCATGCAGTACGTCCAAGACCTTGGCGGTAAGGTCTGCTTCGCTTCTGTTGCTCACCCGAGGAGCAATGGTCAAGCGGAGAGGGCCAATGCTGAAGTGCTGCGCGGACACAAGACAAGGACCTTCGACAGGCTGCACAAATGCAGAAGAAACTGGATAGAGGAGTTGCCGGCTGCTCTTTGGTCAATCAGGACGACACCAAATTGAGCCACCGGACAGACACCCTTTGCTCTTGTCTATGGAGCAGAGGCAGTTCTCCCCACGGAACTCGTATACAGATCTTCTCGAGTGCTCGCTTATGATGAGCTCGAGCAAGAGCAACTGCGACAAGATGATGCATTGCTCCTTGAGGAGGAACGTCTCCAGGCTGCTGTACGAGCTGCTCGATACCAGCAAGCCTTGCGTCGCTATCATAGCCGCAAGGTCAGGGCCAGGAGTCTCGAGGAAGGCGCCCTTGTTCTTCGGCATGTTCAGTCCGCCAAGAATTCCAACAAGTTGACGCCGAAGTGGGAAGGCCCTTATCGGGTGAGACAAGTCACCAGGCCCGACGCTGTCCGCCTTGAGACCGAAGAAGGCTTACCGGTGAGCAACTCCTGGAACATAGAGCATCTTCGCAAGTTTCACCCATAAGGCGCGGTTGTCGTGATCCGCTCCGGCAACCACCTTTTGTACAAGTCTTGCCGCTGTTGCATGGAAACCTTTGTACAAAGCCGGGCACAGATCCCGTGCATCAGTAAAGCTTTTTCGCACTATTTGTCATTTCCATGCTTTTCTTTGTTATTTGCATGCATCGTTTGGCACCTTGTGCAATGCACATCCCCGGTAAGCACTAGCAAGCCGTGAGGCCCTATACTTGTTTTTCCTCCTCTTTTTCTTTCCCTCTTAAGCAGAAGGAGTATTCCTCGCGCACAAGTTTGCCGGGGAGGAAGGAGATGGAGGCATGAACCAAGTATTGTTCAAGAAAGAGAAGCCTTGTCGGGGAACAAACAATCTATGAAAGCTAAGTTACCAAAGTTTGAGTAATTCAATTTTTTAAAATTTTAGTTATCTTCCTTGAACAACCACACTTTGTATGGAAAACCTGTGCGCAGAGGAACCTACCCGTGGCTAGCCGCACCCTTATTTTGTTTCGAGCACGCTCAACGACTTAAGTGAGCCACGACAAGTGTCGCGCCCTTATTTCGCTTTCGAGTTCGCTCAGCAATCTAGGTGTGCTGCGACTAGCTGCGGCAAGGTTTCTTGCCGGCGAAGGTATTGCCAGCAGGCTGCTAAGAGTCCAGCACTCAGCGCTCGCGGCAAGGGTCCTTTGCCGGCAAGTTCCCTAAAGACGTAGGGTGGAATGCATACAAAGTGAAGGGACCAAAGCAAGGGAGATAACACTGCGTTGGTTGCTCAAAATAAGATTGTATATTACAAAGATAGCTTGCCGCTGTTCTAATCAACTACTGCCTATGACTTAATTGGCAGCGACAAAGGAAGAAAGGAATCTAATCAACACGGTCGCCTTCACGCCTCGTGATCTTGCCCACCTTGGCGACGATGTGGGCAACCTGCGCCTTCAACGCCTCCTGGTCAGCTTCGGGCGGCAAGGTGCGGAGGACATTGACGAGGTTGATGCCGGGGTTGCGGTAGACGATCTTCGAAAAGACCCGCTCCATGGTGCCCATGCAGAGCCGACGCGCCTCGTCGGCCAGCTGCACGGGGATCTTCTCCCGCAGCCGTGCAAGCGCCGGCGCAATTCCCCTGAAGAACAGACTCAACTTGGCGCTGTGGGGGAGACTCTCGTCCGGGGAGTACACGAGATGCTCCGCCCTTAGCGCCATCATCTCCATGTCAATATTGGCAGCGGAGGTGACCAGCTCATCAGTCCACTACTCCACTGCCTGGTTGAAGTTGTTCGCCGAGACGGCGGCGCTCTCCACCAAGGCCCTTTCCTTGCGGAGTTCGTCCTTCAGCTTCGTCTCGCGGTCCCGGGGGACGTCGAGCGAGCCAGTCAGGGTGGAGACCTTCAGCTCTAAGTCAGCAAAGGAGTCCTTGGCGGCAGTGAGTTCCTGGCCCTTATCGGAGAGGCGTACCTGCAGCTCAGAGTTGGTGTGGGCATCTTTCTCCCGCTCCACGTTGAGTGCAGTGACCCTGTCTTCGCTCGCCTTCAGGAACAACTCCAGCTGCGCCACCCTGGCCGCCAGATCCTTCTTAGCAGTCTCCGCGGCAGCGTCTGCGTCTCTTGCCTCCTTCAGAGCCCCGCCGATGGCTTGCTCCCGGGCGGTGAGGTCGTCCTTTTGGGCGTCGAGGTCGACCTTCCGCTGGTTGAGTGCCCCTTCCCGCCGAGACAGCTCCTCGGCGGCCAACCGCTGCTGCTCCTCGGCCTCAGCTTTTTCAAGGAGGAAGGCTTGCTGCGCCCCGGCAAGCTCTTCACGCTCCTCCGCCAAGTTGCGGAGGGCCGCCTGGTTGGCGGCGCGGAGCTCCGCGGCGCGCTTCTCCAAGTCAGCTCCAGCCTTGGCGGCGAGAGCCTCCGGAGACTCCAACTTCGCCTGCCTGGCCCGGTACAAGGCCAGGAGCCGACGAAGGAGTCTCTCCTCTTCGGGCTCGTCGCTGCTGCCGGGCGCTTCAACAACCTTCAATCCGGCGGGGGCGAGGACCTCTCCGTCGAAGGTCTCTCCCTCCGCGGGTGCTCGAGACGAGGACGCCCACGGGACTTGTATGAAAACCCCGTTGGCGGCCTCCAGGTAGACGCCCTGCCCAGCCGCGGAGGCGGAAGGGTCGGCGGCCGGTGCAGCGTCCGGCGCTCCTGCGGCCTCCGGGCCGGCAGTGCGGTCGCCGGTCCCTTCCCCAGCCACGGCGTCTACGGTCGGGGCGGTCTCTTCAGCGGCAGGCTCGTCGGCTCCAGCCATTCCCTCGGTGGCAGTGGTGTTGCCGCCGTCGCCGTGCACTCCCTCCTCAGCGGTGGCCTCCGTCTCCATCCGCTCCGGTGCAGGAGGATCTAGCAGAAGAAAAATAAAAGAAAGAATCAAGCAAATATCCAAAAAGATGAATCCGGGAAGAAGAAACTTCAAGCTTTACCTTCGCGGACTTCTTCGACGACGGGGTCCCTCGCCGGGGAATTCTCCCTTGGCGGCGGAGTAGTGGCCCCTACTGGCGGAGTGCCGCCTGCGCCCTCCCTTGGCGGGGTGCTCACCCTTGTCAGGCTGCTCACCCTTGGCGGGGTACTCGCCCTTGGCGGAGTGCCCGTCCTTGGCGAAGCGTTCTCCCTTGCCGGGGAGTTCATCCTTGGCG
>LR738715.1:749546561-749562802 GCA_902687465.1 Secale cereale | reverse complement strand
GGGGGGGGGGGGGGGGGGGAGCAAGTGGCTCATCGGGGGCGACCTCCTGGCGCTCCTGCAGCTGCGGCTCCACTTCTGCACAAGACAACATGACATCAACCAAGGTGATAACCTCAAGCGCACCCGTCAAGCAGAAAGATAAATACCAGACTTACGCTGGGGGCTGCGCTGGGGGCTGCTCCTCGGAGCAGCAGGCTGATCCGGCAAGTTCGTCGCCGGCGCGTCGCTTGTCGCCGCGGCGGGCTCGTCGTCCTCGATATTGACCATAGGGATCTTGGCCCTCTTCGCCATCCACTGGGTCAAGGTCCTGCGGAGCAAAACAAAAGCATGATCAGAACCAGCAAGGAAAATCAAGACAAAATCAAAGAAACTAAAAGAATTGCAAGTACTTACTCCTCTTCCTCTTCGTCGGAGCTGAGGGCGGAGAAGTCAAACTCCGCCTGGTGTGCTCCCGCGCGAAGAGCTGGAGGAGAAGGCTCCCTCGGGCGCTTGGCGGTCTCCGGGGCTGTGGGCTGTGAAGACCCGGCCCCCGTCGTCGCCGAGGACCGAGGGGCAGAAGGAGCACCCGTTCCGCTCCGGGAAGATCCCCCTCCGCTTGGCGCTCGAGCACGGGGCGCCTCCTTGACGACTTCGCTCGTCTTGGTGGCGCGCGTCGCACGGCGCGCCGGCTGCTGTCGGGGCGCCTGCGGCCTCGCCGTCTCAGTTGCCTTGCGGAGGCGCTTCTTCGGTTGCTGCGTAGGGCTTGGCGGAGGGGGGGAGTTCTCCGAGGATGAGGAGGCATCGTCGTCAAGATTCAGAGATCCACCAGAGTCTCCATCGGAATCTCCAGCCCCGGCGTCCTCCTCCTCCTCGGCAGGCCTGCTGGACTCAGTGCCATGCCCGGCGGCCTCGCTCCCCCCGGCAACCTCGCTCATCCCTACAAGCTTCACGGAAGGCTCCCCGGCAAACTCCTCGGCCGCAATCTTCAGCAGCTTGAGGATTTCCGCCTCCTCTGCTTGACTCACTGCGTCCGCGGCCTGTGCCTCTTCCACAGTGTATCCAAAGTCGCCCGCAGCCATAGCTGCGGCGGCCTCCTCCATCCTGGAAGCAATGTAAGCTACATCCCGATCAGTAGTATCCCGGGTGAGGCCCTTCTTCTCCTCGGCATTGCGGGGCTTCTCGACCAAGTTGTCGAAGAAGGTCAGCACGGTCTCCGGTGGAGGCTCCAGCCAAGTGGGGACGACGCCATGGGAGTCGCACTCGGGCATTATCGCGCGTATGGAATCGCGGGCAGTGCTGTTGCACAGCGGCACCACTCCCCGAAAAGGTCTGAACCACTCCGGGTGGGCCGGGTCATGCTTGAAGAGCTGGAGAATCATCCCCTTCAACTCCAAGACAGTAAAGTTGTAGTTCAATCCAGGGCGTAGCCTCATGATGTCCGCCGCGTTGCCGAATTCCCAGGCAGGCCTCTTCCTTTCTTGTAAAGGGGCGATGCGGCGGCGGAGGAAATCTGCTCCAACTTCTCCAACAGTCAGATTGGCGACCCGGAGACGAATGATCCTAATGAGGGCGATCTGAAGCTTGCTGTCCTCCGGGGCCAATTCACTCCAATCCCTGCCGCGCACTATGGCAGTCTGGCGCAGCGAGGTAAAGGGCTCAGGATTAGCTTCCAGCACCCAGCACCAATCGGCTCTCCACTCCTCCCACTTGCCGCGGAGCTCTCCCTTCAAGTACTCGTCCTTCTTGTTCAGCCTGAAGATCCAGGAGATGCCCCCAGAGAGGGGAGCACCGGACTCTACTCTAGGCATGAAGAAGTGGCGGAAAAGGGCTACATTTGGATGAACCCCAACATAGTTTTCGCACAGATGTGTGAAAACGGTCATCGTAAGGATGGCATTGGGGGTGAAATCTAGGAGGTGGAGGCCATATGTATTCATTACATCACAAAAGAACTCCGAGAACGAAGGGCACAGACCACAATGGAAGAACGCGGCAAAGAAAAAGTACCCGCCGGGGAACATGTCAGCGGCGACGGCGGGGAAGACTCTGGTGCGGGGATGAGCTTTGGTCTCCCTCGCCCAGAACAAATAGTATTTGTCCCGCAGCTCCCTCGCGCCAAGCCTCGGCGCGAAGACCACGCACTTCTTCCGCAGGGCTGCCAGCTTCGCCGCCTGCTCGGACTTCTCCTTCTTGGCCTTGTCACTCTTGGCCTTGTCTCTCTTCGGAGCCAGGGCGGGGGCGGCGAGGAAAGAGGCGAGGAGGTTGACGGTGCCGCGGATGTGGGAGACGGCGGAGGAAGGGAGGGGCTTGGCTCTCTGTCGACCTTTGGGAGGCGGAGGGCGACGGGGGTTTCTGGAGAATCAAGGCGCAATGAAGACGATGGAGGGAACTGCCCCTGCTTCCTCTGCTTTTAAGGGGGAGGTGGGGGACGTTCCGCATTTCCCATTAAAGAACAGGCCACGATCTCTCCCACGTCGCCGCAATCGACGCGTGCCGTTAGGGAGGGATGCGGCGGATACGGAAGGGGATACGGCTTGCCGTGGGTCGCGTGTGCCCGTGCAGTGTCTTGGGTCTGGCCCAACAGCGCTCGGCACCGTGTGTGGCCCAGGCCCGGGGGCTCCTGTCGGTGTACTAAGATAGGGGTACCTTAGTACCACAACTTGTGCACGGGCAGTAGCAGCTTCCCGTGGCAGGGCTTACCACGTGCTCGCCAAGAACCGTTCTGGTCCCTATGAAGCCATTCAAGAACAAAGTATACAATTCAGAAGATCAAGGACCCGGCAAGAGGAGCTTGCCGGGAAGGCCGCACCTGGCTCAAAGCTATCACTTTAGCACAAGACCCTGGCAAGAGGAGCTTGCCAGGAAGGCCAAGGACTACATATCTCAAGAGATGCCTCGGCGCATCATGCGCCCCGGCAGGACCCGGAGAGCGACAAGCTTCCGGGCCCGGCAAGATCACGACCCCGGCAAGGTGCTTGCCGGGGAAACCCATGCTATGTGCCCGCGCTCCAGCTCATCTGCCCACGCGTCGCCCTGGGGCCCTTCCAGGGACGCGTGGCAGACGGCTGTGCAGCCTGGGGCACACGGTGGCAAGCCACGATGACGAGGCTACCGCCGTGGCGAACGGAGAAGCATGGACGGACGCTTTTGGAGGCGACGGCGACGGGCATTTAATGCCCTTGTCCCCCACTGTCAAAATTAGGTGAAGTCCACTGTTCATATACTGTTCATGCACTGTTGCAACTACCACCAAATTTACTCTTTTACCCTCCTCTACGTTGACACCTGTCGGTGACCCCTTTGAGCTATAAAAGGAGGCCCATGCACAACGTAGAGGGGGTTCGAAACCTAGACAACTCTCTCACTCGGTGTAGCTAGTACGGTAGATCTCCAAGCTCCCGAGCTCAAGAACTCAATACAACCTAAGCAGGAGTAGGGTTTTACGTGTCCGCGCGGCCCGAACCTGGGTAAAACTGCCCGCGTGTGCCCCTCGATCTGCTCTCCGTGCTCCCTCCGCTCCCTTACCACAACGTAGAAGGGGCTCCGGTCCCATAGGTGCTCGTGGGAGGACAGTTTCCCCCGACACCTTCCTATGCTAGTTGATTCTTGTTCCCATAAAATGTTTGCTCACAATATCCCTATGCATAGGAAGTGGGTTAGACTTAAATATTCTTGCCATATGATTCATGATGCTCCTTTTGCATTTCAATTCTTTAATTCTATGTGAGCATCATTGAAATCATCATGCCTAGCTAAAAAGGCGTTAAAGAAAAGCGCTTGGTGGGAGACAACCCAATAATTTTACCTATTGTTTTTGTGTGTTCACATGATTAAGCTACTATAGTAATCATGTTTTATAGCTTTTGTTTCAATAAAGTTCCAAGTAAAGCCTTTGGGATAGTGTGGTTGATAGTTGACTTGATTCTGTGCAAAAACAGAAAGTTTTGCGTCGAGTGCAGAAAATTCAATAAATCACTGGAATGTGATAATTAGCTGAAATTTTTACACATGATTGATATAAAAATTTCCTACGTTCCTATTGTTTCATAATTTTTAGAGTTTCAGAATTATGGTGGTTGTCCAGATTATTATATATTGTTCTGTTTTTAACAGATTATGTTTTCAATGCATAGTTTGCTTGTTTTAGTGTTTCCATAGGTTATATTGAATGATATAAATTGTGGAAATGATATGGTACAATAGGAATTGTTTGAGAACAATTATTAATCTTGTCTTTTACAATACCAAAGTGACTGATTTGCTTTATTATACTAATGCATCTCACGAAGTTCCGTTAAGTTTTGTGTGATTGAAGTTTTCACGTTTTGGGTGAGATATCGATATGAGGAGAATAAGGAGTGGCATGACACTAAGCTTGGGGATGCCCAAGGCACTCCAAGGTAATATTCAAGGAAGATCCAAACAACTAAGCTTGGGGATGCCCCGGAAGGCATCCCCTCTTTTGTCTTCAACATTATCGGTAACCTCACTTGGAGCTATATTTTTATTCGTCACATGATATGAGTTTTGTTTGGAGCATAATTTTCTTTTTTTAGATTTTCTTGCTGTTTTTTAGAATAAGTTTTAGTGTCTTTTATTTCAATAAAAGTGTCAAGTATAGCATTTACCATGTTTATTTTGCAAGTCTTTATGTTGCTGTTTGAAAACAGAAAGGTTTGTATTATTGTCTGAATTCTTATGGATAGTCAGAACGTGATAAATTCTTGAACTTTTTACACAGTGAGTATGAATAAGTTCTATGTAATGTGGCAAATTTTCAGAATTTTTAGAGCTAGGGAAGAACGAGCACAATTCCACTCTTTACAGACTGTCCTATTTAGATAGATTGCTGTTATGTTTGCATGTTTAATGATTCTATTTGAGGATAAGAGTATTAAATATGCAAAGGCATTTAGTATGCAATGTTAAATTATACTTTTAGTGATTTGCTACAGTAGAGAATGATAATATTTTGAGTTGATTTATACTAACTTATCACACTAGTTCTTGTTGAGTTTTGTGTGGATGAAGTTTTGGAGATTTAGGGAAACCGTGACATAAGAGGAATTAAGGAGACACAAGAGCTCAAGATTGGGGATGCCCAAGGAATCCCATGTTAATATTTCATGAAGTCTCAAGCATCCTAGCCTAGGGATGCCCCGGTAGGCATCCCACCTTTCTTCATCAACAACTATCGGTTATTATTGGTTTAGCCTAAGTTTTTGCTTCTTCACATGATATGTGCTATCCTTGCAATGTCATTTTATTTTGTTTTGCTTGCTGTTTGAATAAAATACTTAAGATCTGATTTTTTTTATGAGAGAGAGTCTTCACATAGTTACATAATTATTCGTCTACTCATGGATCTTCACTTATATTTTTTGGACTAGTTTGTCATTTACTCGCATGCTTCACTTATATCCTATGAGTAAATGGTTGAATGAATTGAATATCATAAATATGAAACCATGTATGCTTCATATGTGTGACGCCTCCAATTTGAACATACACTAATCATGCACGCAAATGTGTACGACCAAGATCAGGGGCTCACGGGATGATATCAAAACATAATTCTAGACACAAATTAAAATAATACAAGCTTTTTACAAGCCGGGGACCTTGAGGGCTCGAATACATATGCTCGAAAGAAACAGAGTCAGTGGAAGCAACAATATCTGAGTAGAGACATAAGTTAAAAAGGTTTTTCCTTAAGAAGACTAGCACAAAAATTAACGATCGGAGAGGCAAGGCCTCCTGCCTGGGACCTCCTAACTACTCCTAGTCGTCGACAATCTCCACGTAGTAGTAGGCTCCGTCGGGGTAGTAGTAGTCGTCAACGGGGGTGGCACCTGGCTCCTGGGATCCGCCATCTAGGTGCAACAACCAGAAAGAAGAAATAAGGGGGAAATGGGTAGCAAAGCAACCGTGAGTACTCATCCAAAGTACTCGCAAGCATCAGATCAAGACAAAGTATGCATCAATATCACATGAATGAGGTGTATATGTGGACTGAACTGCAGAATGCCAGGATAGAGGGGGAGGCCTAGCCTATCAAAGACTAGGATCTTCAAGCATCTTCTGGAAACCACCATCTTGCAGAAGTAGAAGAGAGTACAGAATATCATATTATAATTATCAAGCATGTTGTAGCATTAATGCCGAGAGATCCTTCCACGACTCTATGCGAGAAAGCAAACCCAGAGCCATCATATCCATCACATATCTCAAGTATCCATTTCTAGTTGTAATAGATCAGGATACAAGTCTGAATGTCCATTAGCATGGACACGACTATTCGAATAGATAACTTCCCTGTAGGGGTGCACCACATTACCCTACATGCTCAATCATCTCTGGCCGGACACACTTTTCTCGGTCAATGCCCGGCCTCAGAAGATCAACACATCGTAGCCCTACCTACGCTCAGCAGAGAGGTCCCCGCCGGTCTACATCCTAAGCGCTCGGGGGTCTTGGTCCCATTGCTACTTCTCGATCTTGTGTTGTATTCCCTCGAAGAGGAAAGGGTGATGCAGCATAATAGCGTAAGTATTTCCCTCAGTTTTTGAGAACCAATGTATCAATCCAGTATGAGACCACGAGCGAGTCCCTCGCACCTGCACAAACAAATAAGAACTTCGTAGCCAACGCGATAAGGGGTGTCAATCCCTTTACGGTCACTTACGAAAGTGAGATTTGATAGATAGGATAGTATAATATTTTTGGTATTTTTGATATAATAACAGAAAGTAAATAAAGCAAAGTAAAGTAGATGGAAGATTAATATATTGAGAATAGACCTGGGGACCATAAGTTTCACTAGTGGCTTCTCTCATGATAGCAAAATTCTACAGTGGGTGAACAAATCACTGTCAGGCAATTGATAGAAAAGCGCATAGTTATGAGAATATCTATGCATGATCATTATATATAGGCATCACGTCCATGACAAGTAGACCGAAACGATTCAGCATCTACTACTATTACTCCACACATCGATCGCTATCCAGCATGCATCTAGAGTATTAAGTTCATAAGAACAGAGTAATGCTTTAAGCAAGATGACATGATGTAGAGGGATAAACTCAAGCAATATGATATAAACCCCATCTTTTTATCCTCGATGGAAACAATACAATATGTGCCTTGCTACCCTGCTGTCACTGGGAAAGGACACCGCAAGATTGAACCCAAAGCCAAGCACTTCTCCCATTGCAAGAACTATAGATCTAGTAGGCCAAACCAAAGCAATAATTAGAAGAGACTTGCAAGGATATTATAACCATACATAAAAGATTTCAGAAAAGAATCAAATATTGTTCATAGATATTCCTGATCGTAAACCCACAATTCATTGGATCTTGACAAACACACCGCAAAAAGATTACATCGAATAGATCTCCTCGAAGATCGAGAAGAACTTGGTATTGAGATCCGAAAAGTGAGTAGAACCCATCTAGCTAATAACTATCGACCCGAAGGTCTGTGGTAAACTACTCACAACTCATTGGTGAGTCTATGGTGTTGATATAGAAGCACTCCATGGTAGATCCCCCCTCCGGCGGAGCTCCGGAACAGGCCCCAAGATGGGATCTCACGATAACTAAAAGTTGCGGCGGTGGAATTAGGGTTTTCTCTGTTGCCTCGATGTTTTTAGGGTATATGGATATATATATAGGAGGAAGGAGGGCATCGGGGGAGCCAGAGGGGGCGCGCCCAGGGGAGGGGACCCGCCCTGGATCCTCGTGGCCACATCCTTCATTCCCTTGCGTGTACTCCAAGTATTCTGGGTAGATACGGTTCCAAAAATAACTCTCCCGAAGGTTTCATTCTGTTTGGACTCCGTCTGGTATCCCTTTTCTGTGAAACACTGAAATAGGAAAAAAACAGCAATTTGCACTGGGCCTTGGGTTAGAGGGTAGTCCCAAAAATAATATAGAAGTGTATAATAAAGCCCATAAACATCCGAAACATAATATATAATAGCATGGAACAATAAAAAATTATAGATATGTGGGAGACGTATCAAGCAAACCCAAGCTTAATTCCTGCTCGTCCTCGAGTAGGTAAATGATAAAAGCATAATTTTTGATGTGGAATGCTAACTATCATAATTCTCAATGTAATTTCTTTATTGTGGCATGAATGTTCAGATCGGAAAGATTCAAGATAAAATTCTATGTTGACATAAGAAATAATAATACTTCAAGCATACTAACAAAGCAATCATGTCTTCTCAAATTAATATGGCCAAAGAAAGTTATCCCTACAAAATCATATAGTCTGGCTATGCTCCCTCTTCATCACACAAAATATTCATATCATGCACAACCCCGGTTTCAGCCAAGCAATTGTTTTCATACTCAATTTTTTCAAACCTTTCAACTTTCACGCAATACAAGAGCGTGAGCCATGGATATAGCACTATAGGTGGAATAGAGTGGTGGTTGTGGAGAAGACAAAAAGGAGGAAGATAGTCTCACATCAACTAGGCGTATCAACAGGCTATGGAGATGCCCATCAATAGATATCAATGTGAGTGAGTAGGGATTGCCATGCAACAGAAGCACTAGAGCTAAAAGTGTATGAAAACTCATAAAAAGAAACTAAGTGGGTATGCATCCAACTTGCTTGCTCATGAAGACCTAGGGCATTTGAGGAAGCCCATCGTTGGAATATACAAGCCAAGTTCTATAATGAAAATTCCCACTAGTATATGAACGCGAAAAACAAGAGACTCTCTATCATGAAGATCATGGTGCTACTTTGAAGCACAAGTGTGGAAAAGGATAGTAGCATTGTCCCTTCTCTCTTTTCTCTTTTTTTGGAGGGGCTTTCTCTCTCTTTTTTATTTAGCCCCTCTCTATATTTTTTTTGGGCCATCTTTTTTTATTTGGCCTTTCCTCACAAGGGATAATGCTCTAATAATGAAGATTATCACACTTTTATTGACTTACAACTCAAAGATTACAACTCGAAGCTAGAACAAAATATGATTCTATGTGAATGATGATGAAGCATGTCATATGAACGGAATGGTGGAAAGTTGCATGGCAATATATCTCGGAATGGCTATGGCAATGCCATGATAGGTAGGTATGGTGGCTGTTTTGAGGAAGGTATATGGTGGGTGTATGGTACCACCGAAAGTTGCAGGGTACAAGAGAGGCTAGCAATGGTGGAAGGGTGAGAGTGCGTATAATCCATGGACTCAGCATTAGTCATAAAGAATTCATATACTTATTGCAAAAAATTACGAGTCATCAAAACAAAGTATTCAACGCATGCTCCTATGGGAAGGGTTGGTAGGAGTTAACCATCGCGCGATCCCGACCTCCACACAAAGAATGACACTTAATAAATACCTCATGCTCTCACTTCGTCACATAGCGGTTCACCATACGTGCATGCTACGGGAATCACAAACTTTAACACAAGTATTTATCAAATTCGTAATTACTCCACTAGCATGACTCTAATATCACCATCCTCATATCTCAAAACAATCATCAAGTATCAAACTTCTCATCATATTCAATGCACTTTATATGAAAGTATTTACTATATTCATCTTGGATGCCTATCATATTAGGATTTGTTTTATAACCAAAGCATATTACTATGCTGTTCTAGAAGACTCTCAAAAGGATATAAGTGAAGCATGAGAGATCAACAATTTTTATAAAATAAAACCACCACCGTGCTCTAAAAGATATAAGTGAAGCACTAGAGCAAAACTATCTGGCTCAAAAGAGATAAGTGAAGTACATAGAGTATTCTAATAAATTCTAAACCATATTTATCTCTCTCAAAAGGTGTGTCCAGCAAGGATGATTGTGGCAAACTAAAAAGCAAAGACTCAAATCATGCATGATGCTCCAAGCAAAACACATATCATGTGGTGAATAAAAATATAGTCTCGAGTATAGTTACCGATAGATGAAGACGAAAGAGGGGTTGCCTTCCCGGGGCATGCCCAAGCTTAGGCTTTTGGTTGTCCTTGAATTTTATCTCGGGGTGCCTTGGGCATCCCCAAGGTTAGGCTCTTGCCACTCTTTGTTCCATAGTCCATCAAAGCCATACTCAAAACTTGAAAACTTCACAACACAAAACTTAGCCAAAAATCTCGTGAGCTCCGTTAGTATAAGAAAACAAACCACCACTCAAAGGTATTGTAATGAACTCATTCTTTGTTTATATTGGTGTTAAACCTATTGTATTCCAACTTCTCTATGATTCATATCCTCCAATACTACTCATAGATGCATCAAAATAAGCAAACAACACAGGAAAAACAGAATATGTCAAAACAGAACAGTCTTTAGTAATCTGTAACTTTCGAATACTTATGTAACTCCAAAAATTGAAATAAACTGGTAAACGTGAGGAATTTGTCTATTAATCATCTGCAAAAAAGATCAACTAAATAGCACTATCCAGTAAAAGATTACAGCCAAACTCGTGAGCACTAAAGTTTCTGTTTTTTACAACATGATCATATAAACTTCACACAAGTCTTCCCAAAGGTTCTACTTGGCACAAACCCTAATTAAAACACAAAACCACATCTAAACAGAAGCTAGATGCAATATTTATTCCTAAACGGAAGCAAAAACAAAGAAAATAAAATTCGGTTGCCTCCCAACAAGCGCTATCGTTTAACGCCCCTAGCTAGGCACGATACAAGAATAGATCTAGGTATTGCCATCTTTGGTAGGCAATCCATAAGTGGCTCTCATAATAGACTCATAAGGTAATTTGATTTTCTTTCTAGGAAAGTTTTCCATGCCTTTCTTTAACAGAAATTGGAATCTAATATTTCCTTCCTTCATATCAATAATTGCACCAATCGTTCTAAGGAAAGGTCTGCCAAGAATAATAGGACATGAAGGATTGAAATTTATATCAAGAACAATGAAAACTACGGGCACATAATTCCTATTGGCAATGGTAGAGTCCGCAAGATGCAAATTTAAAGAACAATCATCAAGCTCATGGAAACCTAACAAGTCACACAAAGTTTTTGGGATTGTAGAAGCACATGCACCCAAATCACACAAAGCAAAGCATTCATGATCTTTAATTTTAATCTTAATATTAGGTTCCCACTCATCATAAAGCTTTCTAGGGATAGAAACTTCTAATTCAAGTTTTTATTCATAAGATTGCATCAAAGCATCAACTATGTGTTTGGTAAAAGCTTTATTTTGACTATAAGCATGCGGAGAATTTAGTACAGATTGCAACAAGGAAATCAATCTATTAAAGAGAAATTATCACAATGGAATCCCTTGAAATCCAAAATAGTGGGTTCATCACTATGCAAAGTTTTAATCTCACTAGTAGATAAAGGGTATTTAGCCCCGGTTCATTTGGCCTTTTAGCCCCGGTTCTGGAACCGGGGCAAGAGGGTCGGTACTAATGCTCTGACCCTTTAGTCCCGGTTCAATCCAGAACCGGGGCAAAAGGGTGTCCACGTGGCCTGTGCACCGAGTCCAGGCAGGAGGGGCTTTAGTCCCGGTTGGTGGTACCAACCGGGACCAAAAGGCATCCACGTGTCAGCATTTCTGTGGCTGTGGTTTTTGTTTTTTTTTTTGAAAGGGGAGGGGGGGTTTTAGGTTTTGGGGGTTAATTTAGGTGTTTCATATATTGTGTTAGCTAGCTAATTAATAGAGAGAAGTGTTCTCTCTTATGTCCGTGCTTGGTCGACGCTACATACTACACATACGTATATGGAGAGGACTAGAGTCACGCTAGCTAGCTAGCTAGCTGCTAGCTACTAAGCAAACGAAGGAACAGAAGATCTCGTATATATAATCAACATATATATATATATATATGCATACAGAGAGAAGTAATATCGACCACCTCTCCTTCTCCGAGAGATTGGTCGAACAACAAGTTCTCGTATATCTATCCGACACTACCGGGCACATATATACAATAATTATCTCTTACAAAAATAATCTCCTAACACATGGATGCATGGTCCACATAGTATTCTCCGTCTTCAGCGATCACGTGTTCAAGGAAGAATGCCGCCAATTCCTCTTGAATTGCTCGCAGACGATCTGGTGTTAGGAGTTCATCCCGCATCCGAAACATCTAATTTGAAGTAGGGGGTCAATACATGAAATGATGCTATAAATTTGTGAATATTATTGATTGCTTACGCACTTCAAATTGTTCATCAGTGTAGCCCCGCTCACAGGTCGTGTGGCGGATGGACTCGCAAATGTAGTATCCACAATAATCATTCCCGGGTTCCTGCCACAACCACTTTACAAGAAATAGAGCTCAATCAAACTGATCATAAGCAAGAATGCCAAATTGGTATTGATGAAACTAGCGCTTGAATCAAGATATAGGAGATGCGCACGCGGAACATGCTACTATATAGTACTTACTTTCGGGTATCTAAATTGTAGCTTCTTCGGCAGTCCCGGAGCTTTTTTGGTGAATTTTTTCCAAGCCCTGCCAGACAAAGAAAACAATTAGTTGATATCAGAAATGAAGTTGCTGATATATATATATGCATGGTGGATAATATTGATCGATTTAACTTACCTGGCTAGCATTTGAGTCATGTCCGCATACTCCTCGGGATCTTTACGTTTAGAGTCGAAGACAGTTACTACTCCCTTCTCAAGCTTAATCTCTAAGAGAATATAGTGGAAGCTGCGCACGAATGCATGAGATCATCAATTACATCACTATAACCTTGACTGATATAGGGAAACCAAATATGCACAAGACATTAACACTCACTTGAAGTTGTAAGGAAAGAGTATTATATCTTTGTTTTCATTTACCACCAACGATCGTAGCAAGTTGGTCTCGGTATCGTCGGGACGCAATTTAACCTCGGTTGCATCTATGAGGTATGTGTTAATAAACCCAATATCACCTACTTGTCTTTTCTTCAATTCGACGATCTTCAGTCTGCATAATATAGTGAGGATAATTATAAATACATGCAATGAAGATCAGCTATATAGAGAGACTTAATGACAGAAGTAGTACTACTTACAGACAGTAGCAGGTGACCGTTGCTTTATCGTGGGCCAATTGATTGAAAAACTGATAGAACTCCTCAAATGGAACAGGCAACAGGTCAATTCCAACGAGGTCATGCTCCGGTTTAACTGTCAAATACAAGTTATTCCTCCCCCCAGACTCTCTGCAGATTTTCAAGTAACAATCATGCAATCTTCGCATATTCGTTGATAGAGATCTTTCATTTTTGATGAGAGGCTTCCCGTACTCGTATCTTTGCATCTGCACTTCCATGAAATCATAGTGGACATCGTCGGACGCGTAATCTGCAAGATTGGTATAACCGGGCACCATCCTCGGATCATTAGCGACCATGTCGCTAGACACCTTGAGCGGGGGGCACGATTGGTTCGCTTGTTCGCCGAGCTGGGCAATTTGTTTCCCAGCTCGCCCTTCTGCTAACCTCTGATCACTTTTTGTACTTCCGGACCGCTTGGCATCTTGAAATGTCTTTTGAATAATGCGGTCATAGTTGCCCTTCGGCTTACTTTTCGCTGGTTGCTTCAGGGCAGCAAGAGTGCGCTTTGCTTTCACCGCATCTATCTTCTCCTCCGGAGGTGGATGTCTCTGTGCTTTCAACCCTTCAAAAAAGTCCTTCACTTCGCCTTCAGCGATCTTCGTGTTTTCCTCGTCGGACCTCTCGTACGGTAACTTCTCTAGAGGCGTGAGAGAAGGAACGAATCTGCATCGCCTCCCGCCTCTGGCTGTACTGGTAGACGTTGCCGGACCAGACGAAGCGGCTGTCTTTTTTACTTGCTTAGGCGCCGGAGCAGGAGCAGCCGGAGCGGCGGCAGGTCTCTTCCGCCCTTGCTGATTAGGCGAAGGAGGAGCTGGCTGTCTGCTCGGGCGCGCCGGCGGCGAAGGAGGCGGAGTGTCGCCACGCGCCGGCGGCGAAGGAGGCGGTGTGCCGCCACGCGCCGGAGAAGGAGCCGGAGTGCCCTGATGGTCACTCGCCGGAGGAGGAGGCGGTGGAGGAGGCGGAGTGCCCTGACTCGTCGGAGGAGGAGGAGGAGGCGGAGGCGTCCAGTTCAGAATGTTGATTAGGTCCTTCCGCCATAGGCATGGAGTCTTTAGTGAAGAACCCAGCCGAGTCTCCCCTTCACCGGTAGGGTGGTCAAGCTGGAGCTCCTCAAATCCCTCCGTTATTTCGTCGACCATCACCCTAGCATATCCTTCTGGAATCGGCCGGCAGTGAAAAGTGTCGTCTGGTCCAGAAGGATAAACAGAGCCAGCAGCCGCTTGACCTTCAGATTCATCCACTGTGCCATAAGGTGGCAATTTTGTGCCTGCGTGATAGCATCCACAGGATTCCTGGCAGTAGCCGTCAAGGCAAGCTCTGGCCGAAGCAGCTCGGTGGAAGCCACGCTGCTTCTCCGCTGAGATGGCGGGGTAGCTTCGGGGGAAGCTTCGGCAATTCTTTCCCGATCTGCTTCCCATTCCTCTATCGCTTGTATTCTGGCCCGCAGCGCCTGGATTTCGGTCATCTCCATTTTCTTCCTCCTGTCGTGGCATTTGTAGCCTCCTGCGTCCGGAAACCCAGCACGCCACGGAAGGGAGCCTGGCGTGCCTCGTGTCCGTCCAGGGTGCTCAGGATTCCCGAGGGCCATTGTCAGCTCGTCGTTCTCTCTGTCGGGGATGAACGTCCCTGCATGCGCTGCTTTGATATACTGCCGCATCTTCCTGAGTGGTGTTTCCAATTGCTTGTCCGTCCAAATGCACCACCCTGTTACAGGGTCCAAGGTTCCGCCAGCCCCGAAGAACCAAGTCCGGCAACGTTCTGGCCAGTGCATTGTCTCTGGTTCGATCCCTTTCTGAAGCAGATCATTCTCAGCCCTGGCCCACTTAGGCCGGGCTACGAGGTAGCCGCCCGACCCCGTGCGATGGTGATGCATCTTCTTTGCAGCATTTATCCGGTTTGTCTCCGACATCTTCTGACTCTTTTCCGACTTCTTATGGGCCACAAATGCGGGCCAGTCATCTTTGATCTTCTCATATATGCCCACGAATTCTGGAGTCATTTTCTCTCTGACAAACGTATTCAGTTTTTTCTTCCATGCCCTGAATTGGTCTGCCATCTTCGAAAGTGCATAAGACTTGATTAAGTCCTCTTTAACTGGCTTCGCCGGATCAACCTCTCGCGGTAGGACGAAGTTTGACTTCAGCTCAGTCCAAAGATCTTCTTTCTGCATATCTGTGACATAAGTCACCTGAGCGTCGTTTGCAGCCGGCTTTAACTATTGATGGATGCTGATCGGGATCTTGTCCCTAACCAGAACCCCGCACTGATTAACAAATGCGTTCTTTGTGCGGATGGGTGCAATCGGCTCGCCGGAGCGCGAGATTTCTGAGATCTCAAACTTTTCATCCGGCCTCAACTTTTTCTTCGCTCCTCGTCTCTTTACCGAAGATTTGCTCGATCCGGAGGGCTAGAAAAGGAACAAAGACTAGAGTTTATGAATGAATCAATTAACTAGTCAGCACATGCTTAACTAACATATATACCTCCTGGCCGGACTCGGTTCGGTAACCGGAGCCAGCATCACGGTCTCCTTCTTGCACCGGCATTGGGTCACCGGAGCCGTCCTCACGGTCTACTTCTTCCATGTGCATTGGGTCACCGAATTCATCAATATCATAGCCTAGATCTTCCAGCCGCAGCTCTTGTTCGACCTGCTCATCGGTGTCGTTGAGATACGACCTGACGGCATTTTGTCCGTCTGCGATTATGTCCATCAACATCGCTTCTTGTGCTAGGTCTCGGGTGTTGTCGTCCATTGTTTCTACAAATATTTACAACATGCCAATTATTATTCAAACATGACAGATGGATATATTAATGGCAAACGTAGAACTAGCTTCAACCCTCGACTGCTCGCCGATCCACAAACCCTAGACCCCCTCATGTCACATTGTGTCTAGCTAGTGTCAAAGGATTCAACAAAACCAATACTTCATCATTAGGCGAAAGTAACAGTAGCATGATGGTACGAAGCTCTCCAAAGTTGTTTTGGAACGAAGTCCCAGATAAGATAATCCGTAACAAAAGACGGATTATCCTATCAGGAACTCCGTTCCAGAACATCTTTGCATAACTTCGTACCAACATGCCCCGGTTACTTCTGGCAAATGATGAAGTCATGGAATTCTTCAATACTTTGACACTAGCTAGGCAACCTCTCTCGACCCCTCGACCCCCGACTTCTCGG
>LR738715.1:749532700-749546272 GCA_902687465.1 Secale cereale | reverse complement strand
TCGAGTGTCAAAGGATTCAACAAAACCAATACTTCATCATTAGGCGAAAGTAACAGTAGCATGATGGTACGAAGCTCTCCAAAGTTATTTTGGAACGGAGTCCCCGATAGGATAATTCGTAACAAAAGACGGATTATTCTATCAGGAACTCCGTTCCAAAATATCTTTGCATAACTTTGTACCAAAATGCCCCGGTTACTTCTGGCAAATGATGAAGTCATGGAATTCTTCAATACTTTGACCCCCGACTGCTTGGCGATCCACAACCCTAGACCCCCGACTGCTAGGCAACCTCTCGACCCCTCGCCCTTCGGCCTCTCGATCGGTCCCTCGACGACCCTCGACCCCTCGACCTTCGGCCTCGGTCCCTCGACGACCCTCGACCCCGGCCCCCCCTAATGTCGAAGTTATCGGGGAGAGGGTGTATATCGACATAGACATATCCGATAAAAAAAGAGGAAGAAGAAGAAAAAAGGAACCGCTAGAGGAGAAGATCGAAGAAAAAAAAAGAAAAAAAAGGAGAAGAAGAAAGGAAATAGAGGAGAAGAAGAGAAATTTTCTCTTCTTCTCCTCTATTCCTTTCTTCTTCTCCTCTTTTTTTCTTTTTTTTCTTCTTCTTATTTATTTCTCCTCTTCTTCCTCTCCTCTTCTTCTTTCTTTCCTCTTTCTTATTTTCTTCTTTCCTATCCTTCATTTTCTTTTTTTTCTTCTTCTTATTTATTTCTCCTCTTCTTCCTCTCCTCTTCTTCTTTCTTTCCTCTTTCTTATTTTCTTCTTTCCTATCCTTCTTTTTCTTTTTTTTCTTCTTCTTATTTATTTCTCCTCTTCTTCCTCTCCTCTTCCTCTTTCTTTCCTCTTTCTTATTTTCTTCTTTCCTATCCTTCTTTTTCTAAATTTGTAACTTTTGCATATATAAAACTTTCTATATATATTTAGCATATATAAACTAAAAACTATATAGCCACATACACATATATATACATCACATATACACACATCACATATATACAGCAACTTCCTAAGAAAAAATATATTTATATACACATAAATAAATATTTAACATATATATTTAGCAAATTCCTAAGAAAAAAAGATATACACATACATATAAATACAACAACTATATATACAGCAACTATATATACTGCAATTTATCTAAACATAAAAAAAATATACACATAAATATACTGCAATTTATACATATATACACAGCAACTATATATATATATATACAGCAATATTAAACATAAAAAAAAGAGCCCCTCACATCGGCAGGGCTGGGCGGCGCGACGGCGGCGGGGCGGGGCGGCGACGAGGCGGCGTCGGGGCGCGGCGGCGCGACGGCGGCGGGGCGGGGCGCGCGGCGGCGCGGGGCGACGGGCCGGCCGGGGCGCGGCGACGGCGCGGGGCGGGGTGACGAGGCGCCGTCGGGGGCGACGGCGACGGCGACGGGGCGACGGGGGCGAGGGGGCGACGGGGGCGACGGCGACGGCGACGGGGAAGGAGCAGATCGAGGGAGGCGTCGGGGCGGGGAAGAAAGAAACTGCCCAAAATTTCGCAAGTCCTGGTTATATAGGAGGGGCATTAGTCCCGGTTGGTGGCTGAAACCGGGATTAATGCCCCCTTTAGTCCCGGTTGCTGGCACCAACCGGGACTAAAGGTCCCTTTTCAGCAGCCCAAAGGGCGGGAAGGAGGGGCCTTTTAGTCCCGGTTGGTGGCAGCAACCGGGGCTAAAGGGGGGCATTAGTCCCGGTTTCAGCCACCAACCGGGACTAATGCCACCCTTTAGTCCCGGTTGGTGCCACCAACCGGGACCAAAGGCCCTGTGTTGGCGCGGGTGGGATGTTTAGTCCCACCTCGCTAGCTGAGGGAGCTCGAGAGTGGTTTATAAGGGCTGCTGCTCCCACCGTCTCGAGCTCCTCTCAAATGCAGGCTTCTGGGCCTAACTCTGCGCGCTGCCCTGTGAGCTTGCTGGGCCTTATATTACAGGTGGATCCTGTGCTATAGGCCTTGCAGGCTCACTGGGCAGCGCCCAAATTTTTTTTTTCCTTTTTTGCTTTATTTATTTCTAAGTTGTTTTTTGCTGTATTTAGAGTTGCTTTATTTATTTTATTTTCTTTGTTTATTTCTAAGTTGTTTTTTGTTGTATTTAGAGTTGCTTTATTTATTTTACTTCCTTTATTTATTTTCTTTGTTGCTTTATTTATTTTAATTTGTTTATACTTAATTACAACAAAATACTTATTGTTGCTATTTATTTCTAAGTTGTTTTTTGCTGTATTTAGAGTTGCTTTATTTATTTTATTTTCTTTGTTTATTTCTAAGTTGTTTTTTGCTGTATTTAGAGTTGCTTTATTTATTTTACTTTCTTTATTTATTTTCTTTGTTGCTTTATTTATTTTATTTTGTTTATACTTACAACAAAATACTTATTGTTTCTATTTATTTTTCAAGTTTGTTTTGTTTTGTTTTGTTTTGTTAGTGCAAGTAGTATTGAAATTTGAATAGTACAAACGGACAATGGTATCATACTCGTTTGTTACAAAGTTGGCATGGTATCATCATAATAGTTGCGGAAATAACTCTTCAGTTTTTCTTCGCTTGTGTCATTTGCTTATTGCGCCGTAACCATGGATAATCTTCATCGTTTATCAGGATGCTTGCGTCAGCCTTGACTTTGAAGGGAGGAATTTCATGAAACTTTTCATAATCTTCAGACATGTCTGTCTTGCCCTCCACTCCCAGGATGTCCCTTTTTCCTGAAAGAACTATGTGGCGCTTTGGCTCATCGTATGTGTATTCGCTTCCTTATCTTTTCTTTTTCTCGGTCTGGTAGACATGTCCTTCACATAGATAACCTGTGCGACATCATTGGCTAGGACGAACGGTTCGTCAGTGTATCCAAGATTTTTCAGATCCACTGTTGTCATTCCGTACTGTGGGTCTACCTGTACCCCGCCTCCTGACAGATTGACCCATTTACACTTAAACAAAGGGACCTTAAAATCATGTCCGTAGTCAAGTTCCCATATGTCCACTATGTAACCATAATATGTGTCCTTTCCCCTCTCGGTTGTTGCATCAAAGCGGACACCGCTGTTTTGGTTGGTGCTCTTTTGATCTTGGACAATCGTGTAAAATGTATTCCCATTTATCTCGTATCCTTTGTAAATCAATACAGTCGAAGATGGTCCCCTGGACAACAAGTACAACTCATCACAAACAGTGTTGTCACCTCTAAGACGTGTTTCCAACCAACTGCTGAAAGTCCTAATGTGTTCACGTGTAATCCAGTCGTCGCACTGCTCCGGGTGTTTGGAGCGCAGACTGTTCTTGTGTTCATCGACATACGGGGTCACCAATGTAGAGTTCTGTAGAACTGTGTAGTGTGCTTGAGACCAAGAATAACCGTCCCTGCATATTATTGAGTCCCTTCCAAGCGTGCCTTTTCCAGTCAGTCTCCCCTCGTACCGCGATTTAGGGAGACCTATCTTATTAAAGCCAGGAATGAAGTCAACACAAAACCCGATGACATCCTCTGTTTGATGGCCCATGGAGATGCTTCCTTCTGGCCTTGCGCGGTTACGGACATATTTCTTGAGGACTCCCATGAACCTCTCAAAGGGGAACATATTGTGTAGAAATACGGGCCCCAGAATGACAATCTCGTCGACTAGATGAACTAGGACGTGTGTCATGATATTGAAGAAGGATGGTGGGAACACAAGCTCGAAACTGACAAGACATTGCGCCACATCACTCCTTAGCCTTGGTACGATTTCTGGATCGATCACCTTCTGTGAGATTGCATTGAGGAATGCACATAGTTTCACAATGGCTAATCGGACGTTTTCCGGTAGAAGCCCCCTCAATGCAACCGGAAGCAGTTGCGTCATAATCACATGGCAGTCATGAGACTTTAGGTTTCTGGAACTTTTTCTCTGCCATATTTATTATTCCCTTTATATTCGACGAGAAGCCAGTCGGGACCTTCATACTGAAAAGGCATTCAAAGAAGATTTCTTTCTCTTCTTTCGTAAGAGCATAGCTGGCAGGACCTTCATACTGCTTCGGAGGGATGCCGTCTTTTTCGTGCAAACGTTGCAGGTCCTCCCGTGCCTCAGCTGTATCTTTTGTCTTTCCATACACGCCCAAGAAGCCTAGCAGGTTCACGCAAAGGTTCTTCGTCACGTGCATCACGTCGATTGAGGAGCGGACCTCTAGGTCTTTCCAGTAGGGTAGGTCCCAAAATATAGATTTCTTCTTCCACATGGGTGCGTGTCCCTCATCGTCATTCGGAACAGCTAGTGCACCGGGGCCCTTTCCGAAGATTACATGTAAATCATTGACCATAGCAAGTACGTGATCACCGGTACGCATGGCGGGCTTCTTCCGGTGATCTGCCTCGCCTTTGAAATGCTTGCCTTTCTTTCGACATTGATGGTTGGTCGGAAGAAATCGACGATGGCCCAGGTACACATTCTTCCTGCACTTGTCCAGGTATATACTTTCAGTGTCATCTAAACAGTGCGTGCATGCGTGGTATCCTTTGTTTGTCTGTCCTGAAAGGTTACTGAGAGCGGGCCAATCGTTGATGGTCACGAACAGCAACGCCTTTAGGTCAAATTCCTCCTGTTTGTGCTCATCCCACGCACGTACACCGTTTCCATTCCACAGCTGTAAAAGTTCTTCAACTATTGGCCTTAGGTACACATCAATGTCGTTGCCGGGTTGCTTAGGGCCTTGGATGAGAACTGACATCATAATGAACTTCCGCTTCATGCACATCCAAGGAGGAAGGTTATACATACATAGAGTCACGGGCCAGGTGCTGTGATTGCTGCTCTGCTCCCCGAAAGGATTAATGCCATCCGCGCTTAGAGCAAACCATACGTTCCTTGCGTCCTTTGCAAACTCCTCCCAGTACTTTCTCTCGATTTTTCTCCATTGCGACCCGTCAGCGGGTGCTCTCAACTTCCCGTCTTTCTTACGGTCCTCACTGTGCCATCGCATCAACTTGGCATGCTCTCTGTTTCTAAACAAACGTTTCAACCGTGGTATTATAGGAGCATACCACATCACCTTCGCAGGAACCCTCTTCCTGGCGGGCTTGCCATCAACATCACCAGGGTCATCTCGTCTGATCTTATACCGCAATGCACCGCATACCGGGCATGCGTTCAGATCGTTGTATGCACCGCGGTAGAGGATGCAGTCATTAGGGCATGCATGTATCTTCTGCACCTCCAATCCTAGAGGGCATACGACCTTCTTTGCTGCGTATGTACTGTCGGGCAATTCGTTATCCTTCGGAAGCTTCTTCTTCAATATTTTCAGTAGCTTCTCAAATCCTTTGTCAGCCACAGCATTCTCTGCCTTCCACTGCAGCAATTCCAGTACGGTACCGAGCTTTGTGTTGCCATCTTCGCAATTGGGGTACAACCCTTTTTTGTGATCCTCTAACATGCGATCGAACTTCATCTTCTCCTTTTGACTTTCGCATTGTGTCCTTGCATCGACAATGACCCGGCGAAGATCATCATTTGGTTCCTCTTGATCTTCAGCAGCTTCACCCGTTGCAGCATCATTTGGCACATCGTCTGGTTCCTCTTGATCTTCACCAGCTCCCCCCATTGCAGCATCACCGTATTCAGGGGGCACATAGTTGTCATCGTACTCTTCTTCTTCGCCGTCTTCCATCATAACCCCTATTTCTCCGTGCCTCGTCCAAACATTATAGTGTGGCATGAAACCCTTGTAAAGCAGGTGGGAGTGAAGGATTTTTCGGTTAGAGTAAGACATCGTATTCACACATTTAGTGCATGGACAACACATAAAACCATTCTGCTTGTTTGCCTCTGCCGCATTTAGAAACTCACGCACGCCCTTAATGTACTCGGAGGTGTGTCTGTCATCGTACATCCATTGGCGGTTCATCTGCGTGCATTTATATATAATTAAGTGTGTCAAAAACCATTACAGAACATCATAAATAGATAATTAAGTGATCAAATGGATAAAAGTTCATCATCACATTAAAACCAAAGTACATACATATATAGTTCTCATCTAACAACATATAGCTCTCCATACACATCGAAACTATGTAAAACATTTCAACGCGAAAAGAAATGCTATCATAATCGCAACCAAGGTAACAATTGATCCAACGGCATAATGATACCAAGCCTCGGTATTAATGGCATATTTTCTAATCTTTTTAATCTTCAACCGCATTGCATCCATCTTGATCTTGTGATCATCGACGACATCCGCAACATGCAACTCCAATATCATCTTCTCGTCCACAATTTTTTTTATTTTTTCCTTCAAGAATTTGTTTTCTTCTTCAACTAAATTTAACCTCTCGACAATAGGGTCCATCTTGATCTTGTGATCATCGATAACTTCCGCAACATGCAACTCCAATTCCATCTTCTCCTCCTCCATTTTTTCCAATTTTTTCTTTAACGAAATGTTTTCCTCTTCAACTAAATTTAACCTCTCCACAAGAGGGTCGGTTGGAATTTCCGGTTCAACTACCTCCTAGACATAATAAAACATCTATGCATGTCAGGTTGGTCGGCATAACTATCATAAGCACTAAAACAAATAGTTATAAATTAAACATAATATACCACATCCGAATCGTAGACCGGACGAGGGCCCACGTGGGCGGATATCAAAACCATCGCACTATATAATAACAAGCAATAATAAACGTAAGAAAATTAGACAAATATCTATCTAAAGCAATAATAAAAGTAAGAAAAGCATGGACATAACAAGAGGCTCACCACGGTGGTGCCGGTGACGAGATCGGCGGGGGCGATCGACGGCGGCGAAGACGGGGACGGGACGTGACGGACCGCTAAACCTAGACAAATCTCGGAGAAAATAGAGCTTCGAGAGGAGAAAAGCTTAACTAGTGTGGCTCGGGCATTCCACCGAACACGTTGTGTGCATAGGAGGTGAGCTAGAGCACCACTAACCCCTCTCCCCCTCGGCCAGAAAAAAAAACAGAGCAGTGAGCTCTGCTCTTGAGTGAGTGGGTTTATATAGGCAACTCACTGGTCCCGGTTGGTGCTACAAACCGGGGCTAAAGGGGAGCCTTTGGTCCCGGTTCATAAAACAAACCGGGACCAATAGTGGTGGGCCAGGAGCAAGAGCCATTGGTCACGGTTTTTAGCTCCAACCGGGACCAATAGGTCCAGACGAACCGGGACCAATGGCCCACGTGGCCCGGCCGGCCCCCTGGGCTAACGAACCGGGTCCAGTACCCCCATTGGTCCCGGTTCTAGATTGAACCGGGGCTAATGGGCTGGACCAATGCCCTGTTTTCTACTAGTGTCTCTTCAATCCCACTTTTAACAATTTTAGCATCAAGATCTAAAAACTCTGAATCATTGGGACGCCTTTTAACTAAAGTAAAATCATCTCCAGTCCCATCTTTATCAGGATTCATACTAGAAAACAAGGATCTAATAGGAGACACATCACTAACTTTCAGATCTTCATCTTTATTTTCATGATAACTAGAAGAACACGCTTTCATAAATCAATCTTTTTAGCACGCATCCTAGCGGTTCTTTCTTTGCACTTATCAATGGAAATTATCATGGCTTTGAGAGACTCATTGATATCATGCTTAGGTGGAATAGATCTAAATTTCAAGGAATCAATATCAAGAGTAATTCTATCCACGTTTCTAGCCAATTCATCAATCTTAAGCAATTTCTCTTCAAGCACACCATTGAAATTCTTTTGCGAAATCATAAACTCTTTAACACTACTTTAAAATTCAGAGGGCATCTTACCAAAATTTCCATAAGAGCTATTGTAGGAATTACCATAATTATTAGAGGAATTACTAGGAAAAGGCCTAGGATTAAAGTTTCCTCTATAAGCATTGTTACCAAAATTATTCCTACCAAGAAAATTCACATCCAAAGATTCATTATTATTTTCAATCAACGTGGATAAAGGCATATCATTAGGATTAGAAGAAGCACTCTTAGTAGCAAATAATTCCACTCAAAACACTAATCTCTTCAATAGCATGCACTTTTTTACTAGTAGATCTTTCTGTGTGCCATTGAGAGTAGTTAACCATAATATTATCTAGGAGTTTGGTAGCTTCTCCAAAGGTAGTTTCCATGAATGTGCCGCCCGCGGCCGAATCTAAAAGATTTCTAGAAGCAAAATTCAAGCCAGCATAATTTTGAAGTATAATCATCCATAAGTTCAAACCATGGTAGGTCAATTATGTATCATTAATTTTATTCTCTTCCAAGCTTGTGAAACATGCTCATGATCTAGGTTCTTAAAATTCATAATATCGTTCCTAAGAGAGATAATCTTAGAGGGAGGAAAATACTTAGAGATAAAAGCATCTTTGCACTTATTCCAAGAATCAATACTATTTCTAGGCAAAGAGGAAAACCAAGTTTAAGCACGATCTCTAAGTGAAAATGGAAATAGCTTCAATTTAACAATATCATTATCCGTATCCCTCTTCTTTTGCATATCACACAAAATTAACAAAGTTGTTCAGATGGGTAGCGGCATCTTCACTAGGAAGGCCAGAAAATTGATCTTTCATGACAAGATTCGACAGGGCAGCATTGATTTCAAAAGATTCAGCATCGGTAATAGGAGCAATCTGAGTGGTAATAAAATCATTATTGTTGGTATTGGAAAAGTCACACAATTTGGTATTGTTCTGAGCCATAGTGGTAAGCAAGCAATCCAACACACACGCAAACAAGAGGCAAGCAAACGGTAAACACACGGAAAAGAAGGGCGAATAAAACGGCAAGGGTGAAGTGGTGGAGAGGAAAACGAGAGGCAAATAATGTAATGCGAAGGATAAGGATTTGTGATAGGTACTTGGTATATGACTTTTGCATAAGCCTCCCCGGCAACGGCGCCAGAAATTATTCTTGCTACTTCTCGAGCTTGCGTTGTATTCCCTCGAAGAGGAAAGGGTGATGCAGCACAGTAGCGTAAGTATTTCCCTCAGTTTTTGAGAACCAAGGTATCAATCCAGTAGGAGACCACGCGCGAGTCCCTCGCAACTGCACAAACAAATAAGAACTTCCCAGCCAACGCGATAAGGGGTTGTCAATCCCTTTACGGTCACCTACGAAATTGAGATCTGATAGATAGGACAGTATAATATTTTTTGGTATTTTTGATATAAGAACAGAAAGTAAATAAAGCAAAGTAAAGTAGATGGAAGATTAATATATTGAGAATAGACCCGGGGGCCATAGGTTTCACTAGTGGCTTCTCTCATGATAGCCGAATTCTACGGTGGGTGAACAAATTACTGTCGAGCAATTGATAGAAAAGCGCATAGTTATGAGAATATCTAGGCATGATCATTATATATAGGCATCACGTCTGTGAAAAGTAGACCGAAATGATTCAGCATCTACTACTATTACTCCACACATCGACCGCTATCCAGTATGCATCTAGAGTATTAAGTTCATATGAATAGAGTAATGCTTTAAGCAAGATGACATGATGTAGAGGGATAAACTCAAGCAATATGATATAAACCCCATCTTTTTATCCTCGATGGCAACAATACAATACGTGCCTTGCTGCCCCTGCTGTCACTAGGAAAGGACACCACAAGATTGAACCCAAAGCCAAGCACTTCTCCCATTGCAAGTAGCCAAACCAAACCAATAATTTGAAGAGACTTGCAAGGATATTATAATCATACATAAAATATTTCAGAAAAGAATCAAATATTGTTCATAGATAATCTTGATCATAAACCCACAATTCAGCTGATCTCAACAAACAAACCACAAAAATATTACATCGAATAGATCTCCTCGAAGATCGAGAAGAACTTGGTATTGAGATCCAAAAAGAGAGAATAAGCCATCTAGCTGATAACTATGGACCCGAAGGTCTATGGTAAACTACTCGCAACTCATTGGTGAGGCTATGGTGTTGGTGTAGAAGCACTCCGTGGTAGATCCGCCCATCCGGCGGAGCTCCGGAACAGGCCCCAAGATGGGATCTCACGGGAACAAAAGGTTGCGGCAGTGGAATTAGGGTTTTCTCTGTTGCCTCGATGTTTTCAGGGTATATGGATATATATATAGGAGGAAGGAGGGCATCGGGGGAGCCAGAGGGGGCCTACGAGGGTGGGGGGCGCGCCCAGGGGGGAGGGGGCGCGCCCTGAACCCTCGTGGCCACCACCTTAGTTCCCTCGCATGTACTCCAAGTCTTCTGGGTAGATACAGTTCCAAAAATAACTCTCCCGAAGGTTTCATTCCGTTTGGACTCCGTTTGATATCCCTTTTCTGCGAAACACTGAAATAGGCAAAAAACAGCAATTTGCGCTGGGCCTTGGGTTAGTAGGTTAGTCCCAAAAATAATATAAAAGTGTATAATAAAGCCCATAAACATCCAAAAGAGAATATATAATAGCATGGAACAATAAAAAATTATAGATACGTGGGAGACGTATCACCCATCGCCCTTTGTACTCCGGGTCGTTGTGTGTAGGGTGGATACCAGCACCACCTCGGATGAATGGCACGATCCGACCGTGCCACAATGTTGAACTGGACGTCTGACAAAGCTTCGGCTGATACCACGACTCAGAGGACCATAACTATTCTCGCGTGGCGGCTAGTGCGTAGAGGCCAGAGGCCAACTCAGAACAAATACCCAAACATGTTAGTGCATTAACAATTAAAAGTAGTGACGACTGGCGGGACAACTCCGAAGCTACCACTCCTCCTGGGTGATACGGCTAAACAGCCAACCGCCACAGTAACTCCCACGGGTGCTCTCCGGGCCCGCCCGCCTTTCACAAGGAATTGAATTAAAGTAAAGTTAACAGTGTATCCAAAACATCAAAGTGGAAAACCCGAGGAATCACCCTCGATGGATTCTACTCGATGTGACCATCAAGGCGAACTAAGAGGAATCACCCTCGAGGTTCACACTTTGAGGGGTTGCACGATAGATTAGTATCGGGAGTGGTGCAGGAGGAATCACCCTCTATGACCACAACCGAATAGCTACACTATAGAGTTATCATCAGGAGCGCGATACGAGGTATCACCCTCGACACTTGATAGTAACTATGTAGAGTCGTACAACTAAAGGGGGTGAGGTGCAGTGTTGGTTTCTGTTCATCGATCACGTTGATCGAGTCATCGGTCAACAAGCTTGGGCCACTGGGTCAAAGTGGGCTCACGGGTGGGTCACCAACCAACCTACGCTAAGTAGTTTAGGATAAGCATGTAGGTAACAATAGCAGGTACAAAAGCAGGCTATGCATCAAAATAGGAGCAAACAATTACAGTAGCAAAATCTAATGCAACCAAGAGAGAGAATGGAATGGGAGATATTGGGATGATCAAAGGGAGGCTTGCCTGGAAGCTCCGCTGAAAGGGAAGAAGGGTCATCTTCGACATAGACGATCACAGGGGCATCACCAGTAGTCTCGGGGTCTATTAGAGAGAAGAGGGGGAGAAACAGTAAATACAAAGCACACACATGCATGACATGACAATAAGTAGCGTTAGGGGTATTCTAACGCGGTGCTACACGATACCGAAGAAGGGGGAAAACATCAGGGAATGTTTTCCCGAAGTTCGGCAATTTTGGACAGGTGAAACGGAGGGGGAAGGTTGCACGTTCGTCATGCTAGGGGCATGTGACAGACAAACGGTAGGCATATTCAGATTCATCATATTTTTCTGAGCAACTTTCATATATAAATTATTTTCATCGGAATTATGGTTTATTTTATATGATTTTCTAAAGTTTTAAACATTTTCTAAAATTCCTGAAATTTATTCTTGTTTCAAATTTAAAACAATGAAATACTTTTGTCACATAGTGCAGATCCAACCATAGTGTATGACAAGCGGGGCCAAGGTCAAAGTCAACAATGTACAGTCAACAGTTGACCCAGTCAATGTTGACTGGTCAACAAGGTCAAGCGGGCCTACATGTCATCGTCACATATATTTAACAGTTGTTTAATTTGATCTAATTAGTGGTAGGGCCCACTGTCAGTGCCTAGTTTGTTGGGGAATTAGCACTAATTGGGGTTAGCCCATAATCTAGAGAGAGGGATAGTCCTACTTCATATGCATACATGGCCCGCAAAAACAACACAATACATCACGGACGCACAACACGCACACATGCCCATAGCCACCACCGATGACCCACAAGTATAGGGGATCAATTGTAGCTCTTTTCGATAAGTAAGAGTGTCGAACCCAAACGAGGAGCACAAGGAAATGACAAGTGTTTTTTAGCAAGGTAATGTCCGCAAGTGCTGAAATGTAAGTAACAGAGTAGTTTGGTAGCAAGATAATTTGTAACGATCAAGTAACGATAATAGTAGCAAAAGTGCAGCAAGGTAGCCCAATCCTTTTGAAGCAAAGGATATGCAAAAATGGTCTCTTATAGTAAGCAAAGCGTTCTTGTAGGACAATAGCAAATTTCCCTCAAGTGGATGACCTAAGGTTTATCAATCCGTGGGAGGCGTAGGATGAAGATGGTATCTCGCAAACAACCATGCAACCAAATAACAAAGAGTCTCTTGTGTCCCAACACACCCAATACAATGGCAAATTGTATAGGTGCACTAGTTTGGTGAAGAGATGGTGATACAAGTGCAATATGAATGGTAGATATAGGTTTTTGTAATCTGAAAATATAAAAATAGCAAGGTAACTAATGATAAAAGTGAGCACAAACGGTATTGCAATGCGTCGAAGAAAGGCCTAGGGTTCATACCTTCACTAGTGCAAGTTATCTCAACAATAATAACATAACTAGATCATATAACTATCCCTCAACATGCAACAAAGAGTCACTCCAAAGTCACTAATAGCGGAGAACAAACGAAGAGATTATTGTAGGGTACGAAACCACCTCAAAGTTATTCTTTCTGATCGATCTATTCAAGAGTCCGTAGTAAAATAATACGAATCTATTCTTTCCGTTCTATCTATCCTAGAGTTCGTACTAGAATAACACCTTAAGACACACATCAACCAAAACCCTAATGTCACCTAGATAATCCATTGTCACCTCAAGTATCCGTGGGCATGATTATAGGATATGCATCACACAATCTCAGATTCATCTATTCAACCAACACAACAAAGTTCAAAGAGTGCCCCAAAGTTTCTATCGGAGAGTCAAGACGAAAACGTGTGCCAACCCCTATGCATAAGTTTACAAGGTCACTAAACCAGCAAGTTGATCACCAAAACATACATCAATTAGATCACGTGAATATCCCATTGTCACCATAGATAAGCACATGCAAGACATACATCAAGTGTTCTCAAATCCTTAAAGACTCAATCTGATAAGATAACTTCAAAGGGAAAACTCAATCCATTACAAGAGAGTAGAGGGGGAGAAACATCATAAGATCCAACTATAATAGCAAAGCTCGCGGTACATCAAGGTCGTGCCAAATCAAGAACACGAGAGAGAGAGAGAGAGAGAGAGAGAGAGAGATCAAACACATAGCTACTGGTACATACCCTCAGCCCCGAGGGCGAA
>LR738715.1:749465347-749522598 GCA_902687465.1 Secale cereale | reverse complement strand
CCCCGCCGCCCGCTGTAACATCCCAAAATTCTAAATTTGGGAATGTTATAATAAATAGATAGTTTTGAATTGCTTGTGTGATGTGCTATGTGAAATTGAGTGAAATTCGAAACTTTTGAAAGTTAAATGAGAGGGAATAAAATGACTTTCCCAAAACTTTCACTTTGCATTTTGAACTCCGGGAATTCAAATTCTTTTCATCACAAAACCCTAGAGTGAAGATAATATGACTTCTTCCATTTATTAAATGAAAAAGGGCCTTGAAAGGATTTTGAATTTCATTCTCGAACTATTCCAAATTCAGAAACTTTATGCAACTCAATGATTTTCTCGAGAGAAGATAAAATGACTTCTTGAAATTATAAGAAATATGAGTTGGAAATTTTTCTGAAATTTTCTACAACTCATTTTCAAAAGTTATTGGGTTTTATTCAAATTATTTTTCTCCAAAAATAAAATATGTGGAAAATAGGGTAAAATGATTCCCTACAGTAGAAAATTGGGGAGAAATAAATTTGACATCATTTTGGCTTTTTTTAAATGATTTTAATTGGTATTTATTGCAATAGTAGCACTATTTGATTTATCTAAATTTTTCTATATTTTATTTGACTCTAGAAAAATGTTCATCTTGTAGGAAATCGTTTTCTGAAAATCTTGAGATATAATATGCCTATATAAAGTTTCTATACTATTTTCGTTTTTCAGTTTTATTAAAAAAACCGCATGTGCACTTTAACTAACTGTCGCCCATATGCCCAGCATAGTAGCCATTGGCGTCTTATCTTTTTTCCCCTCTAAATGGGCTAGGCCCAGCCAGACACGTTTTCTTTCTTTTTCTTCCCGAATTTTTTTTCCATCGGGCCAAAAAAAAAACAATTCAGCGCGTACGCGCACATGGCCGGCCGATGCTTTTAGGCCCGTGCGAGGCGTTTCGTTTCGTCCTCTGTTTCGTTTAATTTTTCGTCTATGTTTAGTCCCACATTGCCTAGCATTTGATCCCTAAACCTCTATTCCACCTATTAATATAGACCCATAGAGCCTCCAAAAATCATCCGATTCGGGTTAAATCAATATTTTGGTTTGACTACTTTCACAAAAGAAAATATTTTTTTCTTCTCTCGAGCGGGACTTTTGGAAGTTGTCTCCTCTCTCCGAAGTCATATTTTCTCTCCTTATAAAGATATCTTTATTTGTTGTTTTATTTACTCCCGTAGCTTATTATTTCTAGACTAGTACGATAGAATAATTAGACTTATAAACTAGCCCAGTATTTACACTTTAGACCTAGAATTCTTTTAGCCATAGCTATTTTTCTTTCATAAAACAGCTTGGCCCTGATTTTTCAGATAGCCATAACTTTTTACTCGTTCATCCAAATTAGATGAAACCAACGCCTAGATTTTTGTCTTGATCCCACATATCCAGTGAATCTATCAAATAAACTTTTTGCAACTTTCAAATTCCGAAATTTGTTCAAATTCATATTCAAACTTCTTTTGATCATATCTTTTTAACCGTAACTCCGATTTAGTTGATTCTTTTTGCAATTCGAAGCTCTTGACCTAAACTTTCTGATAAGGACAAATTCACTTAATTTTGGTACTGTTGGAAATTGTTTTCTGTTGCAAGGGTTATTCGTTTGTTTTTGAAGTTTTCCAAAGTGTTTTTTCATTCTTTCCGATCTTTTGAATGATTGCTTATGTGTGGTTACTATTGATTGCTTACGATAGATTAAACGGAGTGTGATGAGTAGATCTATCACGAGTTTTGAGTGCGACGAATCTACATCACGAGTACAAGGCAAGTTCACACTTTGATCATACTTTCTAACACTGTTCAAGAAATCTTCCGATTCAGCGATTTATCGTCCGATTTATCGCTACTCTTGGGGGGACCGATAAGATTATGCCTTATCTTCATCATTTATCATTTGGGCCGATTTATCGCTATGACAAGCGATTTATCGAGAATATACCGATAAATCGGGCCTATTCGTAGCACTATGTTTGCAAGAACTATGCTTATTTGTGTTTTATGGACCTTGTTACGCAATATGTAATGTTTTTCTATTTTGTTTGTAGTTATATCAGGATTCAAGGTAACACTTCTCTCTAATATTGTTTTGGTGTTGAATATAGCATATTTTAGTGTTGAGAACCTGGGATTTGAAAAAAAATGGCCGATTAATAGTCGACCGATAAAATCGATTAACTGGCCGATTTCCGATTAATCTCTATTCCCCAGGTGACCGAGATGATAACGATAAGCGATATCCTCAACATTGCTTTCTAATACCCAGTTTTCATTGCATTAGGTATATCCTCAAACACTTGCATGAGTAGGACTGATTACATAATATGATGCTTTGTAGTTCATGAGGTAGGAACCCAATGACTTGAGATCAACCAAGGGGATATACACTTTGTTACTTATTGCTTAGCCATGCTTGTAGACGTGGATTGGTATGAGAGTTTCATGAAAGATGTGAGTGATATTTAAGGGAAACTTTAAGGTGGTAATTTAATACACATCTGGGTGGATTGCTTGGCGCACCCAGGGGATGCACCAGTGGCTTGCCTGGACACCTGGGATATACCAGTGTTGTCCTAGGAAATCCCGGGGGTACCGTGTGATTATCCTATTGGAATGCCACATAGGCTCAAAGGGATCATATAATATTTTCATGCCTAGAAACTTCCATGTGCAGCCACAAGCCATTATGGGCTCTGGCATAGTTTGAGTAAGTTGTGTGAGCTCTTTCGTGGTGGACTAGCAGATGTAACGAATGTAGGTGTACCGGTCCACCTGGGGTAAAGAGTTAATGCTTCTCAAAGACTGTGCCTCGGTTATCCGTTTCTCAAACTCCATGCAGTGCGAGAAATTAAACGGAGGTGATCGAGTCTTGTGGGGAAAAGTGCGCAAACCTCTGCAGAGTGTACAAACTATTCATGAGTAGCCGTGTCCCCGATTATGGACATCTTTGAGTATCTAGAAGTGGATTATTTGTTGATCTCAACACTCTATTTTAATTAATTTGTTGGGTTACTAATGACTTTGGTTTGGGATTGAGATGGGGTACCATTCTCAATTGTTCATGATTTAAATTTAACAAAGTAGTTAAATAAATGCATTCCTTTGTCGTAGGAAAAAAATCAGTTTTATGCAAAAACAGCCTTACAGCCTCCACTAGCCAAATATGCATGTAGTTGTAGGCATTGTTCATCATTACTTATATAGTGTGAATTTGCCAGTACATTCAATGTAATGACCTACATGGCTGCAATGTCTCATGTTGCAGGAATTATTCGACGAGTAAGTGTTACATTAGGGTTGCATTGTCTACACTCAATAGTATTTACGTTACTTTATACATGTCATTTACCTCTGTTATAAATCCTCGAGTACTGTGTGTGTCAGCATACCGATCCAGGGATAACACTTAAGCACAGAGACTTGATCCATTCGGGTCGGGTCGCTACAAGATGGTATCAAAGCATGTGTTGATTGTAGGACGTGACCTTACGAACTGGCCAGCCCATTGGAAATGATTTCTCTAAAAAACTTCCTTTTCAAAAGGATTCTATACCTCTCTTCTTTTTCCAAGCTTTGTCAAAATCTCCCCTTTTTACCTCAAATAGCTAGACACAACCCTTTTCCATTTGGACCACTTCGGAGTAAAGAGGATTTCACCATGCATTAGAAGTGTTGAAGCTACAACAATGGATACTCCGAAGATTTGAAGAGTTGACGACTTTGAGGAGATAATGACCTTTAGAAGACCAAACCCCTATTTTGTACTTACGTTAGATGCGACGATTGTGAGCCATCATTTGTTTGATGTTTCACCGACGGCCACAAAACAAAACCCGTCTTTTCAAAACTATTGTTTGTATTGAGTGTACCCCTCCCCGCCTCCCGAATCTCATCCCAAAACCCTTGGACCCAATAGAGGATGATTGAAGATAGACTTGAAGTCTTTGGACCAATGACCCAGCCAGAGGCAGAGCTATGGATATAAAACATGGAGGATCACCTCAGGAAAAATCTGGTTGCAAGGAAGTATGAGGTGCAATACGCTCTTCAGTACTTTAGAAAAAGTGCTGCAACATGGTGGAAAATGCATCAATCCATACAAGGATGTAATGGAGCAGAAATTTGGGAGGAATTTAAGAAGACTCTGTTAAGATCCCGTCTCATCCGAGAGCGTGGTGACAAACCAAAGAAAAAGCCTTGTGCCTGCAGGATTTGTAGAGAAATAGGACACACCCAGGAGGAGTACAAGGATGAATGTCCTCATTCTGAAGAAAGTCACCCAGCTGAAGAATGCCCAACTAGGCAGATTACTTGTTTCTTGTGTGAAGGGACTACCCACTACCCTACTCAGGGTCACATTTACCCCATGGTAGAATGAACTAACCAGCAGAAGAAAGAAGCAATGAAAGTAGTCCACGAGGAAACCTTAAGGGAATCCGTGATGGAGGAAGGTACTGACGACCCTGCTGGAGAAGGCCTATATAGATTTTTCTCCCGTGCTTGCTATTCATGCGGAGAAGAAGGACATTTTTCATAGCATTGCACGAAGGAAAGTCATGAGTATCTGGGAGACTTCCCGACAAAAGAGGTGGAGTTTGATCCAGAAAAGTTAGAAGAATTGATAGGAACGAAGAAGTTGAGGAAGAGAAAGAGCATGTGTCCCCAGAAAAACCCAATTTCTGCGGAAAACAACCTAAGTCACATCATATGTTACCGGTGCAAGGATTTAGGTCATTATGCTAGCAACTGCCCAACCAGGAAGCGAAGAATCTAGTGAACCAGGATAGTCACCATGAAGTCCCTAGATTTGTCTAATGACATTAGTTTACACTACAAGGAAGTAGAGCATTTTGCCAAGACAAGGTTCAGACCAGAGGAAAGATTGATCAGAGTAGTTTTGATCTGGATATTAGAATGAAGCATGTAGCTAAATATGCAATACATTTTATTACGATGTTGAGTTGAGTTATGGAAAGAACATTGCAATAGTTCATGAAGCAATAGAAGTTGATATTTTTGAAATCTAAGCATGAGATGTTATGAGTTGTTGGATGATTGTGAGTGCCCCTCACCCAGACCAAAACCTAGAACCCATGGAGAAGCTGACCCCCAAACCATTCTCGGACAAACAACCCCATTTCACCCAAGGAAATACCTACATTGTCATGAGTGCCCTTCTGTCTTATACACACAGAAGACAACCCTTTACTAGTCTTTTCTCAAAGGCCCGGAAACGATCATGACCCTGACTAGCGATCAGGATTTCCCAAAGATCCTGAAGGACATGATGAAGCATATTCACCTAGAAGGAGATGCAGTTTACAAGGGTTATCCCTTCTTGGAGAATGGAGTTGAACTTTGGTACGTGGAGGTACACCTCCACCGTGTGAACGGAATTTTCCCAAAAAGTATGGGTCAATACTTTTTCATCTCCCGAAATGAAGATGAAGCACACAACCAATAGAATGAATCAAAAGATCGATGATTCCAAGAATCACATTGCACAATTCCAGTGGGACTGAAGCATCCTCATCAAGGACCAATGGATATAGATGGAAGGGATTCTTGACCCTACCAGACTATATGGATAGTAGCATTTGTAGTGATGCACCCTTGGAAATTGAGATTTGGAATGCTGGTTTAGGATGTAATTAGAGATTTGATATGAGGAGAATATGAATTATGGATGAACCAGTGCATTTTGTTTAGGGCGATACTTTTCTGAGTGAACCATGGACCAATAGAAAGGAAAGTGTTGCTCCAAGGAGTAGAGTTTGCACAAATAAGTTGGAGTTTATTTATGATGCTTACCCCAAAGGAATGAAGGCAATAAGTACAATTGGATTTTTAAGAGGGTGTAATGCTGAAGTGTGGAGCAATATTGACTCCAATGGATGATTTAAGGATATACAAGTTCTGACGTGGACCCATTAGCCGAGGACCTAAGGAGGCTACGTAATCACACGGGAACCACGAGACTTGTCATAAGTAATATGTTTCTGCTGTAGTAAAGCAGGGCCTGTTGCGAGAGATTGTCCCAAGGAGAAGGAGAGTTGTACTAAGTAGTTGAGTTGAAGCATGAAATGGAAATGCAGTAGACTGTAGTAAGTTAAGAATAAATCCAGTTAGCATTGCTGGCATTGAACTGGATTTTGTGAGTTGTGACCATATAGGAAATGAGTGAAATTTTGATGCATGGAATAAAGATTTCGAAGATAACTAGTGTTATTTATTTTAAGTGTGGTAGAATCGAACATCGTTACCCGAATACAAGAGCTAGTTACGACAGACTTTGGAATGGACCACTCAATGATGAGTCTGAGTAATTACATCGTAGTTGGTACCAACAGAAGGAATGGATACAATACAATTGGATGGATTTAAGGATGGTAAGGAAGTTGGATGTAGGAAGAATGACTAGTTGCAACTCGATCATGAGACCAAGTGTTACAAGTGATGAGATGGACATTACCCTTAGGCCCCAGGACCTGTCAAGGAAGCAAGCGCACTCTTGCTGAAGCAAAACCCCTGGAAGAAGTTACGACTTTGTCCACAAGCAATCTTATAGGAGTTTACGCAAAACCCGAGGGTTGTGAAACACGATAGATGTTTGTTCAGCTTGTAGAAGTAATGGATTTTAGCCGAACTTAGTCCGTTGACAAGAGAAATTCTGCAATGCTTGTGAGTATGACCGAGTGTTCGAATGCGAGATTCACTGAACCATATACAAGGTAATGATTTGGGTGTGGAATGGATTGATCACCATACCGACTTACTCTTATTATTTGGCTCTGTTATACGGGATGGTAAATCTGAGTGACTTACCTATAGTAGAGGGACGACGATGTCAAAACTTTGTTTAAACCTTAGAATGGTATAGAAATTTTTCCCATGTACAAGGCAGGGTTGCCAACCGTAGGATATACGGTGAGAATGAAGCCCATACCCATTTTCCGCAGGGACCAGTCAAATTGTTCATGACCACCATGAGATATCGGTATTTGTTTAGTATTGGCGCCAGACTTGTCAACTAAGAAGATCCAGTCTCGAAAGAACCGTATCAGGATAAAAGGACACAAGAATTGAGGACAAAGGTTACTACCGACAGAGCCCAGAGAGGGAGTTACCCTGAAGATCTGAGAAGACTGACACCGTCAACCTGATACGTCTCCAACGTATCTATAATTTTTTATTGTTCTATGCTATTATTTATGAAGTCTTGGATGTTTAATGGGCTTTATCATTAACTTTTATATCATTTTTGGGACTAACCTACTAACCCAAAGGCCCAGTCCAGATTGCTATTTTTTTGCCTGTTTCAGGGTTTTGCAGAAAAATAATATCAAACGGAGTCCAAATGGAATGAAACCTTCGCGAGAGATATTTTTGGAGAAAATCACGCACGAAAAACTTCAGAACCACGTTAGAAGAGCCACGAGGGGCCCACGATGGTGGGGCGGCGGGCCCCCTTCCCAGGGCGTGCCCCGGCCTCGTGGAGCCCCCGTGACTCCCCCGGTGCCCTCCTTCTTCCTATATAAGTCTATGTACCCTAGAAACTCCGTGAACAGAGAAAAAAACCCTAATTCCACCGCCGTACCTTCTGTTCCCGTGGAGATCCCATCTTGGAGCCTGTTCCGGGAGGGGGATCCATCACGGAGGCCTTCATCATCATCATCATCATCGCCCTCACCATGAGTTATGAGTAGTTTACCACAGACCTTCGGGTCCATAGCTAGTATCTAGATGGCTTCTTCTCTTTCTCTGGATCTCAATACAAAGTTCTCCTTGGTCTTCGAGGAGATCTATTCGATGTAATCTCTTTTTGCGGTGTGTTTGTCGAGATCCGATGAATTGTGAGTTTATGATCAAGGTTATCTATGAAAGATATTTGGTTCTTCTCTGAACTTTTTATGTGTGCTCATAATATCCTTGCAAGTCTCTTCGAATTATTGGTTTGGTTTGGCCTACTAGATCTATAGTTCTTGCAATGGGAGAAGTGCTTGGCTTTGGGTTCAATCTTGCGGTGTCCTTTTCCAGTGACAGTAGGGGCAGCAAGGCACATATTGTATTGTTGCCATCAAGGATAAAAAGATGGGGGTTATATCATATTGCTTGAGTTTATCCCTCTACATCATGTCATCTTGCTTAAGGCGTTACTCTCTTCTTATGAACTCAATACACTAGATGCATGCTGGATAGCGGTCGATGTGTGGAGTAATAGTAGTAGATGCAGGCAGGAGTCGGTCTACTTGTCTCAGACGTGATGCCTACATACAATGATCATGCCTAGATAGTCTCATAAATTTTCGCTTTTCTATCAATTGCTCGACGGTAATTTGTTTACCCGCCGTAGAATATCGCTATCATTAGAGACGCCACTTGAGAAAACTATGGCCCCCGGCTCTACTCTCAACATATCAATCTACATCTACTTTACTTTTACCGCTTTTATTTGTTGTTCTTATAAACTAAAAATACCAAAAATATAAACTATCATCTCTATCAGATCTCACTTTCGTAAGTGACCGTAAAGGGATTGACAACCCCTTATCGCGTTGGCAGCGAAGTTCTTATTTGTTTGTGCAGGTGCGAGGGACTCGCGCGTGGTCTCCTACTGTATTGATACCTTGGTTCTCAAAAACTGAGGGAAATACTTACGCTACTGTGCTGCATCACCCTTTCCTCTTTGAGGGAATACAACACAAGCTCGAGAAGTAGCAAGAAGACTTTCTACCGCCGTTGCCGGGGAGGCTTACGTAAAAGTCATATACCAAGTACCTATCACAAATCCTTATCCTTCACATTACATTTTTTGCCTCTCGTTTTCCTCTCCCCCACTTCACCCTTGCCGTTTGATTTGCCCTTCTTTTGCCGTGTGTTTATCGTTCGCTTGCTTCTTGTTTGCTTGTGTTGCTATGTGCCCTCATTTAGCTTGCATATCGCTTGCTAAAGTACGAATCCTCATCCACTTGTAAATCTCTTTAAGAGATCCAATTATGTTGAACCTATTGCTAGTGAGCTGCGTGCACTAGATTATCTTTATGGGGTTTTGCTTGAAATTTATGAATCTGAAAATTGTGAGGAATTGTTAAAAGAAAAAGTGATTCATGTTAGCTCCTTAAATAAAAATCATGATTGCAATGATGTTACTATAAATTCTATTGTTGTCAATTGTGCTAATAATATGCAAAACCCTAAGCTTGGGGATGCTAGTATTGCTATGTCCACTACTTGTTGCAATGATCATGATTGGGGTGATGATTCTTACGATCTTGAAGATTTATTTAAACCCCATCATGAATATGAGATTTATAATATTGTTTGCCATAATATTGAAAGTGGATTTGAAAGAGTGTCAAATTTTGATCCCACTACTTTAGATATTGATCAATCTTACGAAGTTTTTGATAAAAGTGGGTGTGGAGAGGTCATGACTTTAGTTAATGTTAATCCCACTATTTTGGAAGAGTGTCAGCTTTGCATGCATGTGGATCGTGTTGAGAATATGTTATGTGATAGCTATTTTGATGAATTTGATCATGATCCTACATGCAATTATTATGAGAGAGGAAATATGGTTGTAGAAATATTCATGTTACTAGATTACCTCTCGTTAGGTTGAGATTGCTATTGTTTCTTTCTCCTTCCTTGCATATGCTAGATTTTGCTTGTCTTGGTAATTTGTTTTCCTATAAAATGACTATGCATAGGAAGTATGTTAGACTTAGATGTGTTTTTCACATGCTATATGATGCCCTCTTTATGCTTCAATCCTTATCTTTCATGTGAGCATCACTGAATTATCAAGCCTATCTTAATGGCTATAAAGAAAGAGCTTGTTGGGAGGCAACCCAATTTTATGTTTTTTGTTTTTGTTGCCGTTAGGCAATAAATATTGCATCTAGCCTCTGATTATATATGGTTTCATGTTTTGTTTAGTGTTTGTGCCAAGTAGAACCTTTGGGAAGACTTGTGTGAAGTTTATGTGATCTTACTGTAAAAAACAGAATTGTTAGCGCTGCCTAAAGTAGTCTTCAGATTTTACTGGAGCGTGCTTTTTAGTGGATTCTTTTTGCATATGATTGGTAGACAAATTCCGCAAATTTACCAATTTAGTTCGAATTTTTTGGAGTTCCAGAAGCAGGCGAAACCTGCAGATTACTACAGACTGTTCTGTCTTTGACAGATTCTGTTTTTCGTGTGTTGTTTGCTTATTCCGATGCATCTATGAGTAGTATTGGAGGATATGAACCATAGAGAAGTTGGAATACAGTTGGTTTAACACCAATATAAACAAATAATGAATTCATTGCTATACCTTTGAGTAGTGGTTTGCTTTCTTATACTAACGGAGCTCACGCGAATTTTTGTCTAAGTTCTGTGTTGTGAAGTTTTCAAGTTTTGAGTATTGCTTTGATGGACTATGGAACAAGGAGTAGCAAAGGCCTAAGCTTGGGGATGCCCATGGCATCCCATGTAAATTCAAGATAATCAAAAGCCTAAGCTTGGGGATGCCGCGGGAAGGCATTCCCCCTTTCGTCTTCATCCATCGGTAACTATACTTGGAGCTATATTTTCATTCGCAACATGATATGTGTTTTGCTTGGAGCGTCTTATATAATTTTAGTCTTTGCTTGTTACTTTGCCACAATCATCCTTTCTGTACACACCTATTTGAGAGGGTTAAACATGGCCTAGAAATTATTAGAACACCCTATATGCTTCACTTATATTTTTTGAGTTGAATAGTTTTTGCTCTAGTGCTTCACCTACATCTTTTAGAGCACGGTGGTGGTAATATTTTGTAGAAATTGTGGAACTCTCATGCTTCACTTATATCCTTTTATGAGTCTAGTAAAACAGCATGGTAATGTGTTTAGGTTAAAGAAACTAGTCTTCACATGATAAACATCCAAAGTCAATGTAGTAAAAAATTTCACACTAAGTGCATTGAATAGAATGAGATGTTGGATGCTTGATAATTGTTTTGAGACATGAGGATAGTGATATTAGAGTCATGCTAGTGGAGTTATTACGAAATTGACAAATACTTGTGTTAAGGTTAGTGATTCCCGTATCATGCACGTATGGTGAACCGCTATGTGACGAAGTTAGAGCATGAGGTATTTGTAGAGTGCCAACCTTTGTGTGGAGGTCGGGGGCGCGCGATGGTTAACTCCTACCAACCTCCCCCCAAGGAGCATGCATTGATTGCTTTGTTTTGATGAGTCGTATATTTTTTTCAATAAGTATATGAGTTCTTATGACTAATGTTGTGTCCATGGATTATACACACTCTCACACTTCCACCATTGCTAGCCTCTCTTGTACCGCGCAACTTTCGCCGGTGCCATAAACCCACTATATATCTTTGCTAGCTCTTGAGCTTGCGTTGTATTCCCTCGAAGAGGAAAGGGAGATTCAGCACAGTAGCGTAAGTATTTCCCTCATTTTTTGAGAACCAAGGTATCAATCCAGTAGGAGACCATGCGCCAGTCCCTCGCACCTACACAAACAAATAAGAACTTCGCAGCCAACGCGATAAGGGGTTGTCAATCCCTTTACTATCACTTATGAGAGTGAGAAATAATAGCGATGATAATTATATTTTTGGTATTTTTGGTTTAATAAAACAGCAAACAAAAGCAAGAAAAGTAAAGTAGATGTAGATTGATATGTTGAGAATAGACCCGCGGGCCATAGTTTTCTCTAGTGGCTTCTCTCATGATAGCGGTATTCTACGGCGGGTAAACAAATTACTGTCGAGCAATTGATAGAAAAGTGAATAATTATGAGACTATCTAGGCATGATCATTGTATATAGGCATCACGTCGGAGACAAGTAGACCGACTCCTGCCTGCATCTACTACTATTACTCCACACATTGACCGCTATCCAGCATGCATCTAGTGTATTGAGTTCATAAGAAGAGAGTAAAGCCTTAAGCAAGATGACATGATGTAGAGGGATAAACTCAAGCAATATGATGAAAATGTAATGCCTAGGATGGGACTATACCTCCTACGTGTCGAGGCACGACTTAAAGGTATAAGCCCATCCTAGAATGATCTCAAGTTTGGTATCTTTGCACGACTCATGTAAAAGAGGGATTAAATTGCAAAATGAAATAGTTGGCTTACACTCGCCACTTCACACAATACATTACATAAGCAATCATCATCCAAAACATCACAACCCGACTACGGGTGAAGATTCAAAAGAAAGATACCAAAACAACATAACGCCACAGGTCAGGATCGAATCCTAGTAGAAGAACCACTACTGATCGTCGAAACATCACAAGCAAATAGCCACGATCTTCATTGGACTCCCGGGTGAAGAACTGATCCAACTCCTGCATCAAACTCGGCTGAACCTGCATCTGGTGTTGTGAAGTAACTGTGAGCCATAGAGGACTCAGCAATCCCGTTCCCGGGTAACATGACTATTTAAGCCTAGGGTGAGGATAAGGCTGAAGAAAGAATATGAGGTGAAGGGAAAACAAGAGTCTGCAGCAGCAACTAGCAATAGCTTACGTATACGAGAGCGAGAAGAGAAGTGCCTCGGTCGAAAGATGATCACGAAGTGATCCTAACTAAAGCCGGTCAAACATAACCCCACCGTGTTCAACTCCCGAATCCCTATTCGGAAATTGACAGTCACGGTACACACGCTAGAAGTTATCTACAACCGGATATTAACAAGCTCCCATCTGCCACATAACCGCGGGCACGGCTTTCGAAAGTTCAAACCCTGCAGGGGTGTTCCAACTTGACCCATTACAAGCCCACGATCCGCGGAGTCGCAACTCCAAAGTGGGAAGACTCGAGTATTCTCGGAATCCCGTGCTCAAGTTAAACCGAACTAAGGTAAGGCTAATCCAGCAAATCCTCCCGGCGTGTCGACACCCTGATAGGTAGCCGCGCGTATCTAGTCTCAGGACACGACCGGATGGGCAAAGCTACGGGTTTTTACCAAACCTCGAGTTTCCTCGTGGTGGCCCCGCAGGCTCCCCGTTTCGGACCAACACTCATGTGGAGCACTGGCCCGGGGTTGTGGAATTAAAATAAAAGAGGGTTTGCAAGGCCCTTATGCAAGTTTTATTAGTTTGTTATTAGGCAAATAGTACCAATGTTGGGACTTGCTGGAAAAGACTTAGCACTTAGCGGTTTATCAAGGGGGTCCCATACACCCCAACCGTGTTAGGAACGCATAATCAAGGAACATAGCACCGGTTTATACGGTTCCTAACGGCATGAGTGGAACAAATCACCAAGCAAAAGGCTTGGCCTTCCACCCTTGCCAGTATATAGATGATTTCATTTAAGCATTTATATACTGTGATATAACCCAACCAAACTTCAACATGAAGCAAGCATCTTCAATCTTCACCTGCAACTAGCAATGCTATAAGAAGGGCTGAGCAAAGCGTACTTAGCCAAGCAACGGTTTGCATAGGTAGGTTGGTTTAACATGGCAATTGGTTACAAGTAGGAGGCTGACAAGAAGATCATGGGCATCGAGGCAAAACTAAAGATCGATACTCTAGCAATAGGCAAAGATAGTAATGATATCCGGGTTCGGTCATCTTGCCTGGGAATCCACAAGGGAGAAGAACGGATCCATGAAGTAGACGGAGGAACACAGTCGAGCGAATCCTCACAACTCCGGAACGAAACCGAAGCTAACAAGAGAAGCAACCGGAAAGAAAGAAACAACACGGTAAACACACCAGCATAAACATGGCATACGATGCACAAACAAGTATGATGCATGTCCGGTTTAATTATGCAAGGCATGGCAAAGTGCACAAACAACACTACAAGTTAAGTGGAGCTCAATATGCAACGAGTTGCATATTGACGAAACACCACATTTAATTATTTAGTTGACTCTCATTTAATTACAAGACAAGATTAATTGTTGGTTAACATGGCAAGAGGTGAAGCATAATAAAACTACACAACTAGACATTTTAAATGAGGCCGGAAAATAACAACAACATATCCGGAAAATCCCCATGAGCATGTTTAATAATTATAAAGCAACAACAATTAAACATTATAATATTGTTAATATGATGCGGATGACATGATCAAGTTTATGCAATTTTATTAGAAGGTTAACAAGAAGATGATATGAAGCATCGTCACCGTGGTGGAAAGAAAAAGGGTGCCACGGCAACGATCCGAAAATGATGCAACGGCACTATATCGGTTCCGGTAACTCGTTGAGAGACCGGTGCAAAAGGTAAGATGGCGTGAGCGAGTGAAACAAGATGAAAGAGGTGGGGTGATCCCGTTACCGGGTTCCCACGTGTCGATGACGAGGCAACCGAGGAACATGTCAAACGGACGAAACGGACACGGTGCACACACGGGAAACATTTCATACAACTCAACATCACACGGGTCATCCACGGGGTTATACCTTCGGAACACTCGTTTCGGGGTGGTTCGAGAGCGTAGAGGAAGAAGTCGTTCCGTTCGTCGAGGAAGAAGGCGTAGTAGTGGAAGTAGTGATACACGGGTCGTGGTACACGGGGCAACGGTAGTGGTACATGCCGTAGAGGGAAGTAGTTGTTCTCGTTCATCGGAGAGGAAGTAGTTGTACACGAGGTCGCCAACGAGTAGTCGTTCCGTTCATAGAGGTACTTGAGGGTCTCAGCGACGGTAGTGGTACACGGTGACGGTAGTCGTTCACGTTCGTGTCGTGGTACTTGCGACGTCGGGGTACTTGGTCGAAGACGTTCCGTAGAGGTACACGGGCGACGGTAGGGGTACTTGTAGTCTCCGAGTAGTCGTGGTACTTGGCGCTTTCGGCGACGGTAGTGGAAGTAGTGGTACTTGTCGACGAGGTACTTGACGATTCCGGTGACGTCGGTAGACATCCGTGCGTAGAGGTACTTGTTCGGGCTGCCAACGTAACTCGTTGTAGATGTACACATCGTCACGTCGTGGTACTTGCGTCCATGGATACTTGCTGGACCAAACAAAACAAGACGAAGCCGCCGGAAAAAGCACAGCAGCACTAGGACTTGGGGTGGCCTTGGCGACGAACGTGGAGCACGGAGGGAGATGGCGCTGCTCTCGGCGCTGGGGGAAGGAGGCGGCCGCGGAGGGAGCCAGGCGCGCTAGACGTAGCAGAGAAGGGCTCGGGGGCGCCGGGCTTCCTCCTGCTGGAGAACAGAGGGAGGCAGCCTGGAGATGAGGCAGGGGCAGCGCCGGCCTGCTGGAAACGGGCGCTCGGGGCCGCTCACAGGAGATGGCGGCTCTGACCGGCCTCGGAGGACGGGGCGTAGAGGAACGGGCGGCGGCTGGAGGAGCTGACGCAGGGAGGATGCAGCGAGGCAGGGGCGCGGTGGAGGCGGCCCCGGGCGCGCGGAAGAGCCCGCGGGGAGGCCGAACCGGCGCGGAGGGTGCGGCCGCGAGGCGCTGGACGGCGACGTGCCGCGGGATCCGGCCGGCGGGCCTAGAGGCGACGGCGGCGAAGGTCGCGGGGAGGAGGCCGGGCGCGGCCTCGTGCGCGGGCGGACGAGCACCATGGCGCGGCGCGCTGGAGGACCTGAGGGCGACGCGGGAGATCGCGGAGAGGTGAGGGTCGCGGGCCTGGGGATCGGGGTGTTCGGCCGGAGGCGAGCGAGCGAGGGAGATCGAGAGGGAGAGGGAGTCGGGCAAGGGGGCGATGGGGTTCGGGCGATGCAGACGAGAAGCTGGCGGCGGAGGGAGTTAGCGAGGGGAGAGAGCGTCGCTCTAGGGTTCAGCGCGGGATGGGCCAGTGGGCCAAGGGCTGAGGCGGCTGGGCCAGAATGGCCTTGGGCCAAGGAGGGAGGAAGGAGATGGGCCTATTGGCCTGGCTGCTCTCTTCTGTTTATTAAAACTGCTGATGTTTTCCCAAAAAGAAACAGAAAACAACAAGGAGAAAGAAAAGGAAGGAGGAGATCTGAATAGGATTATGGGATAGGGTAAAATCCCTGGACTCAAAAAAAATGAGTTGATCATAGAAAAAAATAGAAGTGGCAGGATTGGAAATTAAATTCAAATACCTGGAATTTAATTCAAATGGCTTGATCAAAGACTAGGATTTTGAAGGGTCCAAAAATGTTCGAATTTTTGGAGGAATCTTGAAACAACGGAAAAGAATTATTGGCAAGGTTTAGATGGAGAAACTCGAAGTGAAATAGGCATGGGGAAATTATGCAAGTGTGTTGGGTTAATTCCAACGAATGGAATATTATTAATATAGCTCCCTAGATATTGAGAGGCTTTTATATGTTATAAAGAGAAGCCACCTTCCCTCGATTTAAGTGGACCGAAGGCCCACACGATTTATTTAAGTTGAGATGCAAAAAATAAAAATGACATGATGGCATGATGACATGATGCAATGCGAAAATAAATAACACAAACACAAATGAACACACAGGAAACCCAGAACATCTGGAATCTTCGGGAATCTTCTGGGACGTCGGTCTTCGGGCGTCACAACTCTCCCACACTAACAGAGGATCTCGACCCGAGATCCTAGAGATATCACCGGGTAAAAACGAAGAGGAAGAGGTAAAACAAAGTTGCTTCTTTGACAGACGAGTGAAACCAAAGAACCTTGAGAGGTTGAACAAATTAAAAGAAGAATACAACGGAGATGAACGAAGATGAAATCACTCCGGTAAAAGGAGGAACAAGGAACACAATGAGAACCTTGTAGGTTGAAAGACATGAATTAAGAGCTTACGAACCAAAAGAATATGAAACTGCAATGGTACATCCAAGGAATAAGAATGACATAATTTGGACAGCACTCCGTCTGAAAATGGAAGGAATTAACAAGAACTTGCCAAGTTGGGAAGATACTTGAAGAAAACAACAACACACAGCTTCTGAAACAATTAAAAGAATGGCACAAGGGGTAAGAAGGAATCAGACAGCACTCCGGTTGAAAAGAGAGGCAAACTAGATAAGATGACGGAACTAGAATGAAGAATACAACACTCCGGTTAAAAGACAAGCAAGGAAGACTATGATCTTGATATGACAAGATGATGGTTAAAGAGAGCAATATCACAATGCCTCCGGAATGAAAGAATAGCATAAAGATCAACGAAAGAAATGAACGGAGAAAAAAATATGACAAATTCTCTCAAAATTGAATTAGGAAATCCTCCATACAAAGAAGGGTTGAACGGAGTTGTTGGAAAAATCAACAACGAAAGAATAAGCTCGATGTGGGCTTATGGAAAACATCTCAAAATTAAGAGGTGACAACCAGCCACTAACTTAAACAATTGATTGGATTGAGATCAACAAGGAGACGAAAAAACTTATATCACCGGAATGATAGATGAAGAACTTGGGTCATTTATAAGCACCATAATAACCACATTCCTTAGGGAAAGCTTTTAGGTGAAATACAACCCAAGATAACTCCAATGAATAATTGAAGGGTTGGCAAGATCTCCTGAACAAAGAAATGATGGGTTTAAATATTTCATTCCTGACAACTCGTGAATCATAAAACATGAAGGAATTGTCAAGAATGACATAACACCATCTGAAAAATTAAGGTAGAAAGAATTGTAATTGGAAGCATGATGAAGAATGCTTGAGCTCCAACAAGAATCTTGATGAAGACTTCAAGGATAAATTAAAACATGATGAACCACCATGAGAACTCCGGTAATGAAAGCATGAGAAGTGAAAGATGAAAAGAATAAGATTCAGGGCCTGCGATGAATTAGATGGAGCTTTGAAATGATATAATAGAAATAACATGGAGCTCCGGAAAACAAGATGAACAACTTAGAACCAAGGATATGATATGATGGACAAGCTCCAGACAAAAGACTTAAATCACCTTGAAGGAATAAGAATAAGAATTATGTTATGCATATCCTTCACCAATTTACATTGATGACAAGCAACGGATTTGGCATACTACTTATTCTCGTTGGAAAGAATTAAAGAGAGGTCTAGTACAACCTCGGATTCAACGAACCACCGGTAGGATTATGAAAGAACAAATGAATTAATACGATAACAAGGAAGGTAATCTTGAACGAACCACCGTGACAATTATGGAGACGAACGAAGAGGCATCAATGAAGAATATTTGGAGGACGAAGTTGAAAACTGAGAACGAAGAAATCTTCTGAAGTGATGGCCTTCGGAGGATCACAAAGAAAAGAATTCATGAAATGCTTCAGATGGTATGAAAATAATTCCACACAATCGAAACAATAATGAGGATGGCATGAAGCTAGAACCACGAATCTTCAAGAGAACGGGCCAAGATTAAGAGAAACACTTCTCTGGTCTCCAAATGCTAAGAATGAAGACGAGAAATGCCAAGAATAATTGTTGAGCACTCCGGAATGAAGAATTAAAAAGGTTGAACCAATTATGAACAAGAATTTGAAAGCGATCTTGGAGAAGGCATGTGACTGATGGGAATCATTCTTACGTCACACTTTGAAAAGAATTTGAGTATAACTCCAGAAAAAGAAGAGTCAGGTAAAATCCTGGAAAAAGACCTGTGGGTTAGGGCCCACTCAAAGAAATCACCGTTGGAAAAGATTGCTTAAGAGATATTGCACCGGTGAATTAAATGGCTTGAATTAGATGATAATCCTCAACAAAATAATTTGAACGGATTAAGAATGGAATTATGAATCTTGAGCACTCCGGATATGAATAGCAAGATGAGAATGATTAATTGGTACATCAGAATAAGAAAGCATTATGAAATGAGGAAAATGATAAGATCAACACCATAAACTTGAATTACATCCACCGGCAGAATTTGAGAACAAAAGAATGATGAACTTGAAGCTCTTGAGGATCTTCATGGTAAAGCACCGGATAAGAACATTGAAGAAAAAGAATGAAGAAATATCACATGAATAAAATGGATACTTGATCTGAGAATTTTTGGCTCCATAAAGAAAAAGGGTGGGAGGGTGGGGAAAACAAGGACAACTTGGGATGAACAAAATGGACACCGGTTGAAAAGAATTTAACATGACCATCTTGATGTAATGCCCCGGATGTAATACTTTCCCTTTTGGGCTTATAATATATCTCCGGCTTCATCTATTTCCATTTCGGGTTCTTTGTCTTTCGGGCTTTCGTCGTTTTGTTGTGTGAGTGTGTGGCATTCATTCATATCATGTAGACATGTGCATTGCATTGCATTTGTGTTGTGGGTTGTTTCCGGTTCGTGGCGTTCCTTCCCGTTGCCCGTTTCGTGTTCCGGAGCTCCCTCACGTGTCCGTGACGTTCCGTAGGCCTACTTTGTTGTTCGGGCGTTTTTCGTTACCGGTGTGCCGCGAGGTTGTGTTGTGTGTTGTTGTTTTGTTGTGTGCAACCCGCCTCTCAAATCTCGTCTCGTTTGGACTCCGTTGACTTTTCCCTCCGTTGCCCGTGTGGGTCCGAAGTGCCCTTACTTCGTGTCCCGAAAATACCCCTGCTGCAGTCTTTTATCTCCGTCTGGTCCTTTTAAATCATCCCCGCGATCGGGTCCGTTGGATCCCGATCGGAGGGCTCCTAGACACCCCTAATCTCCAAACCCTAGTCTAAACTGCTATATATAGACCCCTAGTCTATTTGGCATCCCCTTCTTCTTCCTCCTCTCTCCCCTCTTTTTATTTTGTTTTTTTTTCCTTTTCTCCAGATCCGAAATCTCCTCAGATCCACCGCACTGTTCACATCCTTCGATCTGCCCGCAGCCGCCGTTCGCCAGTTTCCCTCGAGGGCGTTCGGAGTCAACGCCGCTCGCTCGAGCAGCCGCCGCCGCCGGGCTGGATCGAGGGGATCCAGCCGGGTTGCCGCCTAGCGCCTTCGGGCCAGGGGCCTGGTCCCCACTTCGCCTCTCTGCCGACCGGGCCGCGCGTCGCCCCGGCCCGACTCCTCCTTCTCGCCTCAGCGCCCGAGCGCCAGATCGGCGCTTCGCCGCGCACGGGCCAGCTCGCGCCTCGGCGGGCCGTACGCCGCAGGATCCCGAGCCGCCGTCTCCTGGGCCGCGCGCCAGGGCCCAGGCCGGCCTCGCCTCTCTGCCGACCGGGCCGGCCACCGCATCGCCACCGACGCCGCGCGCCTGGGCCGCCCCGCGCGCCGGGTCGGGCCGCCGCACTGTAGCTCCGCGGGCCTTCTTCTGTTCACCGAGGCCCGGCACTGTTCCGCCAGATCTGTCCCTGAGGTTGTTTTTTTTTCCTAAATCCCCAGATCTGTCAATCTGTGATGCCTACTTTGACCTGCCTTAACTTTTTACCTGTTGCTCCGTTTTGAGCGTGTGATATGTCCAGATGTTCGTGGAGTTGTCCTCTACGTTTTACCTGTTGTTGTCATGCATGTTAGAGATCATCTAGGGCCTTGTTTTGCTGTTGCAAGAGTGTATGATGATATAAACTGCTGTTGTGTGATATTTTTGTGCCACCTTTGACTTGTGATAACTTTTAGCTCGTTTGTCCAAACGAAGCAAATGACATGTCCACGTGTTCGTCTTGCCACGAACTACGTGTTGTGTGTGATAGGTTGCATGGTAGATGTATTGTTTCCTTGCTATCATCGTTGCAAAGTGCCATGTTCACATGTTGTGTTTTCACTTGTTATGAAATGCCATCTTGTTGAGCTCGTTGCAATCGGTGTGTTCACCACATTGATGCATGCTTGTGTGTTTCGGGATCACCGTCATATGTATTTTGATGAGGTGCTTACCCTTTGCCATGTTTAGTTTCGAGGTGTCTTAAACATGCTCTTTTTGATGCTAAGTTGATATTGCTGTTTTAGGACTTAGTGAAATTTCACTAAGTCTGAAATCTGTTATGTTCCGATGCCATGTTCGTGTGATGATCTAGGGAAATGCATGATAGTTTTGGGGTGGATTTTAATTGTTCCTTGAAGTATATATTGTTGTCTTTCCATCCATGTCCTCACATGTCCATTTGAGTGGCTGTAGCATGCTTATCTTTTGCTCCAAACTTTCAATAAAATTCTGCTGCCAGAATTTTATTTCAAAGTTCAATATGTCCAAGATCATTGCTAGTGATCCGTGACTCCGTTGGGGGTGCACTTTGGACCTAGTTGCTGTACATTATATCTAGTTTATGTTCAAGTCCTTTGCCATGCTTTTTGGGTGCTGTAGATTAATTATTTTGAGCTCCCAAGATGCTATGTTGCTGTAATTTTCAGTTTTCGCTCAAATCTTGTTTCGGGCATAACTTTTAGCCCGTAACTCCGATTTCAGCGAATCTTATATCAAACTTGGGTGTTTTTCTGTGTAGATTAATAATATCAGGTTGTTATCTTGTTTTGAGGTGTTTTGCTTGAGTGATGTTTTCCGTGCTCCATGTGCTTCACTAGTGCATCCATCATGCATACATGTTTTTCGAGTGCGCATTGCATCGTGTTGATTGGTGCTTGGTGTGTTTGTCTTGTTTAGAGCCGGAAGTTGAGCACGAGTTTTCCAACGAGGTTGAGCACGAGGTTTCCAACGAGTTTGAGCACGAGGACCCTTCTTTCGATCCGAACGTCTTCTCTTCAGGCAAGATGACCGAACCCCGATAACATTACTATCTTTGTCTATTGCTAGTAGTCTCGATCTATAGTTTTGCCTCGATGCCCATGTTCTTCTTGTCAGCCTCCTACTTGTAACCAATTGCCATGTTTAACCACCCTACCTATGCAAACCGTTGTTTGGCTAAGTACGCTTCGCTCAGCCCTTCTTATAGCGTTGCTAGTTGCAGGTGAAGTGAAGATGCTTACTTCATGTTGAAGTTTGGTTGGGTTATATCACACTATATAAATGCTTAAATTGAAATCACATATATATTGGCAAGGGTGGAAGGCTAAGCCTTTTGCTTGGTGTTTTGTTCCACTCATGCCGTTAGGATCCGTATAAGCCGGTTTTATGTTCCTTGATTATGCGTTCCTAACACGGTTGGGGTGTATGGGACCCCCTCGATAAACCGCTATGTGCTAAGTCTTTTCCAGCAAATCCCAACATTGGTACTATTTGCCTAATAACAAACTAAACATGCATAAGGGAGTAATTAACCCTCTTTCTTAATCAACAACCCCGGGCCAGTGCTCCACATGAGTGTTGGTCCGAAACGAGCGGACTGCGGGGCCACCTCAAGGAAACTCGAGGTTTGGTAAAAACCCGTAGGATGTCTCATCCGGTCGTGTCCTGAGACCTAGATACGCGCGGCTACTATCAGGGTGACGACACGCCGGGAGGATTTGCTGGATTAGCCTTACCTTAGTTCGGTTTAACTTGAGCACGGGATTCCGAGGATACTCGGGTCTTCCCACTTTGGAGTTGCGACTCCGCGGATCGTGGGCTTGTAATGGGTCAAGTTGGAACACCCCTGCAGGGTTTGAACTTTCGAAAGCCGTGCCCGCGGTTATGTGGCAGATGGGAGCTTGTTAATTCCGGTTGTAGAAAACTTGACACAATGATACTAATACACTACCAGCGTGTGTTCCGTGACTGTCAATTTCCGAATAGGGATTCGGGAGTTGAACACGGAGGGGTTATGTTTGTGAGCTTGTAGCTAGGATCACTTAGTGATCACTTCTCGCCGATGCCTTCTCTTCTCGCTCTCTCTTGCGTAAGTTAGTGCTAGTTGCTGCTGCAGACTCTTTGTTGCTCCTTCACCTCATTCCTTTCTTCAGCCTTTCCCTCACCTAAAGGCTTAAATAGTTCTGTTACCCGGGAACGGGATTGCTGAGTCCTCTGTGGCTCACAGTTACTTCACACACCAGATGCAGGTCCAGCTGTGAGCTATCTAGGTGATGGCACCGAGCTGGATTGGGAGTACGACGAGGAGCGTAGCCGTTACTACGTGCGCTACCCGGACGATCAGTAGTGGAGTCTCTTACTAGGATTCGATCCGCCTGTGGTTGTTTTATTTATCTGAGTTTGGTACTTTGACATTTGGCTTTTGCCCTTAGAGGGTTGTAGTGATCTTATTGTATGATGTTTGAGACTTGTACTGTTATTCTGTGACGTGGCGATTGTAAGCCAACTATTTTCAGTTTACTATCCCTCTTTTACATGAGTTGTGCAAAGATTACCAAACTTGAGATCATTCTAGGATGGACTTATGCCTTTAAGTCGTGCCTCGACACGTAGGAGGTATAATTCCATCCTGGGCATTACAAGTTGGTATTCAGAGCCTTCTCCGACCTAGGAGCCCCCACTGTTTGATCGAACCGTTGACGGTTGAGTCTAGGCACACACTGAAAACTTTTTGAGTCCTATATTATATCGGAGAGTAGGATTTCTTTGCTTCCCATCCTTTTCTCTCTGGTGAGGACTCCTGACGTCTACTCTTGTCTCTCCTATCTTCAAAATTTGCACAAAATTTTTTTTTAAGGAATCCCGCGAGTATTCTGGGATTGTTTCGATGTTCTTGTGACAAGGATATTGTTCTCGATGCCTCCTGTTACCGAGGAGTTGAGCTTCGGGGTATCATTGCAACAAGCATATCGCGACAGTACTAAATACTTAAGACGGCCGACATCGAAAATCTCCCCTATACGGCCAGTGGCAAGATAACCCCGACATCACCCAGTACTGGGGAGGTAGTTCGGGAGTATTGCCATAGCTTGTTATAGTGGATGCTTTTCGAAGGTCCGAGGTACACAGTTTCCGAGAAAGACTGGTTATGTGTTGAAGGATGGATACACCTGGATGTAGGTTAGAGTTGATTGCGCGGTGCTTCCCGTGTATCCCCAACACCTGATTGCATAACTGGAATCTTTCGGAAAGCTATAGGTGGGTTTTATCCAGTAGATCGTAGGCATTCTTCCAACGAATGCAGGTTAGTGAGTTCGGGGTTCGACATTGAGTGGAGGGGTTATATGACCGAGGTTACTATCAGGAGTTGCATCTTAAAGGGTCCTTGGCTATGCTGATCCGGGGATTGCAAAACCTTTTCGTAACGCGTTCATATGCTTTCAGCACAAAGATGTTAGAACGAAACTCCTCTCTTGTGTTTGTTCCTTTCCGTACCTTGTTGTTTTATTATTTTATCCTTTTGATCCCTATGTGGCTTCTCGTGAAGACTGATGTTATCATTTAACTAAGAAATTCATTCGTTCCTCTTGTTCGGATGATTTCATTCGTTCTTATTGTTCGAATGATTATTGTGAAGACTTGTTGCAATTCATTCCATTGATTCAGCTTATTCCTTTTGTCAATCAATTGCTGATTCGTGGTCATCTCTTACAGGATGGCTCCGAAAAAGGTTCCGAATGCCAACCCAGAGGTGGAAGAGGTCCCAGAGCATCCTCCTTCCCCTCCTCCTCCGCCTGAGGCTTGGAGAGCAATTATGCAGACTACTGCTCAGAACACTCAGTTGATGATGCAGATGATGCAGATGATGCAAGCAAATCAAGTCAATCAAGCTAATCAGGGCATTCCAATGAACCAAGGCAACTTCTTCCAGCAGCACCATGCTACCCTCAACCAGTTCTTGGCCAACAATCCTAAAGCTTTCAGTTACTGTGTCGACCCTCTTGATGCTGAGGATTGGCTGACCGATATCAAGAAGCATTTTGAGTGCAGTAACGTGAAAGAAGATGACTATGTGAAGTTTGCAGCCTTCCAACTGAAAGATCAAGCAGCCGATTGGTGGCAGCAGTACAAAGACTCAAGGCCGGGTCAAGTGATCTCGTGGGAGAATTTCTGCAAGGATTTCCGCTCGCATCACATTCCTACAAGTGTCATTGAGGGTATGCGTGAGCAATTCCGCAACCTCAAGCAGGGCTCCATGACAGTCTATCAGTATAATGTCAAGTTTCAAAACCTCGCTCGCTATGCAAAGCAAGACATTCCTGATGCAAAGAGCAAAATCTATCAGTTCCGTGGAGGTCTCAAAGATGAACTTCAGCTTGCTCTCACTCTGTTCGAGCCAGATGAATTTGATAAGTTCTATAACATGGCTTTGAAACAAGAAGCAGCTCAGCTTAAGATGGAGGCTTCTAAGAAGAGAATTCGAGATGCTGTTCACTCTACCTCATCGTCTCAGTTGGCTGCGAAACAACAGAAATTCTGGCTTCCTCCTCCTCCAATGATTCGAGCTCCATACAACAACTCCAGCAACTTCAACAACTCCAACAACAAGAACTCTAGTGGCCGTGGTTTCTCCCACCCACCCAACCCAAGCAACCAGTCGAAGAAGCAGTTTCAGTCTCAAGGCTCCAAGTCCAGTGGCTCTCAGTTCCGTCCTCTCTCAGAAGTGACTTGCAACAAATGCACTCAGAAAGGTCACTATGCCAACAGATGTCCGAATCCGAAGCGTCTTCCTCCGCCACCACCTGTGGGTACCGCTATGGTCAAGCATGATCCAAAGGCTGCCAGGGTCAATCTGATGAATGCAGCACAAGCGGAGGCTTCTTCTGATGTCATTCTGGGTAACCTTCCAGTGAACTCTATCCCAGCTAAAGTGTTATTTGATTCGGGTGCTTCACATTCTTTCATGTCATTCCCATTTGCATCCAAGTATAATGTGGGCACTATGCCTTTGCCAAGGGAGTTGCAAGTGATTTCTCCGGGAAGATGCATGACTTCTAGATTATATGCTCCGGATGTTTCTATTCGCATGGGTGATTATCGATTTTTGGCTTCACCGGTGATTCTTGGTCATTCTGACATCGACCTCATTCTCGGAATGGATTGGCTTTCTCAGCACGATGCTCACATTGATTGTGCTCAAAAGGAAGTCAAATTGACTCATTCTGATGAAGATGTGATTATCTTCGCCTCCAGGGATAATACTATTCGGCTTTTCTCTCTTAATGATAAGGGTGAAATTAATGCCATAGAGCAAATTCCAGTGGTGAATGAATATCAAGACGTCTTTCCAGAAGAACTTCCAGGCATGCCTCCACACCGTCAGGTGGAGTTTGTCATTGAACTCGAGCCGGGCACCGAACCTGTTTGCCGGCGTCCATACAAGCTCTCTTCAGATGAATTGAAGGAATTGAAGAGACAGTTGGATGAACAGGAGCGTATGGGTCTCATCAGACCGAGTACATCTCCGTGGGGCTGTGGTGTCTTGTTTGTCAAGAAGAAAGATGGCACGGAGCGTCTCTGTGTTGACTACCGGCCACTGAACAAGAAGACGATTAAGAACAAGTATCCGCTCCCCAACATCAATGAACTCTTTGAGCAGCTCAAAGGAGCTAAAGTATTCTCTAAGCTTGACCTCCGAATGGGCTATCATCAAATTCGCATTCGCGAGGAAGACATTCCCAAGACGGCCTTCAGAACGAGCTACGGTTCATATGAGTATACCGTCATGTCCTTCGGTCTCGCCAATGCTCCTCCTACCTTCTCAAGGATGATGCATTACATCTTCAACCCCTATACTGGCGAATTCGTGCTTGTGTATCTGGATGATATTCTGGTGTTTTCCAAGAATGAAGAAGATCACGAAAAGCACTTGCGTCTGGTTCTTGATCGACTCAGAGAGCATAAATTCTATGCCAAGTTCTCAAAGTGCGAGTTTTGGCTCGATAAGGTTCTCTACCTGGGCCACATTATCTCAGCTGACGGTATTGCGGTTAATCCCGAGAAAGTTGAAGCAATTGTCAACTGGGAAGCTCCTCAGAACGTCAAGCAGCTCCGCAGTTTTCTGGGTCTTGCCAGCTATTGCAGAAGGTTTGTGGAGAACTTCTCCAAGATTGCCAAGCCTCTTTCCAACCTCCTTCAGAAGAATGTCAAATACTTTTGGTCTCCCGAGTGTGAAGTGGCTTTCAAAACCCTCAAAGAGAAGCTTGTCTCTGCTCCAGTTCTGATTCCTCCAGATGAATCCAAGCCCTATGAAGTGTTCTGTGACGCTTCTCTTCAAGGTCTTGGTGGTGTGCTTATGCAAGAGAAGAGAATTGTGGCATACACTTCACGTCAGCTAAAGCCAGCTGAGAAGAACTATCCCACACATGATCTCGAGCTAGCAGCTGTGGTACATGCTCTGATTACGTGGAGACATCTGTTGCTGGGCAGAAAGGTCGACATCTTCACTGATCACAAGAGCTTGAAGTACATCTTCACACAGCCGCATCTGAACCTCCGCCAGACTCGTTGGGTCGAGATGATCCAAGAGTACAACCCCAGCATTGAGTACACTCCAGGCAAGGCGAATGTGATTGCAGATGCTTTGAGCAGAAAGGCATATTGCAACAGCCTTCTTATCAAGCCACACCAGCCTGAGCTTTGTGAAGCTTTCAGGAAGCTAAACCTTCAGGTTGTTCCGCAGGGTTTTCTTGCAAATCTCCAGATTGCTCCTACCTTGGAAGATCAAGTCCGTGAGGCCCAGCTCAGTGATACCATGGTGAAGAAGGTGAAACATGGGATTGCAAAGGGCACTCCAAAATACAAGTGCTTCCGTGTTGATGAGAGAGATACCTTGTTCTTCGAGGACAGACTCGTTGTTCCCAAAGGTGATCTCAGGAAGCTCATAATGGAAGAAGCTCATGACTCTCTCCTTTCCATTCATCCTGGCAGTTCCAAGATGTATCAAGACCTCAAGCAATCTTACTGGTGGACACGCATGAAAAGGGAAATTGCCCAGTTCGTGAACGAATGTGATGTATGCAGAAGAGTGAAAGCAGAACATCAACGTCCAGCCGGTCTTCTCCAACCTCTTCCTATTCCTGAGTGGAAGTTCAACCACATTGAAATGGACTTCGTCACTGGCTTTCCTAAATCCAAGCGAGGCAATGATGCGATCTTTGTGGTGATTGACAAGCTTACCAAAGTTGCTCACTTTCTTCCAGTCAAAGAATCAATCAATGCAGCTCAACTTGCAGAGCTGTACACTTCCAGAATTGTGTCCCTACATGGCATTCCTCAAGTGATATCCTCAGACCGTGGCAGTTTGTTCACATCAAGGTTCTGGGACTCCTTTCAGTCCGCCATGGGCACGAAGATCAGGTTCAGCACTGCCTTTCACCCTCAGACAAGTGGTCAAGTCGAGCGTGTGAATCAGATCCTTGAAGATATGCTCAGAGCCTGTGTCATCTCCTTCGGCATGAAATGGGAGGACTGTCTTCCATTTGCCGAATTCTCTTACAACAACAGCTTCCAAGCAAGTGCAGGCAAAGCACCGTTTGAAATTCTATATGGCAGAAAGTGCCGTACCCCTCTCAACTGGTCTGAAACAGGTGAACGCCAACTTCTTGGCAATGATTTGATCTCTGAAGCCGAAGAAATGTGCAAAGTCATACGTGAGAATCTCAAGGCCGCTCAGTCGCGTCAGAAGAGCTACTATGACGGAAAGCATCGTGATTTGGCTTTCGACATCGGTGATCATGTCTATCTCCGAGTTTCTCCGATGAAAGGAACCCAAAGGTTCGGTATCAAAGGAAAGCTTGCTCCTAGATACGTCGGGCCTTTCAAAATTCTTGGCAAAAGAGGCAATCTAGCCTATCAGCTCGAGCTCCCTTCCAACTTTGCAAATGTTCATGATGTCTTCCATGTGTCTCAGCTTCGCAAATGCTTCAAGGCACCTGAGCGAATGATTCCGTTTGAGGAGATTGATCTTCAACAAGACCTTTCCTACCGAGAGCATCCAGTTGCAATTCTCGAAGAAACCGAACGCAAGACTCGCAACAAGACCATCAAGTTTCTGAAAGTCAAGTGGTCACATCACACAGACCGAGAAGCTACCTGGGAACGAGAAGATCATCTTCGTTCCGAGTACCCTTCCTTTTTCCAGTCCTAGATCTCGGGACGAGATCTTTTTGTAGTAGAGGAGAGTTTGTAATGCCCCGGATGTAATACTTTCCCTTTTGGGCTTATAATATATCTCCGGCTTCATCTATTTCCATTTCGGGTTCTTTGTCTTTCGGGCTTTCGTCGTTTTGTTGTGTGAGTGTGTGGCATTCATTCATATCATGTAGACATGTGCATTGCATTGCATTTGTGTTGTGGGTTGTTTCCGGTTCGTGGCGTTCCTTCCCGTTGCCCGTTTCGTGTTCCGGAGCTTCCTCACGTGTCCGTGACGTTCCGTAGGCCTACTTTGTTGTTCGGGCGTTTTTCGTTACCGGTGTGCCGCGAGGTTGTGTTGTGTGTTGTTGTTTTGTTGTGTGCAACCCGCCTCTCAAATCTCGTCTCGTTTGGACTCCGTTGACTTTTCCCTCCGTTGCCCGTGTGGGTCCGAAGTGCCCTTACTTCGTGTCCCGAAAATACCCCTGCTGCAGTCTTTTATCTCCGTCTGGTCCTTTTAAATCATCCCCGCGATCGGGTCCGTTGGATCCCGATCGGAGGGCTCCTAGACACCCCTAATCTCCAAACCCTAGTCTAAACTGCTATATATAGACCCCTAGTCTATTTGGCATCCCCTTCTTCTTCCTCCTCTCTCCCCTCTTTTTATTTTGTTTTTTTTTTCCTTTTCTCCAGATCCGAAATCTCCTCAGATCCACCGCACTGTTCACATCCTTCGATCTGCCCGCAGCCGCCGTTCGCCAGTTTCCCTCGAGGGCGTTCGGAGTCAACGCCGCTCGCTCGAGCAGCCGCCGCCGCCGGGCTGGATCGAGGGGATCCAGCCGGGTTGCCGCCTAGCGCCTTCGGGCCAGGGGCCTGGTCCCCACTTCGCCTCTCTGCCAACCGGGCCGCGCGTCGCCCCGGCCCGACTCCTCCTTCTCGCCTCAGCGCCCGAGCGCCAGATCGGCGCTTCGCCGCGCACGGGCCAGCTCGCGCCTCGGCGGGCCGTACGCCGCAGGATCCCGAGCCGCCGTCTCCTGGGCCGCGCGCCAGGGCCCAGGCCGGCCTCGCCTCTCTGCCGACCGGGCCGGCCACCGCATCGCCACCGACGCCGCGCGCCTGGGCCGCCCCGCGCGCCGGGTCGGGCCGCCGCACTGTAGCTCCGCGGGCCTTCTTCTGTTCACCGAGGCCCGGCACTGTTCCGCCAGATCTGTCCCTGAGGTTGTTTTTTTTTCCTAAATCCCTAGATCTGTCAATCTGTGATGCCTACTTTGACCTGCCTTAACTTTTTACCTGTTGCTCCGTTTTGAGCATGTGATATGTCCAGATGTTCGTGGAGTTGTCCTCTACGTTTTACCTGTTGTTGTCATGCATGTTAGAGATCATCTAGGGCCTTGTTTTGCTGTTGCAAGAGTGTATGATGATATAAACTGCTGTTGTGTGATATTTTTGTGCCACCTTTGACTTGTGATAACTTTTAGCTCGTTTGTCCAAACGAAGCAAATGACATGTCCACGTGTTCGTCTTGCCACGAACTACGTGTTGTGTGTGATAGGTTGCATGGTAGATGTATTGTTTCCTTGCTATCATCGTTGCAAAGTGCCATGTTCACATGTTGTGTTTTCACTTGTTATGAAATGCCATCTTGTTGAGCTCGTTGCAATCGGTGTGTTCACCACATTGATGCATGCTTGTGTGTTTCGGGATCACCGTCATATGTATTTTGATGAGGTGCTTACCCTTTGCCATGTTTAGTTTCGAGGTGTCTTAAACATGCTCTTTTTGATGCTAAGTTGATATTGCTGTTTTAGGACTTAGTGAAATTTCACTAAGTCTGAAATCAGTTATGTTCCGATGCCATGTTCGTGTGATGATCTAGGGAAATGCATGATAGTTTTGGGGTGGATTTTAATTGTTCCTTGAAGTATATATTGTTGTCTTTCCATCCATGTCCTCACATGTCCATTTGAGTGGCTGTAGCATGCTTATCTTTTGCTCCAAACTTTCAATAAAATTCTGCTGCCAGAATTTTATTTCAAAGTTCAATATGTCCAAGATCATTGCTAGTGATCCGTGACTCCGTTGGGGGTGCACTTTGGACCTAGTTGCTGTACATTATATCTAGTTTATGTTCAAGTCCTTTGCCATGCTTTTTGGGTGCTGTAGATTAATTATTTTGAGCTCCCAAGATGCTATGTTGCTGTAATTTTCAGTTTTCGCTCAAATCTTGTTTCGGGCATAACTTTTAGCCCGTAACTCCGATTTCAGCGAATCTTATATCAAACTTGGGTGTTTTCTGTGTAGATTAATAATATCAGGTTGTTATCTTGTTTTGAGGTGTTTTGCTTGAGTGATGTTTTCCGTGCTCCATGTGCTTCACTAGTGCATCCATCATGCATACATGTTTTTCGAGTGCGCATTGCATCGTGTTGATTGGTGCTTGGTGTGTTTGTCTTGTTTAGAGCCGGAAGTTGAGCACGAGTTTTCCAACGAGGTTGAGCACGAGGTTTCCAACGAGTTTGAGCACGAGGACCCTTCTTTCGATCCGAACGTCTTCTCTTCAGGCAAGATGACCGAACCCCGATAACATTACTATCTTTGTCTATTGCTAGTAGTCTCGATCTATAGTTTTGCCTCGATGCCCATGTTCTTCTTGTCAGCCTCCTACTTGTAACCAATTGCCATGTTTAACCACCCTACCTATGCAAACCGTTGTTTGGCTAAGTACGCTTCGCTCAGCCCTTCTTATAGCGTTGCTAGTTGCAGGTGAAGTGAAGATGCTTGCTTCATGTTGAAGTTTGGTTGGGTTATATCACACTATATAAATGCTTAAATTGAAATCACATATATATTGGCAAGGGTGGAAGGCTAAGCCTTTTGCTTGGTGTTTTGTTCCACTCATGCCGTTAGGATCCGTATAAGCCGGTTTTATGTTCCTCGATTATGCGTTCCTAACACGGTTGGGGTGTATGGGACCCCCTCGATAAACCGCTATGTGCTAAGTCTTTTCCAGCAAATCCCAACATTGGTACTATTTGCCTAATAACAAACTAAACATGCATAAGGGAGTAATTAACCCTCTTTCTTAATCAACAACCCCGGGCCAGTGCTCCACATGAGTGTTGGTCCGAAACGAGCGGACTGCGGGGCCACCTCAAGGAAACTCGAGGTTTGGTAAAAACCCGTAGGATGTCTCATCCGGTCGTGTCCTGAGACCTAGATACGCGCGGCTACTATCAGGGTGACGACACGCCGGGAGGATTTGCTGGATTAGCCTTACCTTAGTTCGGTTTAACTTGAGCACGGGATTCCGAGGATACTCGGGTCTTCCCACTTTGGAGTTGCGACTCCGCGGATCGTGGGCTTGTAATGGGTCAAGTTGGAACACCCCTGCAGGGTTTGAACTTTCGAAAGCCGTGCCCGCGGTTATGTGGCAGATGGGAGCTTGTTAATTCCGGTTGTAGAAAACTTGACACAATGATACTAATACACTACCAGCGTGTGTTCCGTGACTGTCAATTTCCGAATAGGGATTCGGGAGTTGAACACGGAGGGGTTATGTTTGTGAGCTTGTCGCTAGGATCACTTAGTGATCACTTCTCGCCGATGCCTTCTCTTCTCGCTCTCTCTTGCGTAAGTTAGTGCTAGTTGCTGCTGCAGACTCTTTGTTGCTCCTTCACCTCATTCCTTTCTTCAGCCTTTCCCTCACCTAAAGGCTTAAATAGTTCTGTTACCCGGGAACGGGATTGCTGAGTCCTCTGTGGCTCACAGTTACTTCACACACCAGATGCAGGTCCAGCTGTGAGCTATCCAGGTGATGGCACCGAGCTGGATTGGGAGTACGACGAGGAGCGTAGCCGTTACTACGTGCGCTACCCGGACGATCAGTAGTGGAGTCTCTTACTAGGATTCGATCCGCCTGTGGTTGTTTTATTTATCTGAGTTTGGTACTTTGACATTTGGCTTTTGCCCTTAGAGGGTTGTAGTGATCTTATTGTATGATGTTTGAGACTTGTACTGTTATTCTGTGACGTGGCGATTGTAAGCCAACTATTTTCAGTTTACTATCCCTCTTTTACATGAGTTGTGCAAAGATTACCAAACTTGAGATCATTCTAGGATGGACTTATGCCTTTAAGTCGTGCCTCGACACGTAGGAGGTATAATTCCATCCTGGGCATTACACTTGATGATCAAGAAGAATTAGCACTCCCATAGAAATATGAGAATGCCGATTAAGAAAGGTATGGAATCAACATTTGACATCGAAGCAACTGGAATACCAGAATCAAAACAAAAACAAAGGATAGATATAGCAACATGATCTTCACAATATCATTCGAACAGAGAATTGAACGAATGAGTTACGCAGGTACATCAACTTGACGAGAAGCCACTTAGGAGAAGGAAAAAGGTAAATAAATAAAAAGGAACAAGGACCAGATAGAACAAATACAAGATAGAAGCTTCGTTCGACATCTTCGTGCTGAAAGCTCATGGAACGTATTACAAAAGGGTTTTGTCATCCCCGGATCAGCATAGCCAAGGACCCTTTAAGATGCAACTCCCGATCAGAACAAGTCCATAAAACCACTTCACTCAATGTAGAACCCCGAACTTCAATCATGCATCCGTTGGAAGAATGCCTAGAACTACTAGATGAACCCACCTATAGATTTCCGAAAGTTTCCAGTTATGCAATCAGGTGTTGGGGATACATGGGAAGCACCGCGCAATCAAATCTAAACCTACATCCAGGTGTATCCATCCTTCAACACATAACCAGTCTTTCTCGGAAACTGTTTACCTCGGACCTTCGAAACGCATCCACTATACAAGCTATGGCAATACTCCCGAACTACCTCCCCAGTACTGGGTGATGTCGGGGTTATCTTGCCACTAACCGTATAGGAGAGTTTTTCGATGTCGGCCGTCTTAAGTATTCTAGTACTGTCGCGATGGATTTGTGACGACAACACCTCGGAGCTCAACTCCCCGGGACACTGCCACAACCCCTAATGACAGGAGGCATCGAGAACAATGTTCTCGTCACAAAGACATCGGAACAATCCAAACAATACTCGCGAGATCCTAAAAAAAATTTGGTGCATTTTTTGAAAGTAGAAGAGGCAAGAGTAGTCGTCAGGAGTCCTCACCAGAGAGAAAGGGGATGAGAAGCAAAAGAAATCCTACTCTCCGATATAATATAGGACTCAAAACATTTTCAGTGTGTGCCTAGACTCAACCGTCAACGATTCGATCAATCAGTGGGGGCTTCTAGGTCGGAGAAGGCTCTGAATACCAACTTGTAATGCCCAGGATGGGACTATACCTCCTACGTGTCGAGGCACGACTTAAAGGTATAAGCCCATCCTAGAATGATCTCAAGTTTGGTATCTTTGCACGACTCATGTAAAAGAGGGATTAAATTGCAAAATGAAATAGTTGGCTTACACTCGCCACTTCACACAATACATTACATAAGCAATCATCATCCAAAACATCACAACCCGACTACGGGTGAAGATTCAAAAGAAAGATACCAAAACAACATAACGCCACAGGTCAGGATCGAATCCTAGTAGAAGAACCACTACTGATCGTCGAAACATCACAAGCAAACAGCCACGATCTTCATCGGACTCCTGGGTGAAGAACTGATCCAACTCCTGCATCAAACTCGGCTGAACCTGCATCTGGTGTTGTGAAGTAACTGTGAGCCACAGAGGACTCAGCAATCCCGTTCCCGGGTAACATGACTATTTAAGCCTAGGGTGAGGATAAGGCTGAAGAAAGAATATGAGGTGAAGGGAAAACAAGAGTCTGCAGCAGCAACTAGCACTAGCTTACGTATACGAGAGCGAGAAGAGAAGTGCCTCGGTCGAAAGATGATCACGAAGTGATCCTAACTAAAGCCGGTCAAACATAACCCCACCGTGTTCAACTCCCGAATCCCTATTCGGAAATTGACAGTCACGGTACACACGCTGGTAGTGTATTGGAACATTGTGTCAAGTTATCTACAACCGGATATTAACAAGCTCCCATCTGCCACATAACCGCGGGCACGGCTTTCGAAAGTTCAAACCCTGCAGGGGTGTTCCAACTTGACCCATTACAAGCCCACGATCCGCGGAGTCGCAACTCCAAAGTGGGAAGACTCGAGTATTCTCGGAATCCCGTGCTCAAGTTAAACCGAACTAAGGTAAGGCTAATCCAGCAAATCCTCCCGGCGTGTCGACACCCTGATAGGTAGCCGCGCGTATCTAGTCTCAGGACACGACCGGATGGGCGAAGCTACGGGTTTTTACCAAACCTCGAGTTTCCTCGTGGTGGCCCCGCAGGCTCCCCGTTTCGGACCAACACTCATGTGGAGCACTGGCCCGGGGTTGTGGAATTAAAATAAAAGAGGGTTTGCAAGGCCCTTATGCAAGTTTTATTAGTTTGTTATTAGGCAAATAGTACCAATGTTGGGACTTGCTGGAAAAGACTTAGCACTTAGCGGTTTATCAAGGGGGTCCCATACACCCCAACCGTGTTAGGAACGCATAATCAAGGAACATAACACCGGTTTATACGGTTCCTAACGGCATGAGTGGAACAAATCACCAAGCAAAAGGCTTAGCCTTCCACCCTTGCCAGTATATAGATGATTTCAGTTAAGCATTTATATAGTGTGATATAACCCAACCAAACTTCAACATGAAGCAAGCATCTTCAATCTTCACCTGCAACTAGCAATGCTATAAGAAGGGCTGAGCGAAGCGTACTTAGCCAAGCAACGGTTTGCATAGGTAGGTTGGTTTAACATGGCAATTGGTTACAAGTAGGAGGCTGACAAGAAGATCATGGGCATCGAGGCAAAACTAAAGATCGATACTCTAGCAATAGGCAAAGATAGTAATGATATCCGGGTTCGGTCATCTTGCCTGGGAATCCACAAGGGAGAAGAACGGATCCATGAAGTAGACGGAGCAACATAGTCAAGCGAATCCTCACAACTCCGGAACGAAACCGAAGCTAACAAGAGAAGCAACCGGAAAGAAAGAAACAACACGGTAAACACACCAGCATAAACATGGCATACGATGCACAAAAAAGTATGATGCATGTCCGGTTTAATTATGCAAGGCATGGCAAAGTGCACAAACAACACTACAAGTTAAGTGGAGCTCAATATGCAACGAGTTGCATATTGACGAAACACCACATTTAATTATTTAGTTGACTCTCATTTAATTACAAGACAAGATTAATTGTTGGTTAACATGGCAAGAGGTGAAGCATAATAAAACTACACAACTAGACATTTTAAATGAGGCCGGAAAATAACAACAACATATCCGGAAAATCCCCATGAGCATGTTTAATAATTATAAAGCAACAACAATTAAACATTATAATGTTGTTAATATGATGCGGATGACATGATCAAGTTTATGCAATTTTATTAGAAGGTTAACAAGAAGATGATATGAAGCATCGTCACCGTGGTGGAAAGAAAAAGGGTGCCACGGCAACGATCCGAAAATGATGCAACGGCACCATATCGGTTCCGGTAACTCGTTGAGAGACCGGTGCAAAAGGTAAGATGGCGTGAGCGAGTGAAACAAGATGAAAGAGGTGGGGTGATCCCGTTACCGGGTTCCCACGAGTCGGTGACGAGGCAACCGAGGAACATGTCAAACGGACGAAACGGACACGGTGCACACACGGGAAACATTTCATACAACACAACATCACACGGGTCATCCACGGGGTTATACCTTCGGAACACTCGTTTCGGGGTGGTTCGAGAGCATAGAGGAAGAAGTCGTTCCGTTCGTCGAGGAAGAAGGCGTAGTAGTGGAAGTAGTGGTACACGGGTCGTGGTACACGGGGCGACGGTAGTGGTACATGCTGTAGAGGGAAGTAGTTGTTCTCGTTCATCGGAGAGGAAGTAGTTGTACACGAGGTCGCCAACGAGTAGTCGTTCCGTTCATAGAGGTACTTGAGGGTCTCAGCGACGGTAGTGGTACACGGTGACGGTAGTCGTTCACGTTCGTGTCGTGGTACTTGCAACGTCGGGGTACTTGGTCGAAGACGTTCCGTAGAGGTACACGGGCGACGGTAGGGGTACTTGGGGTCTCCGAGTAGTCATGGTACTTGGCGCTTCCGGCGACGGTAGTGGAAGTAGTGGTACTTGTCGACGAGGTACTTGACGATTCCGGTGACGTCGGTAGACATCCGTGCGTAGAGGTACTTGTTCGGGCTGCCAACGTAACTCGTTGTAGATGTACACGTCGTCACGTCGTGGTACTTGCGTCCATGGATACTTGCTGGACCAAACAAAACAAGACGAAGCCGCCGGAAAAAGCACAGCAGCACTAGGACTTGGGGCGGCCTTGGCGACGAACGTGGAGCACGGAGGGAGATGGCGCTGCTCTCGGCGCTGGGTGACGGAGGCGGCCGCGGAGGGAGCCAGGCGCGCTGGACGCAGCAGAGAAGGGCTCGGGGGCGCCGGGCTTCCTCCTGCTGGAGAACAGAGGGAGGCGGCCTGGAGATGAGGCAGGGGCAGCGCCGGCCTGCTGGAAACGGGCGCTCGGGGCCGCTCACAGGAGATGGCGGCTCTGACCGGCCTCGGAGGACGGGGCGCAGAGGAACGGGCGGCGGCTGGAGGAGCTGACGGAGGGAGGATGCAGCGAGGCAGGGGCGCGGTGGAGGCGGCCCTGGGCGCGCGGAAGAGCCCGCGGGGAGGCCCGGAGGGAGGCCGAACCGGCGCGGAGGGTGCGGCCGCGAGGCGCTGGACGGCGACGCGCCGCGGGATCCGGCCGGCGGGCCTAGAGGCGACGGCGGCGAAGGTCGCGGGGAGGGCCGGGCGCGGCCTCGTGCGCGGGCGGACGGGCACCATGGCGCGGCGCGCTGGAGGACCTGAGGGCGACGCGGGAGATCGCGGAGAGGTGCGGGTCGCGGGCCTGGGAATCGGGGTGTTCGGCCGGAGGCGAGCGAGCGAGGGAGATCGAGAGGGAGAGGGAGTCGGGCAAGGGGGCGATGGGGTTCGGGCGATGCAGACGAGAAGCTGGCGGCGGAGGGAGTTAGCGAGGGGAGAGAGCGTCGCTCTAGGGTTCGGCGCGGGATGGGCCAGTGGGCCAAAGGCTGAGGCGGCTGGGCCAGAATGGCCTTGGGCCAAGGAGGGAGGAAGGAGATGGGCCTATTGGCCTGGCTCCTCTCTTCTGTTTATTAAAACTGCTGCTGTTTTCCCAAAAAGAAACAGAAAACAACAAGGAGAAAGAAAAGGAAGGAGGAGATCTGAATAGGATTATGGGATAGGGTAAAATCCCTGGACTAAAAAAAAAATGAGTTGATCATAGAAAAAAATAGAAGTGGCAGGATTGGAAATTAAATTCAAATACCTGGAATTTAATTCAAATGGCTTGATCAAAGACTAGGATTTTGAAGGGTCCAAAAATGTTCGAATTTTTGGAGGAATCTCGAAACAACGGAAAAGTATTATTGGCAAGGTTTAGATGGAGAAACTCGAAGTGAAATAGGCATGGGAAATTATGCAAGTGTGTTGGGTTAATTCCAACGAATGGAATATTATTAATATAGCTCCCTAGATATTGAGAGGCTTTTATATGTTATAAAGAGAAGTCACCTTCCCTCGATTTAAGTGGACCGAAGGCCCACACGATTTATTTAAGTTGAGATGCAAAAAATAAAAATGACATGATGGCATGATGACATGATGCAATGCGAAAATAAATAACACAAACACAAATGAACACACGGGAAACCTGGAACATCTGGAATCTTCGGGAATCTTCTGGGACGTCGGTCTTCGGGCGTCACAGAAAACGGCAAAGCCAGGATTACAGACGGCAAAGATTTTGCCGTCAGCCCATGACGGCAAACCTTGTCGGCAAAGCCAAAGTCGGCAAAGGGGATTTTGCCGTCAGCATTTTATCGGGCAGACGGCAAAGAATTTGCTGTCAGTCAACCTATTTTGCCGTCATCAAAAATTGCCAGACGGCAAAAAAATAGCGTTTAACAGAACGGCACTACTGACGGACGCCGTTAGTGCCTTTGCCTTCAACCTCAAATATCAAAGACGGCAAAGATTTTTTTTTAACAAAAAAATATATATCTAATCTGTCCAGAGGGGAACAAACTGACGAAGAACACCAAAATATCCATACACACTGTTGTTCCAAGAACACCAAAATATTCATCATCACTTGCTAATCCACAAAACTACTGCTTTTAATAAGATGAGCAAATTTCACATGAACGGACTACACTCGAGAGTACATAGTGGCTGGATCCATAATGATGGCGCATGAGAAGAACGAGGCGGAGGCGGGCGCCTGCTGGTGGTCGACGGTGAGCGGCACACGAAGCCGGGAGTCGTGCTGTGGACGTCGGCGGCTTCTCAGGACGACGGGGGCTGGGGCGAAGAGGGGGAAGGGGTCGGGGCTGCAGACGCCGGTGGCTTCTCAGGCCGGCCATGTGCGGCGACTCAGGGTGACGGGGGAGCTCCGGCGGTGCCCTGGCTGCCCGCGTGCGGTTGCTGCGGGCGGTGGGGGAGGGCCCAGGCAGCGGCGCCATGGGGGCAGGGCGCGGGCGGCCACCGGTTGGTGGAGGAGCGGTGGGGCCGGAGGCCGGCGGGGATGCCGCGCAGGGGCGGGATGCCGCGCAGGGGAGGGGCCGCCGGCGTTGGGGGCGGGGCCGCCGGCGTTGGGGGCGGGGCCGCCGGCGTTGGTGTCGGGGCGGCCGGTGCTGGTGCGAGGCGAGGAGGCGGCCACCGGTTGGTGGAGCAGTGGTGGGGGCCGGAGGCCGGCGGGGATGCCGCGCAGGGGCGGGATGCCACCGGCGTTGGGGGTGGGGCCGCCGGCGTTGGGGGCGGGGCGGCCGGCGTTGGGGGCGGGGGCGGCCGGTGGTGGTGCGACTCGTTCGAGAGAGAGGGAGCTCGTGCGTGGGGAAGAGATAAGACCGGGGCGTGGGGTCGGGAAGAGATAAGACTGGCCGGGGTGTGGGGGATAAGATTGGGGTGGGTTGCGGCAGTTTCGGTCGGGTGGGTCATGGGATCGTGTGCGGGTCATGGGGTGTCTGAGTGTGTGAGATTTGCGCCTGGGATTTTGCCACCTCATCGATCCGAGAGATCGATCCGCGAGGTGTGTTTCTTGTTTTGCCATCATCAGGTTTTTTTTACAGACGGCAAAATATCTTTGCCGTCATCTGGTTGTTTTACAGACGACAAAAATTGCCTTTGCCGTCATCAATTTGTTTACAGACGGCAAAAATTGCCTTTGCCGTCATCAATTTGTTTACAGACGGCAAAAATTGTCTTCGCCGTCATCAATTTTTTTTACAAACGGCAAAATTTGTATTTGCCGTTAGTCATTCTTTGCCGTCAGGTTCATGACGGTGAAATAATCTTTGCCGTCTGCCCCGACGATTAGCTGACGGCAAAGAGGCTTCATGTCGGCAAAATAGCAGATTCCCGTAGTGACAATACGTGCCTTGCTGCCCCTACTGTCACTGGGAAAGGACACCGCAAGATTGAATCCAAAGCCAAGCACTTCTCCCATTGCAAGAACTATAGATCTAGTAGGCCAAACTGAACCAATAATTCGAAGAGACTTGCAAGGATATTATGAGCACACATAAAAAGTTCAGAGAAGAACCAAATATCTTTCATAGACAACCTTCATCATAAACTCACAATTCATCCGATCTCGACAAACACACTGCAAAAAGATATTACATCGAATAGATCTCCTCGAAGACCGAGGAGAACTTTGTATTGAGATCCAGAGAGAGAGAGAAGATGCCATCTAGATACTAGCTATGGACACGAAGGTCTGTGGTAGACTACTCACTACTCATGGTGAGGGCGATGATGATGATGATGAAGGCCTCCGTGATGGATCCCCCTCCCGGAACAGGCTCCAAGATGGGATCTCCACGGGAACAGAAGCTACGGCGGTGGAATTAGGGTTTTCTCTCTGCGTATGGAGTTTCTGGGTTACGTAGGTATATATAGGAAGAAGGAGGGCACCGGGGGCCATGTGGGCCAGCCTCAAGGCAGGGGGCGCGCCCTGGGAAGGGGGGCGCGGCCCCCACCCTCGAGGGCTGACCCTTCGTCCCCTGACTTGGTCCCGAAGATTCCCGAGCGTGATTTCCTTCGAAAATATCTCTCGCGAAGGTTTCATTCCGTTTGGACTCCGTTTGACATTCCTTTTCTGCAAAACCCTGAAATAGGCAAAAAAAACAGCAATTTGGACTGGGCCTTTGGGTTAGTAGGTTAGTCCCAAAAATGATATAAAAGTTAATGATAAAGCCCATTCAACATCCAAGACTTCATAAATAATAGCATGGAACAATAAAAAATTATAGATACGTTGGAGACGTATCAATCCTTCCTCAAAACAGCCACCATATTGTTCCTCAAAACAACCACCATACCTACCTATCATGGCATTTCCATAGACATTTCGAGATATATTGCCATGCAACTTTCCACCGTCCCGTTCATATGACACGCATCATATTGTCATATTGCCATTCCATGATCATGTAGTTGACATCGTATTTGTGGGAAAGCCACCATGCATAATCTTTATACATGTCACTCTTGTTTCATTGCACATATCGGTACACCGCCGGAGGCATTCATATAGAGTCATACTTTGTTGTTGTAGTATCGAGTTGTAATATCATGTTGTAATGAAAGTGTGATGATCATCATTATTAGAGCATTGTCCCATGGGAGGAAAGGCTAAATCTATAAAGCCCCTCCGCAAAAAAAGAGAAAGGCCAAAAAAAAGAGAAAGGCCCAAAAAAAGAAAAAAAAAAGAAAAAAAGGGACAATTGCTACTATCTTCTTTGCCACACTTGTGCTTCAAAGTAGCACCATGTTCTTCATTGTAGAGAGTCTCATGCTTAGTCATTTTCATATACTAGTAGAATTTTCATTATATAACTTGGCTTATATATTCCAACGATGGGCTTCCTCAAATGCCCTAGGTCTTCGCGAGCAAGCAAGTTGGATGCACACCCACTAGTTTTTTTTGTTGAGCTTTCATTCATATTTAGCTCTAGTACATCCGTTGCATGGCAATCCCTACTCACTCACATTGATATCTATTGATGGGCATCTCCATAGCACGTTGATACGCCTAGTTGATGTGAGACTATCTCCCTCCCTTTTTGTCTTCTCCACAACCACCTCTATTCCACCCATAGTGCTATGTCCATGTCTCACGCTCATGTATTGTGTGAAAGTTGAAAGGTTTGAAAATATAGAGTATGAAAACAAGTGCTTGGGTGAAATCGGGGTTGTGCATGATATGAATATTTTGAGTGACAATGAGGGAGCATAACCAACACTATATGACTTTGTAGGGATAACCTTATTTAGCCATAGTGTTTTGAGAAGACATGATTGCTTTGTTATTATGCTTGAAGTATTATTGTTTCTTATGTCAATATAGACTTTTATCTTGAATCTTTCAGATCTGAACATTCATGCCACAATTAAGAGAATTACATTGAAAAACTATATTGGTTAGCATTCCACATCAAAAATTCTTTCTTTATCATTTACTTACTCGAGGACGAGCAGGAATTAAGCTTGGGGATGCTTGATACGTCTCCAACGTATCTATAATTTTTGATTGTTCCATGCTATTATTTATGAAGTCTTGGATGTTTAATGGGCTTTATCATTCACTTTTATATCATTTTTGGGACTAACCTACTAACCCAAAGGCCCAGTCTAGATTGCTGTTTTTTGCCTGTTTCAGGGTTTTGCAGAAAAAGAATATCAAACGGAGTCCAAACGGAATGAAACCTTCGCGAGAGATATTTTTGGAGAAAATCACGCACGAAGAACTTGAGAACCATGTTAGAAGAGCCATGACGGAGGGGGGCGCGCCCCCTGCCTCGTGGAGCCCCCGTGACTCCCCCAGTGCCCAACTTCTTCCTATATAAGTCTACGTACCCAAGAAACTCCGTGAACAGAGAAACACCCTAATTCCACTGTCGTGCTTTCTGTTCCCGTGGAGATCCCATCTTGAAGCCTGTTCTGGAGCTCCATCGGAGGGGGATCCATCACGGAGGCCTTCATCATCATCATCATCGCCCTCACCATTAGTTGTGAGTAGTTTACCACAGACCTTTAGGTCCATAGCTACTATCTAGATGGCTTCTTCTCTCTCTCTCTGGATCTCAATACAAAGTTCTCATCGGTCTTCGAGGAGATCTATTCGATGTAATCTCTTTTTGCGGTGTTTTTGTCGAGATCCGATGAATTGTGAGTTCATGATCAAGGTTATGTATGAAAGATATTTGGTTCTTCTCTGAACTTTATATGTGTGCTCATAATATTCTTGCAAGTCTCTTCGAATTATTGGTTTGGTTTGGCCTACTAGATCTATAGTTCTTGCAATGGGAGAAGTGCTTGGCTTTGGGTTCAATCTTGCAGTGTCCTTTCCCAGTGACAGTAGGGGCAACAAGGCACGTATTGTATTGTTGCCATCGAGGATAAAAAGATGGGGTTTATATCATATTTCTTGAGTTTATCCCTCTACATCATGTCATCTTGCTTAAGGCGTTACTCTGTTCTTATGAACTCAATACACTAGATGCATGCTGGATAGTGGTCGATGTGTGGAGTAATAGTAGTAGATGCAGGCAGGAGTCGATCTACTTGTCTCGGACGTGATGCCTATATACAATGATCATGCCTAGATAGTCTCATAATTATTCACTTTTCTATCAATTGCTCGATAGTAATTTGTTTACCCGCCGTAGAATATCGCTATCATGAGAGAAGCCACTAGAGAAAACTATGGCCCCCGGGTCTATTCTCAACATATCAATCTATATCTACTTTACTTTTACCGCTTTTATTTGCTGTTCTTATAAACTAAAAATACCAAAAATATAAACTATCATGTTTATCAGATCTCACTTTCGTAAGTGACCGTAAAGGGATTGACAACCCCTTAACGCGTTGGCTGCGAAGTTCTTATTTGTTTGTGCAGGTGCGAGGGACTCGCGCGTGGTCTCATACTAGATTGATACCTTGGTTCTCAAAAACTAAGGGAAATACTTACGCTACTTTGTTGCATCACCCTATCCTCTTCGAGGGAATACAACACACTCTCGAGAAGTAGCACAACCCAAAGGATGGAGGACTTAAGTTTTGAAGGAACCGTAATCATGCTTCTAAGTGAGGTAGCACACTAGACCACACCGATCAATGGATTTGTTAGGAGACCCCCAAACCCCAACCTATTTCTTGCTAGCCTCTTCGAATCTCGAGGACGAGATTCATTTTTAAGTGTGGTAGGTTTGTAACATCCCAAAATTCTAAATTTTGGAATGTTATAATAAATAGATAGTTTTGAATTGCTTGTGTGATTTGCTGTGTGATTTGCTGTGTGAAATTGAGTGAAATTTGAAACTTTTGAAAGTTAAATGGGAGGGAATAAAATGACTTTGGCTAAACTTTCACTTTGCATTTTGAACTTCGGGAATTCAAATTCTTTTCATCACAAAACCCTAGAGTGAAGATAATATGACTTCTTCCATTTATTAAATGAAAAAGGGCCTTGCAAAGGATTTTGAATTTCATTCTGGAACTATTCCAAATTCAGAAACTTTATGCAACTCAATGATTTTCTCGAGAGAAGATAAAATGACTTCTTCTAATTATAAGAAATATGAGTTGGAAGTTTTTCTGAAATTTTCTACAACTCATTTTGAAAATTTGAGTTATTGAGTTTTATTCAAATTATTTTTCTCCGAAAATAAAATATGTGAAAAATAGGGTAAAATGATTCCCTACAGTAGAAAATTGGGGAGAAATAAATTTAAAATAATTTTGGCTTTTTAAAAATGATTTTTATTGGTTTTTATCGCAATAGTACCACTGTTTGATTTATCTAAATTTTTCTATAATTTATTTGACTCTAGAAAAATATTTATGTTATAGGAAATCTTTTTCTGAAAATTTTGATATATAATATGCCTATATAAATTTTTTATACTATTTTCGTTTTTCAGTTTTATTTAAAAACAAAGAAAACCACACGTGCACCTTAACTTACTGTCGCCCATATGTGCAGCATAGTAGCCGTGGGCGTCTTATCATTTTTCCCCTCTAAATGGGCTAGGCCCAGCCAGACACTTTTTCTTTCTTTTTCTTCCTGGATTTTTTTTCCATCGGGCCAAAAAAAAAAAAAAACAATTCAGCGCGTACGCGCACATGGCCGACCGATGCTTTTAGGCCCGTGCGAGGCGTTTCGTTTCGTCCTATGTTTCGTTTAATTTTTCATCTACGTTTAGTCCCACACTGCCTAGCCTTTGATTCCTAAAGCTCTTTTTCATCTATAAATATAGACCCATAGAGCCTCCAAAAGTCATCCGATTCAGGTTAAATCAATATTTTGGTTTGACTAGTTTCACAAAGAAAAATATTTTTATCTTCTCTGCAGCGGGACTTCTGGAAGTTGTCTCCTCTCTCCGAAGTCATCTTTTCACTCCTTATAAAGGTATCTTTCTTTGTTTTTTTATTACTCCCGTAGCATATTATTTCTAGACAAGTACGATAGAATAATTAGATTTATAAACTAGCCCTGTATTTACACTTTAGACCTAGAATTATTTTAGCCGTAGCTATTTTTCTTTCATAAAACAGCTTGGCCCTGATTTTTCAAATAGCCATAATTTTTTAATCGTTCATCCAAGTTAGATGAAACCATCGCCTATATTTTCGTCTTGATCTGACATATCCAGTGAATCTATCATATAAACTTTTTGCAACTTTCAAATTTCGAAATTTGTTCAAATTCATATTCAAACTTCTTTTGATCATATCTTTTTAACCGTAACTCCGATTTAGTTGATTCTTTTTGCAAATCGGAACTCTTGACCTAAACTTTCTGATACGGCGAAATTCACTTAATTTTGGTGTTGTTAGTAATTGTTTTCTGTTGCAAGAGTTATTCATTTGTTTTCGAAGTTTTCCGAAGTGTGTTCTTCGTTCTTTTCGATTTTTGAATGATTGCTTATGTGTGGTTACTATTGATTGCATACGATAGATTGAACTGAGTGTGACGAGTAGATCTATCACGAGTTCTGAGTGCGACGAATCTACATCACGAGTACATGGTAAGTTCACACTTTGATCATACTTTCTAATACCCAATGTTCATGGCATTAGTTATATTCTCAAACACTTGCATGAGTAGGACTGATTACATAATATGATGCTTTGTAGTTCATGAGGTAGGAACCCAATGACTTGAGATCAACCACGGAGGTATATGCTTTGTTACTTATTGCTTAGCCATGCTTGTAGACGTGGATTGGTATGAGAGTTTCATGAAAGATGTGAGTGATATTTAAGGGAAACTTTAAGGTGGTAATTTAATACACATCTGGGTGGATTGGTTGGCGCACCCTGGGATGGACCAGTGGCTCGCCCGGACACCTGGGGATATACCAGTGTTGTACTAGGAAATCCCGGGGGTACCGTGGGATTATCCTATTGGAATGCCACCCAGGCTCAAAGAGATCATATAATATTTTCATGCCTAGAAACTTCCATGTGCAGCCACAAGCCATTATGGGCTCTGGCATAGTTTGAGTAAGTCGTGTGAGCTCTTTCGTGGTGGTCTAGCAGATGTAGCGAATGTAGGTGTACCGGTCCACCTATGGTAAAGAGTTAATGCTTCTGAAAGACTATGTCTCGGTCATGCATTTCTCAAACACCATGCAGTGCGAGAAATTAAACAGAGGCGATCGAGTCTTGTGGGGAAAAGTGCGCAAACCTCTGTAGAGTGTACAAACTATTCATGAGTAGCCGTGTCCCCGGTTATGGACATCTTTGAGTATTTAGAAGTGGATTATTTCTTTATCTCAACACTCTATTTTAATTAATTTGTTGGGTTACTAATGACTTTGGTTTGGGATTGAGACGGGGGTACCATTCTCAATTGTTTATGATTTAAATTTAACAAAGTAGTTAAATAAATGCATTCCTTTTTCGTAGGGAAAAATCAGCTTTATGCAAAAACAGCCTTACAGCCTCCACCAGCCAAATATGCATGTAGTTGTAGGCATTGTTCATCATTACTTCTACAGTGCGAATTTGCCAGTACATTCAATGTACTGACCTACATGTCTGCAACGTCTCATGTTGCAGGAATTATTCGACGAGTAAGTGTTACGTTAGGGTTGCGTTGTCTACACTCAACTTTGCCGCTGGTGTTGATGGACTCCACAACCTTGTTGTTACTTCCGCTGTGTTGATCGAGGTAATAGTATTTATGTTACTTTATACATGTGATTTACCTCTGTTATAAATCCTCGAGTACTGTGTGTGTGAGCATACCGATCCAGGGATGACACTTAAGCACAAAGACTTGATCCATTCGGGTCGAGTCGCTACACCCGTGGTCGACGGTGCGCTGCCAGGCCCGCCCCGAAAACACTCCCCACCGCCGGTCCGCCGCCGCCCCGGCCATCCTTATAGCCCCCCCCGTGCCATGCTTTCTCTCCGGTGATCCCCACGCCACTGCCCCACCACCGCTGGCGACCACCGCCCCCACCCTGAACCCTAAGATAGATAGTGGGGTACCTCTCCGGCGAGGCCCCCTCCCCGCTGCGGCTAGTTCTTCCTTAACTCCGGCGAGCCCCCCACCCCTGAAAATGGACTGGCCCAAAAGTCGATTAAGTCGTCTGAAGTGTAACTACATCGGAGCAGCATCACAAGCAAGAGCAAGAGCGAGAGCAGCAGCGCGAGCAAGAGCAAGAGCAAGAGCAGACCAGGCAGGGGACCAAGAGCAAGAGCAAAGCAGCAGTGCAAGTGAGAGCTAAAGCAGCAGCAGCTCCTACTCATGTGGACGTCACCGCCGAGGGAGTGACGCCGTGGAGGAAGTGGCCGGCGACGCCGCCGTGGATGGAGCCGCACCGTGTCCGCTCGGGACCGAGCGCCGGCAGCACCGTGAGATCGAATCAAGAAGAAAATGCGGCGATTAATGTACAACCTCTTTGGTGGCGCCGATTAGGCCGCAGCTTCATCCGAGGAAACGGTGATGATGATGCTCTTCCGGTCGTGCAGGAGAAGACGGCGGTGTGGGAATGGAGGTGGCGCGAAAGACGAGGGAAACATCGGGGCAGCTCCTTGGAGGTGGAGGACGGGGTGGCTGAACCGGCGTGATGACCAGATCGACAATGGATCCTCATCCGGTACGATGGATGAGGGACGTCGAGGTGTTGCGGTGGACGACGTCGTCGGGGAAGAGGCTCCGGCTGGGTGGCTGATACGTCCATTTTGCATCATGCTTATATGTTAATATTTATTGCATTATGGGCTGTTATTACATGTTTTGTCACAATACTTATGCCTTTTCTCTCTTATTTTACAAGGTTTACATGAAGAGGGAGAAAGCCGGCAGCTGGAATTATGGGCTGGAAAAGGAGCAAACTATGGAAACCTATTCTGCACAACTCCAAAAGCCCCGAAACTTCACAGAACTCCGTTGCTGAAAATATATAAAATATCTGGCGAAAGAAGATCACGAGGGGGGCCACCTGCTGTCCATGAGGGTGGGGGGCGGCTCTCTGGGCGCGCCCCCTTGTCTCGTGGGCCCCCCGATGCCCATATTTTCCTATATGAGGTGTTTTGACCTGCAAAAAATCATGAGGAGGCTTTCGGGACCAGAGGCCGCCGTCTCAAGGCGGAACTGAGGCGGAAACCAATCTAGGGCTCCGGCAGAGCTGTTCTGCCGGGGATACTTCTCTCCGGGAGGGGGAAATCGTCACCGTCGTCATCACCAATAACTCTACCATCTTGAGGAGGGCTATCTTCATCAACATCTTCATCAGCACCATCTCCTCTCAAACCCTAGTTCATCTCTTGTATCCAATCTTTGTACCCAAACCTTAGATTGGTACCTGTGGGTTGCTAGTAGTGTTGATTACTCCTAGTAGTTGATGCTAGTTGGTTTATTTGGTGGAAGAACATAAGTTTAGATCCATTATGCAGATTAATACCCCTCTGATCATGAACAATATTATGTCTTGTGAGTAGTTACTTTTGTTCCTAAGGACATGGGAGAAATCTTGCTATTAGTAGTCATGTGAATTTGGTCTTCGTTCGATATTTTGATGAGATGTATGTTGTCTCTCCTCTAGTGGTGTCATGTGAACATCGACTACATGACACTACACCATTATTTGGGCCTAGAGGAAGGCATTGAGAAGTAATAAGTATATGATGGGTTGCTAGAGTGACAAAAGCTTAAACCCTAGTTTATGTGTTGCTTCGTAAGGGGCTGATTTGGATACACTAGTTTCATGCTATGGGTAGGTTTACCTTAATAGTTCTTTTGTAGTTGCGGATGCTTGCATTAGAGGTTAATCATAAGTGGGAGGCTTGTCCAAGGACAGCACCCAAGCACCGGTCCACCCACATACGAAATATCAAAGTACCGAACGCAAATCAGATGATCGTGATGAAAACTAGCTTGACGATAATTCCCATGTGTCCTCGGGAGCGCTTTCCTTTATATAAGAGTTTGTCCAGGCTTGTCCTTTGCTACAAAAAGGATTGGGACATCTTGCTGCACCTTATTTACTTTTACCTTTTGTCACTTGCTACCAATTACCTTATTACAAAACTATCTGTTACCTATAATTTCAGTGCTTGCAGAAAATACCTTACTGAAAACTGCCTATCATTTCCTTCTGCTCCTCGTTGGGTTCGACACTCTTACTTATTGAAAGGACTATGATAGATCCCCTACACATGTGGGTCATCAAGACTCTTTTCTGGCGCCGTTGCCGGGGATTGAACCGCCTTTGGTAAGTGGAATTGGGTAAGGAAAAATTTATATAGTGTGCTGAAATTTATTGTCACTTGTTACTATGGCACATAATCCTTTGAGGGGCTTGTTCGCGGTATCTTCACCCTGACCAAATGAGCAAAGAGTTGCTCCTCAACCTAATGCACCTACTGAAAATGTTTGCTTTGAAATTCCTTCGGGTATGATAGATAAACTGCTTGAAAATCCTTTTACAGGAGACTGAACACTACATCCTGATTTACACATAATCTATGTGGATGAAGTTTGTGGATTATTTAAGCTTGCAGGTATGCCCGAGGATGTTATCGAGAAGAAGGTCTTCCCTTTATCTTTGAAGGGAGATTCATTGACATGGTTTAGGCTATGTGATGATATTGGATCATGGAACTATAATCGTCTGAAGTTGGAATTTCATCAGAAGTTCTACCCTATGCACCAGGTTCACCGTGATCGTAATTATATTTATAATTTCTGGCCTCGCAAAGGAGAAAGCATCACTCAAGCTTGGGGGAGGCTTAAGTCAATGTTATATTCATGCCCCAATCATGAGCTCACAAGAGAAATGATTATTCAAAATTTTTATGCTCGGCTTTCTCTTAATAATCGCTCCATGCTCGATACTTCTTGCTCTGGTTCTTTTATGATGAAGACTATTGAATTCAAATGGGATTTATTGGAAAGAATTAAACGCAACTCTGAAGATTGGGATCTCGAGAAAGGTAAGGAGTCAGGTATGACCCCTAAGTTTGATTGTGTTAAGGCTTTTATGGATACCGATTTTTTCCGTGAGTTTAGCACTAAGTATGGACTTGACTCTGAGATAGTCGCTTCTTTCTGTGAATCAGTTGCTACTCATGTTGATCTTCCCAAGGAGAAGTGGTTTAAATACCATCCTCCCATTGAAGTTAAAGTAGTTGAACCTGTTAAAGTTGAAGAAAAGACTATCACTTATAATGTTGATCCTATTGTTCCTACTGCTTATATTGAGAAACCACCTTCCCCTTTTAGGATAAAGGATCATGCTCAAGCTTCAAATGTAGTGCGTAAGAGTAATACTAGAACACCTACACCCTCTGAGAAAATTAAAGTTGAACCTAGTGTTGCCATGGTTAAAGATCTCTTGGTAGAAGATTTAGATGGACATGTTATTTACCTCCAAGAAGAGTCTGCTAGACTAGCCAAACCCAATGCTAAGAATAAACATAGACCTTTTGTAGGCTTGCCTGTTATCTCTGTTAAGATCGGAGATCATTGCTATCATGGTTTATGTGACGTAGGTGCTAGTGCGAGTATTATCCCTCTTACCTTATATCGAGAAATTATGCATGATATTGCACCTGTTGAGTTATAAGGGACTGATGTTACTATTAAGCTTGCTAATAGAGACATTATTTCACCAGTTGGGATTGTTAGAGATGTTGAGGTTTTGTGTGGGAAGGTTAAATACCCTGCTGATTTTCTTATTCTTAGCTCCCCACAAGATGAATTTTGTCCCATTATATTTGGTAGACCCTTCTTGAATACTGTTAATGCTAAGATAGACTGCATGAAAGATATTGTTACTGTTGGATTAGGGGATATGTCTCATGATTTTAACTTTGCTAAATTCCGTAGACAACCCCTTGATAAAGTATTACCTAGTAAGGATGAAATTATTGGTCTTGCTTCTATTGTTGTGCCTCCTATTGATCCTTTAGAACAATATTTGCTAGACCATGAAAATGATATGCTTATGAATGAGAGAAGGGAAATAGATGAAATATTTTTTAAACAGGGACCCGCATTGAAAAACAACTTGCTTGTTGAAATCCTAGGGGATCCTCCTCCACCCAAGGGTGAACCCGTGTTTGAACTTAAACCTTTACCTGATAATCTTAAGTATGTTTATCTTGATGAAAAGAAGATATATCATGTTATTATTAGTGCTAACCTTTCAGAGCAGGATGAAGAAAAACTATTGAAAACTCTGAAGAAGCACCGTGCTGCTATTGGATATACTCTGGATGATCGTAAGGGCATTAGTCCCACCTTATGTCAACACAAGATAAAATTGGAAGAAAAATGCTAAACCGGTTATTGATCATCGGCGATGGTTAAATCCTAAGATGAAAGAAGTGGTAAGGAATGAAATACTAACGCTTCTAAAGGTATGTATTATATATTCAGTTGTTGATATCCAGTGGGTAAGTCATGTCCATTGTGTCTCTAAGAAGGGAGGTATGACTGTCGTTCCTAATGATAAAGATGAATTGATCCCGCAAAAAATAGTTACAGGTTATAGGATGGTAATTGATTTCCGTAAATTAAATAAAGCCACTAAGAAAGATCATTACCCCTTGACATTTATTGATCAAATGCTAGAAAGGTTATCCAAACATACTCATTTTTGCTTTCTAGATGGTTATTCTGGTTTCTCTCAAATACCCGTGTCAAAAGGGGATCAATAAAAGACCACTTTTACTTGCCTTTTCGGTACCTTTGCTTATAGACGTACGCCTTTTAGTTTATGTAATGTACCTGCTACCTTTCAAAGATGCATGATGGCTATATTCTCTGATTTTTGTGAAAATATTGTTGAGGTGTTCATGGATGATTTCTCTGTTTATGAAACATCTTTTGATGATTGCTTAAGCAACCTTGATCGAGTTTTGCAGAGATGTGAAGACACTAATCTTGTCTTTAATTGGGAGAGGTGCCACTTTATGGTTAATGAAGCCATTGTCTTGGGACATAAAATTTCTGAAAGAGGTATTGAAGTTGACAAAGCTAAAGTTGATGCTATTGAAAAGATGCCATGCCCTAAGGACATCAAAGGTATACGAAGTTTCCTTGGTCATGCCAGGTTTTATAGGACACTACTAGGAAAAGGGCTATAGATGGAATTGATACTAATGGCGCACCAGCCAACCAGTGCGCCATTAGTATATAGTAATGGCGCACCAGCAACAAATACGCCATTAGAGTTCAAACTACTAATGGCGCACCATGCCCAGGGTGCGGCATTAGTATCAAAAAGTTTTTTTTGGAACTAGCGCGCCTGTCCAAACATACTAATGGCGCATCCAGACGAAGTGCGCCATTACTAGTTGTAACTAGTAATGGCGCACCAGCAGTAAAGTGCGCCATTAATGTTCTTTTTTGATGATATTTTTTATTCTTTTTTTTACAAAACTACTAATGGCGCACTGTCCCAGAGTGCGCCATTACTAGTTTAAACTAGTAATGGCGCACTGTGTGAAAGTGCGCCATTAGTACGTTATTTTTTTTGCAAAACTAGTAATGGCGCACCTACTATAAATGCGCCATTAGTAATCAAGGTTACTAATGGCGCATTTATAGTTGGTGCGCCATTAGTAAGCGGGCATCAACAAGATATTTTGGACAGCCTCTCCTACCCACACTCACTTTCTCCCCCACTTCATTCTCTCCACCTCCTCTCCTCTCGGGTCCCTCCTCTTTTTCACCTCATTTCCACCATATATTCATTCAAATTAAGTGGTTCAATTACCTTGTTTTGATAGGTAAGTAAGGGGGGAAGCTATTTTTATGTTGTTCTCCATACAACAATGTGCACATGCACTTTTTATGGCCTAGCTAGATCTATGTATGTTCGTGGTGTTGCATATGTTTGTTGTGTTGCAGATGTGTTTGTGTTTGGAGGTGTACCGGTATTTGAAATGCGATAGTTGCCAATATTTTCCCGGAATGTTGATTCATTTCCGTTTCGGTGAGAATTTAGGCATTAAGCATTCTTTTTTGTCCTATTTTTAGGGAAAGTCATGGCAAATTTTTTCTTGGTTCTAAAATATCGTTTTGCTCTACCCCGCAGGCGACCATGGTGCGCACGATGACTGAAGGCATCGTGAATAGGTTTTTGAGGTCCACGAAGGCCGAGATGCTTCAAAAGAATGAGACGGAGATAAGATGTCCGTGTCGAAGATGCAAGCTAAAGAGCCTTATTGCGGACGCGGATTCCGGGCAGGTGCGGGACCACCAGCTCTTGCGTGGTTTCATGGATGGCTATCGGTGGCAAGGTGATGAAGATGACTACGAAGTCGTCCATGGGGGCCGGGCAAGAAATGAGGAAGGGCAGCAAGACAACCACCGCGGCTCGGGCGGGCGAGAAGACGAAGAATCCCCAGGAGATGATCACGACGGTGATGCTGTACACAGTCATCATGTAGAAGATGCAGGACATGATGATGAGGAAGATGCCGGAGCAGACGACGGGCATGATCATGAAGATGATGATGCCGGCGGAGCAGACGACGCTGGACCATCGATGGGCTAGGTGCAGGACCCTCATATTCAAGAGATGCTTCTCAAGCAGACCGATAACGCAAGAGCTGCCGCCCGAGAGAAAGCCAAGATAGATCAACTTGAGTTAGACGCGGTTACTCCATTGTATGAAGGATGCAGGTTCGAGGATACCCGCCTGAAAGTAACGCTCATGGCTCTAGAGATGAAGGTAAAACACAAAATGACCGACGCATGCTTCGACGAGAACATGTCATTCTGGCACGAACGTCTTCCCAAGGGGAACAAGTGCCCCACCAGTTTGGAGGAGGCGAAGAAAATCGTGTGTCCTCTGGATTTACCGCACGTGAAATACCATGTGTGCATGAACAATTGCATCATTTATCGGGACGAGCACGCGGAGTCTACCATATGTCCGGTGTGCGGCGTCACTCGATACAAGAAGAGGAAGAAAGCTCCTCGAAAAGTGGTGTGGTACTTTCCGATCACTCCTCGTCTGCAGCGGTATTTCGCGGACCCTAAGGTAGCAAAGCTCCTGCGTTGGCACGCGGATAGGGAGGAGAATAAGCGAGAAGATGATGCAAATGATCCGGAGATAGATAAAAAAGACAAGATGCTGAGTCACCCTAAGGATGCAAGCCAGTGGCAAGCGTTGAACTTCGAAGACCTAGAATTTGGGAACGATCCAAGGAACATCGTGCTGGGCGCGAGCACCGATGGAGTCAATCCATTTGGCAGCCAGAGAAGCACACATAGCACCTGGCCTGTGTTTGTGTGGATGTACAACCTTCCCCCCTGGTTGTGCATGAAGAGGAAGTACATTCACATGAGTATGCTAATTGAAGGACCGAAACAACCAGGGAACGACATCAATCTGTATCTGGGGCTGCTGAAAGAGGAGCTAGACACGCTGTGGAAAACGCCAGCCAATACGTGGGACGCCGCAAAGAAAGAATATTTCCCTATGAGAGTCGCGCTGCTCACGATGGTGCACGACTATCTCGGTTACGGATATGTCGCGGGGCAGGTGGTCCACGTATTTTCTGGATGCGTCAGGTGCATGGATGACACAACGTATCGCCAGCTAGATAGAGATCCCGGGTCTTCGAAAACCGTGTTCATGGGACCTCGAAGGTGGCTTCGCGACAATGACCTGTGGAGAAAACGCAAGGATCTGTTCGATGGTGAAACCGAACCCCGAGGACGCCCGCGTACGAGGAGCGGCGAGGAAATAGACGAGCTGTTGAAAAATTGGAAAGATTGCCCACTGCCGGGAAATAAGCAAAAGGTGCCAGAGCCGGGAAAGAAGCGAAAGGCGCCAGAGCCGCTGCTGAAGGTATGGAAAACGAGGTCTGTTTTCTGGGACTTGCCGTACTGGAAGATCCACCGTGTGCCTCACAGCCTTGATGTAATGCATATCACGAAGAACGTGTGCAAGAGTCTGCTTGGTACCCTGCTCAACATGCCAGAGAGGACCAAAGATGGGCCGAAAGCAAGGGCAGACTTGAAATCAATGGGCATCAGGCAGGAGCTTCACGCTATATATGATGATGATGATGATGATGATGATGATGATGAGGCGAAGCAGGACACGGAAAGTCATCGCAAAGGCAAAAAGGCCAAGAAGACCGGAAATGACTACCCTCTCGCGTGCTTCACTCTAAGACAGGAGGAGATCGAGCAGTTTTTCACCTGCCTCGTAGGAGTACAACTTCCTTACGGTTACGCGGGGAAGATAAGCAGATACCTAGACCGGGCGAAGCTGAAGTTCAGCGGGATGAAGTCTCACGACTGTCACGTGTTGATGACGCAGATACTTCCAGTTGCAATCCGTGGTATCATGGACGCGCACGTCCGTGAAACCCTATTTGGCCTACGCAACTTTTTCGACGTCATCTCTCGGAAGTCTGTTGGCGTGAGGCAACTCAGAAGGCTACAGGAAGAGATCGTGGTGATACTATGCGAGCTTGAGATGTACTTCCCGCCCGCATTCTTCGACGTTATGGTGCATCTGCTGGTCCATATCGTGGACGATATCATCCAACTCGGACCGACGTTCCTTCACAGCATGATGCCGTTCGAAAGGATGAATGGTGTCATCAGAGGATACGTTCGCAACAAGTCACGTCCAGAGGGAAGCATAGCCAGGGGCTTTCTGACCAAAGAGTGCATCTCCTACTGCACGAATTATCTAGGCATCGAGAACCCCAGTGGTCTGCCCGTCAACAGGCACCTCGGGAGGCTCGCTGGATGGGGTCACCATGAGGGTCTCCGCGAAATGCATGTCGACTTCGAGGGTCGACTCGCCGACTTTGAAAGAGCAAACCTAGTCGCGCTACAACACATAGACGTGGTCGATCCTTGGGTGGTTCAGCACAAAACCTTTATTGAGAAGACGTACAATGACCGAGGCCAACAGAGGACGGACGGAGATATAATCAAAGAGCACAACTCATGTTTCACGTGTTGGTTCAAGCAGAAGCTTCTGTCGTACCCTTTACATGATGATTCTTCCGCGGAAGAACAACTCATATTCGCCTTGTCACAGAGCGCCGAGCACAACCTGATGACCTATGAGGCGTACGATATCAACGGCTACACATTCTACACCGAGGCCAAGGACATGAAGAGCGATGGTTATCAGAACTCTGGGGTAACGATGGAATCCTACACCGGTAATGACAAGGACAGATACTATGGAAGGATCGAGGAGATCTGGGAGCTGAGCTACGCTGGAGAGAAGGTCCCGATGTTCCGTGTCAGATGGGCCAAGAGCGTCCTAAAAGAAGACCGGTATTTCACCACCATGGTTATACCCGAAGCCAAATCCAAGACCGGGGGCGCAAACGTCACCGCGAAAAATGAGCCATGGGTACTGGCTTCCCAAGTTGACCAATGCTTCTTCATTACTGATCCGTCAAAGCCCAATCGTGTTGTCGTGAGGAGAGGCAAAAGGAAGATCATCGGAATGGATGGAGTAGCCAATGAGCAAGACTTCGACAAGTACGGCGACCCGAGGATCGAACATGACGACGATGATGAAGTAGCAGCTTACACCACAAGAAGAAGCAGGACCACCCTACCTAAAGGACGTCCGTTCCACAGAAGAACTCCATTTGCGAAAAAGAAGGGCAAGAAGATTGTGAACAGATAGCTAGCTAAGATCGATTGTATTTAAATCGTACCCTTCATTTCTCGTTTGTATTTCATTTGCACTTTTTGAACTATCATGAATATTTTTAAATTTCATGGACACTCGATCTCGACCCCCCCTCCATCTCGATTGCTATCCCACCTCGCCAGATTCCGGTCCCCCTCGCCGCCGAGCACCCCCCGGTCCACCGGCCGCCGCCGCCGACCCCCCGCACCCTCGATTCCCCTACTCAACC
>LR738715.1:749439457-749465160 GCA_902687465.1 Secale cereale | reverse complement strand
GCCGCCGAGCACCCCCCGGTCCATCGGCCGCCTCCGTCGACCCCTTGCACCCTCGATTCCCCTACTCAACCGCCGCCGCCGACCCATGATATATTCAAAATAATAAATTTGATGATATTTTTTCATATTCATAAATATTTTCAAATAACAAATTTGATGATATTTTTTAAAAAATTATTACTTTTTTTAAATAAAATATTACTGTTATGATTTAAACAAGTTTGAACATATTTAAACACAAATAAGTGTAAAACAACATTTTTTAAAAGCAAAAAAAAAATTTGGGGAGGCTGGGAATCGAACCCAGGACCTCCTGGTGGGTGTGCAGAGTGCTGACCAGTCGGGCTAGTGTGGGGGTTCTGTTAGGTAGTGGGTTAGGTGAAATATATAGCTTTCTGTCGGGCTAGTGAGTAGAACACAATACTAATGGCGCACCTGGGGGCGGTGCGCCATTAGAGTCTGCATACTTATGGCGCACATTGCAGCGGTGCGCCATTAGTAATCCCCCCATACTTGGGGCCGGCCGCACCCTCCTCTCTCTCCCTCTCGCCAGATCTCTCCCCCCTCTCCCCGACGCCTCTCTCTCTCTCACCGCCGACGCCCTCGCCCCCTCTCCCCGAGGCCTCTCTCTCCCTCACCGCCGACGCCCTCACCCCTCTCCCCGGCGCCTCTCTCTCCCTCACCGCCGACGCCCTCGCCCCCGCCGCCCCGGCCTCGACGCCCGGAGCTACGCCGCCGCCCGCGCCCCCGACGCCCCGGCCTTGACGGGCCCCTCACCGTCGCCAACACCACGCCAAGGTATCCTCCTCCTACCCATGGCATCCTCTGCTTAGGTTTTTAGCTCTTTTATGTCTTAATCCCCTCGGGTTTGTCTAGATTTAGGGCTTCCGTTGGGTTTTGTTCTGGTTGGAGTATGATTGTGCTATTATGTAATCTCCTGTGTTCTAGCCCTGCAACTGCCCCCAATGTTTTCAGTATTAGATCCCTCCAGTTTAGAGTGTAAGGTTAGGTTCATGTGTTCTTAGTCATGACTAAGTACATACCCCAGGAACTTGTGCTACTGTCTCCTGTCAATATTGCTAGTGCTTACTCATGTCAGGTAGTGCTAGTGTTTAACTCTAAATCGAAAGGAAACTTTAATTAACTGAAAAAATTTCAGTTAATTAAAATTAACTGGAACATTTTCAGTTTAGTGTAGGACTTGCAAGCAGTAGTACTTGCTTAGTTTAGTGTACACTCCTTAAATTAATTAACTGAAACCTTCTTTCTTCTTCTCTCTTCTCTCTTCTTTACTTGTTTGCTTGCAGTAGTTTCAGTAGTTTAGTGTAGGACTTGGAGTAGTTTCAGTAGTTTAGTGTAGGACTTGGAGTAGTTTCAGTAGGTAGACTAGTTAGACTAGTTACACTTGAAGGCAAATGACAACAATTGCATCAAATCAAAATAGCAAGGAATCACTCTAGTGCCCATTTTCAGTTTTTTCAGCAACTTGTACTCTGAAAAACACATGAATCTCAAATCTGAAGCAACTTGTACTCTGAAAACACATGAATCTCAACTCTGAAACTGTTACTTCAAGCCATACTTTGATGAATGGCTTGAAACTTGTTGCTGTTAATTTTTCTGCTAAGCCATAGTTTAAATTTTTCTACTAGGCAAACTGTTGTTGCATGGAGTAATTGACATGATGAACTTGCTGTTAATAAAAAAGCACTGTTGTGATATTATATTTAAAAAAACAATGTTGTGATAGTAAAACTCTAGTATGAAAAGCAACCAAGAACAAATGCAGGTCCAGGCCACCAAGCTCTGAGGTTTGTATGGTGCCTCCAGTAAAAAAAAGAATATGAGGGAAATTGGCTCCAGTAATAAAAGAATATGCGGTTTGTATGGTGGCTCCAGTAATAAAAGAATATGAGGTTTGTATGGTGGCTCTAGTAATAAAACTGTAGATATCTAGTGACGATGGTATCTAGCAGAACTAGTGCAAAAGTGTTGACAATGTTAGTCCTACTAGCATTGTCAAGATTCACTAATGTAAAATTCAGTTAAAACTACTGATGCAGTGTAAAATTCAGTTAAACTAGTCTAACTAGAGTAAAATTCAGTTAAACTAGTCTAACTAGAGAAAATGGCTTGTGGTTAGACCATGGCCTAATGAGCCTAGGATGGTGCCACAGCTAGCTTGTCTAGGTTAAGTTAAATATAAGTGCTAAAGAGATGGGTTTGCTGTTCCCTTTTTTTTGACTGAAATAACATAGGAGGAAGCCCCCCACTGTGTGATTTTTTATAGATAAAAAATGTTTACATGATTTACATGGCCTCAGGTGAAAAAATAAATAAGATAAGGGGGATTTTAAACAAGGGGGTTCAAACAAAAGGATTAAGCAGCCAGTCTAACATGGGTTGAACAAGAGAAGGCTTCACTCTGAAACTTCTGTAGCTCATATGTGTTTTAAGTTTGCCAACTCTGGCTTACAGCATTTGTTGTATTTGTGTGGCCACACTTTTGTTTCTCTTTCGAGGGAGCTTTTGTGCATATGTGGAATTTGTATTTGTAGAATATAACCCTCGTATAATTGAGGTATTTTTTTTTCTGGTTTAGGTTAATACCATGATAAGGACAATCAGGCCATTGCCTTGTTGGCTGACCTTTTGACAGTTAGCATGCCATGAGGGTTCTTGACACATATACCTCCAGTTGTAGCAATGGATTAAATATCAGTCCTAAAAATATGGGTCTGGCACTACTACCATAGTTCCTTTTTTTTACTGAAGGAAGCGTCTACAGTTTTTTTTAATAGATAAAAATGTGTACATGATTTACATGCCCTCAGGTGAAAAAGAAAAAGAAAAGAAAAGGGGGATTTTAGACAATATGAAGTTGCTCTAATTATATGTTTTTAGGCTAGTACAGGGTGTTGCTTTATTCTGTCATCATTTGTAACTATGTCACAAATAAATTGTTCCTTCTTCTGTATTTGACAAGTAATGACTGTTGATAAGCTGAGGCATGTGGATTAAGCAGTTTCTTTGCTGTAACATACTGTATATCACTCCACAATGAAATAGAGTACATATTGATGTGTTTGGTAAAACATGTTCATGTACTGAACTACTAATGCCTTGTGATGCTCTGAATTACTTGTGATGCCTCTGAATTACTTGTGATCACATTGAGAAAGACTTGTAAAGATGATGATCACATTGAGAAAGACTTGTGATCACATTGTGATAGTTTTGCAGGTACCCCGAGAGGCCCTTGAGTTTGCTGGAATGTCGATTAACTTCTGTTCCGGCAAATTCGGGTACTCCATACGTCCTATTTTCAGCAAAGGTCATGCTGAAATTTTCCGTGAATTTTAGCATGACTTTGCTAAAAAATAGGACATATGGGGTACTTGTGACTAATGCATGGGCCGGGGTATCTTAGTAGTTAATTAAGTAGGATCAAGTGCCCCTTTATTCTAGCTGCATTAAACCATAGGCGGCAATAGGGCCAAGTGATTAGGCCCAACTTAGAATTCTCCTTCCTAGCTTAGCTTTTAGGATGCCTCGGTGTCGACAAACCATAAATTATGAAACCTTGGCTTTTAGGGTGCCTCGGTGTCGATAAAAACAGAAATGATGAAAGCTTATGCTTTTAGGGTGCCTCGGCGTCGAAAAAACCTCAATTATAAAAGCTTGGCTTTTAGGATGCCTCGGTGTCGACAAACCCTAAATGATGAGACCATGATCTTGTTCCTTGACAATAACCAACTTTTTCACAAAACTTTGTTCCTATTTAGAGAGAAACATGGCCAACAATGATGAGGCCGGCGGTTCGGGCGGGAAGGCATTCTGGGAGCTGTCCCAGGAGATGGAGGAACAACCTCACTTGTATGAGGACGCCGCCTTCCCCACCGATCCTGACACCACTGATGGTACCGCCGAGGATGACCCCACTGATGCCACCACTGATGGTGACGCCGAGAATGCCACCACTGATGATGGCGGCGCACGCACAGATGGCAGCCAACCGAAGAGGCAACGGAAGGACCAGCGCCCGACAGTGCTCTGCACCCTCAAGGAGGAAGTTACTGAAGTGGACTCCGACGGGAATCCAACGGTGCCCGAACGAATAGTCAGGGGGTACTCGCTTCAGCTCGGGTGCATTCTCCGGAGCACCGTCTCGATCAACACCGAGAACCTGAGGCATCCTTACCACGATAATTTGCGCAACCTCCTCTTCACGAAGCTGCACGAACGATACAAGTTCCCCGCTCAATTTGATAACACAAGCCTCAAAGGGAATAAAGTGAACAGTGCTGCCCTCACGAAGATGAGCAAGGCCCTGTCTACATGGAAAACCAATGTGAAGAGAATGATCGAGAAAGGTGAGAGTTATGAGAAGATCAAGGAGAAACATCCTTCGATCATCGAAGATGACTACAACGACTTCAAGATCAATTGCTCGAGCACCGCACACTCCGAATCAAGTCAGTGGGGGAAAGAAATGCGGGAGCTCAACTTAGGGGAACACACACTCGGTCCCGGTGGTTACAGAGTGGTGGAGCCTATATGGGACAAGGAGGAGGCGGACCGTGCCGAGCAAGGCCTACCGCCCCTCTTCGATAAATACGGTGACAAGCAGACCAGGAACTTTGTCAGGGCCCGGTACAAGAAGGACCCGAAAACAAAGGAGCTGACCACGGATCCGAAGACCAGGGCGCTTGAGGCTGTTCTGGTAAGGAATACACACCCGCAGAATTAGCTCCATATGGTTGCATTCTAATTAATGAAGCCAAATTTCTAAATGATTCACATTCGTTCCGCAGGCGACTGAAAGCAGTAGCGCGGGGTCGACTAAGAGCAGCCCTTGGGACACGACTCTAAATAGGGCGTTGAATCTAATGAAGAACAAGGATAAGCTCGAGAAGCCGACGTCAGCTGGTCGTGTGGCCGGCAAAGGCTTGTCGACAAAATGGTCGTCATACTATAACGCTGGTGGGCGAAAGGAGAAAAAGACCAGCGCGGAAAGCCAGGCGCGCGAGGTTCAAGAACTCAAGGCACAGGTGGCGCGGATTCCGGAGATTGTCCAAGAGCAAGTGCAACAACAGATCGGAGCGACGATCACCGCCATTGTGCCTAGCTTGATCGAGGGGTTGCAGGCGTGGATTGCGGGCGGCCAACAGGGGCCGCCCCCGATTCCCAGCTTCATGGCCAGCAACTCGCAGAACGCGATGGCGGGGCCATTGGTGTCTCCGGCGGAGGCGGCATTGGTGTCTTCGACGCCGGCACGGGAGCTTAATGCACCCAGGTGTATGCCGGCTGGCACCTCTGCAGCAAGCGGCCCCTCCGTCAACTGCACGCCCGCCGTTGGCGGTGCCTCGACATTAGCCGAGCTCGATGCCATCATCACGGTAACTAATTAAGCCTCTCTCGGCCGAGGACTTCATCTCCTTGCCTTTGACTGGGCATCCCTGACGCCCTACATGTTTTCGCAGGGCACCGCCAACGTTCCGTGCACTCTCCTGCACTTCGTGAACAACGAGTTGGTCGATGTCGCCAAGGGCAAAATCGTTCAACCGGGCAACCCCTTGTTCCACGGTACCCAGATGCCACCCAACTTGTTTAGGGTTCAACTGGTTCGGGTGCTGCCAGGCTGCGACGAGGTGTTACCTCCGATTCGACCCGTCGGGGCCGACGATGATGACGTCATGACCCTCAGCGCCTGCCTGAGCTGGCCCCTGCTTTGGCCGAAGAGCCAGATTCGTTTGGGGGCGGGGGAAACCACCCCAAAGACAACACCGCCAATCGTGTCGGCGCCAAGTCGTCCCCATGGCAAGTCCGCCGCAACGGTGCCGGACATCCCTATGCCACTGGATCCAAACATGCATATGGCACAGGATCAGAACGACGACGACGACGATACATTTGCCAACGTCGATCAGTACTTTGCCGATCATGGGTACGGTGGCGACTTCATGGGGCCTCCTTCTCAAGAAACCAACCCAACAAAAGACGTGCGCGATCAAGCCGGTACCGCGGAGAAGCCAAGTTGCAACAGGCGTTGTCTGCCGTTCAGCTCTTAGGAGACGCCTCCAGCTGCCGACTTCACCGAGCCTCAGATAGGCGAGGTGCGAAATATTATCAGCCCCAACACACTCAAGAAGGCGGTCTCTGAGCAGAACTCGGTCCCAGTTCAGGAGAAGAAGAAGGCACGCAAAAGAAAAACTAACAAGGGTGCGAGCCAGCCGGCACCGAGTACGATCCGTGCTCAGGACGGGCCACCTTCACCTGAGGATGTAATGAGGAAGGTGCATGTGGCGGGTAGGCCGATGCTACCGAGAAATATGATCGATGCTGCAACCGGTGCTATGCAGAGTCTGCATGACAGTGTTCTTTCTTTGGAGAAGCGGCGTCTCAGAGAGAAGGATGTGGCATACCCGGTTTTCACGGCCAAGGTGCCGGAGGGCAAGGGCTTTGTGGATAACTCCATCGGGGGTACGATTGTCCTGCGGTTTGATGACATCCAAGCTATGTTGAACCTTCATCCGCTGCACTACACCTTCGTTCGGCTATTTTCGCTGAGTATGGAGATGCGGATCACTCGCGACAAGACCCCGGACATCGTGATAGTCGACCCCTTCTACATGCGTGCCAAGATCTTGGGCAGCGCTGGGGACCGGCAAGTCGCGAGTTCTTACCTCGAAGGCGTCATTCTGGCAAACCGAGATAAGGATAACTTCCTCGTGCCTTACTTTCCCGAGTAAGTCCTCCGCCTCAACCGCCCCTTAACATATGAATTCTTAGATTTTGATCGTTTTTCTTTTAACATTCTGTGTTTTCTGCAGTGACACACATTGCACGCTCATCCTCCTAAGCCCCAAATATTCCATGGCCACGTATTTTGACCCGGACCGTCAGTCGACTGTAGACTACACAAATGTCAAGAAGGTTCTTAATGATGTTCTCCCCGGCTACACCAAATCTGGAGGCACCTTCACCAGGACAGTTCGTAAGTACGGCAAGCACGTGTTCTCCCACAATACGACGTTTTGCTGCGTCAAGCAGCCGCCTGGCGGTCAGAAGGGTGCCTACTACGCCATCCATCACATGCGGGCGATCGTACGGGACCATCATCAACTTCTGCTACCGACTAAACTCAAAGATTGGGCCGCGAGCGTGTCGGCAATCCAGGACGCGGACATCAGACAAGAATTCTTTCGCATCCAGTCGGAGTTTGTGGAAATCATCCATCAAGATGTCCTTCGTACCTCGGGGCAGTTCTATCTCAGAAATCAACCGTCGAACAGTGACATCGACACAATGCTACAAATGCAGGCTGACAACGCCCGTGATTTCATGACTCCCACGATAGACGGCGGCTTCATCCATGCTCCGGTGCATTGAGTCGAGTCGAAAGCAGTGATGCTGTGTCTAGTTCTGAAACATCGATTGGCTCATGTTGTAATTAAACTTTAATGAACTTGTAGTATGTCTCTTTGGTTTCGAGAGTCGTTCAACTTAGATGTAATCGATGCTATTAATGTCTTGCTTTTCTCTTTCGATCGTTCTGTTGCATACTTATATATTGCTTATGAATTGTCTGTGAATTGGTACTAACGTTTCGTTTGGCTAGTGCATATATAGCGATGCCGTCGTATGTCGTGTACAAGGGTAAGGTTCCCGGAGTCTACGACGACTGGGAGGAGTGTCGGAGACAGGTTCACCGATTCAGCGGTAACAGTTACAAAGGGTACACCACTAGGGCCGAGGCCGAATCTAGATACGCCCGCTATCTAGCGGGAGAGGGGAGGGAGCTTTGGAGGAACCGGATGAAGACGAGTTTCATCGTGATGATGCTCATCGTGATGACCGCAGCTCTCTTCTATTTGATGGTAGTTTAGATGATCGATATCGACTTGTAATGTGAAGACAAACTCGCTACTCGCGGTCTCGAGACTTGTAATATATTGTTCTATCTTTGTTCGGTCTTTTCAATTCGGAGACTAATATGATGAATTGTATTCGGAGACTAATATGATGAATTGTATTCAGAGACTAATCTTCTATTGTATTCAATGAATTTGTGGTGTGTGCTGTCTATATTCTGTGCAATTATACATTTTGTAATCTGTGCAAAAAAAAACAGAAAAATAATATTAAAAAAACCCAATATTCATACTAATGGCGCATCACAACAGAGTGCGCCATTAGTATGCCAAAGGATACTAATGGCGCATCACCAGCCAGTGCGCCATTACTATGCGGACATTACTAATGGCGCATCCTGCTGTAGTGCGCCATTAGTATGCCAAAGCACCTGGGTACACATGGCCCCTGGGAGGCATACTAATGGCGCACTACTGTGCATACTAATGGCGCACCTGCGGTGCGCTATTAGTATACCAGATACTAATGGCGCACCAGAGGTGCGCCATTAGTAAAATATACTAATGGCGTGCTAGTAATGGCGCACCACTAATGCGCCATTAATGGCCAAATTAGGTGCGCCATTAGTAGGCCTTTTCCAAGTAGTGGGAGGTTCATAAAGGACTTCTCCAAAATCTCCAGGCCTCTGACTAATCTCTTACAAAAAGATATTCCTTTTGTATTTGATGATGATTGTCTAGAAGCATTTGAAATACTTAAGAAAGCATTGATCTCTACACCTATTGTCCAGCCTCCTGACTGGAATTTACCCTTTGAGATTATGTGCGATGCTAGTGATTATGATGTAGGCGCTGTCTTATGGCAAATAGTTGATTAGAAATTGAATGTTATCCAGTATGCTAGTAAAACTCTAGATAGTGCCCAGAAAAATTATGCTACTACTAAGAAAGAATTTTTAGTAGGTGTATTTGCTTGTGATAAGATTAGACCCTATATTGTTGATTCTAAAGTAACTATTCACACTGATCATGCTGCTATCAAATACCTTATGGAAAAGAAAGATGCTAAACCTAGACTTATTAGATGGGTTCTCTTGCTGCAAGAATTTGACTTGCATATTGTTGATAGAAAGGGAGCTGAGAACCCCGTTGCAGACAACTTGTCTAGGTTAGAGAATATACTTGATGACCCACAACCTATTGATGATAACTTTCCTGATGAACAATTAGCTGTCATAAATACTTCTCGTACTGCTCCATGGTATGCTGATTATGCTAATTATATTGTTGCTAAGTTTATACCTCCTAGCTTCACATACCAGCAAAAGAAAAAGTTCTTCTATGATTTGAGACATTACTTCTGGATGACCCACATCTTTATAAAGGAGTAGATTGTATAATTAGATGTTGTGTACCTGAACATGAACAAAAACAGATCCTACGCAAGTGCCACTCCGAAGCTTATGGAGGACACCATGCGGGAGATAGAACATCACATAAGGTATTGCAATCTGATTTTTATTGGCCTACTCTCTTCAAGGATGCCCGTAAGTTTGTCTTATCTTATGATGAATGTCAAAGAATTGGTCATATCAGTAGACGTCAAGAAATGACTATGAATTATTCACTTGTTATTGAACCATTTGATGTTTGGGGCTTTGATTATATGGGACCGTTTCGTGCCTCTAATGGGTATACACATATTTTAGTTGCTGTTGATTACGTTACTAAGTGGGTAGAAGCTATTCCAACTAGTAGTGCTGATCATAACACCTTTATTAAGATTCTTAAAGAAGTTATTTTCCCGAGGTTTGGAGTCCCTAGATATCTAATGACTAATGGTGGTTCACACTTTATTCATGGTGCTTTCCGTAAGATGCTTGCAAAATATGATGTGAATCATAGAATTGCATCCCCTTATCACCCACCGACTAGTGGTCAAGTAGAACTAAGTAATAGAGAGTTGAAATTAATTTTGCAAAAGACAGTTAATAGGTCTAGGAAGAATTGGTCCAAGAAACTTGATGATGCATTATGGGCCTATAGAACTGCATACAAAAATCCTATGGGTATGTCTCCATATAAGATGGTATATGGAAAAGCTTGTCACTTACCTCTTGAGTTGGAACATAAGGCATACTGGGCTATCAAAGAGCTCAATTATGATTTCAAACTTACCGGTGAGAAGAGGTTATTTGACATTAGCTCTCTTGATGAATGGAGAACCCAAGCCTATGAAAATGCCAAGTTGTTTAAAGAAAAATTTAAAAGATGGCATGACAAAAGGATACAAAAGCATGAGTTTAATGTAGGTGATTATGTCTTGTTATACAACTCTCGTTTAAGAATTTTTGCAGGAAAACTTATCTCTAAGTGGGAAGGACCTTACATTATCGAGGAGGTCTATCGTTCGGGTCCATAAAAATCAACAACTTCGAAGGCACAAATTCGATTGTGGTGAATGGTCAAATAATCAAACACTATATCTCAGGTAATCTTATAACTGTTGAAACCAATGTTATTGAAACCATAACCCCGGAGGAATACATAAGGGACACTTTCCAGAACGATCCAGACTCCGAAAAGGAAGAGGTATGTGGTACGGTAAGTAAACTGACTCCAAAATAGCTCTAAAGGCAAATTTTCTCCGTTTTGGAATATCTAGAAAAATATAAAAAATAAGTGGCAGTCCGGAAGAGACACGAGCCATCCACGAGGGTGGAGGGCGCGCCCCTTGCCTCGTGGGTAGCTCGTGTGCCTCCCGGACTCCAATTTCTTGAATGTTACTCCTTTTGGTCGGTAAAAGTTCATTATATAAACTCCCGAAGGTTTTGACCTCTATATCACGCAAAAATCATCTGTTCTTGTTTCGAGCTGTTTTCTGCTAGGGTTAACGAAGCCAGGCACCATGTCGTCTCCATCCTCCAACAATGAGGGCAACGATGCTTGTCTAATGAAGATAGATCTGAAGAGGGAAGGACCCGAGGAGATCAATAACAAAAAGAAGATCAAGAAGGAGGTGGAAGATCCGGCTCCGGCATTAGGAGAAGAAGACATCCCTCAATCTCTTCCTAACCTATTTACCTCAACTGAGATTGAAGCCTTCAAGATGATTGAGTTAGCTCAAATTCGAAACAACCATCTCACAAGTGAAAATATTTTGTTGAAGGAATATATAGCTGCACTCAAAGGTATTATCCGCAAGCTGGAGGATCTCCTATGCTCGATATATCATGATCCGGCGTCACTACTTCCAACTCCATCATCACCACCCACGAAGAAGGAGACATAATCATATGGGTGTGGGCACTCCCCTTGGCAACTGCCAAGCTTGGGGGAGTGACCCCGGTATCGTATCACCATCACTCCTATCATTACCGTTATTCTTAGTTCGATCCTTTTGGTAGTATCTTGATTTAGTAGAATAAAGTTAGCATGATTTAGTTGTGAGCTTTTGCTTTATGATCTTTACCCTTTATAATCGAGTCCGTAAGCTATATAATAAAGATTAGTGTTGAGTCAAGGGCTTGATTTCCTCACTTTGGTCATGATAAAAAGAAAGAAAACATAAAGAGTATCGAAGAGATCATATTGATCTTATGGGAAGTAATGACCTCACATATAAAGAGTATGATGAATAAAAGTTGTTGGGAGTTGACAAACATAGTTTTGGTCATCGTTGCAATTAATAGGAAGTACTAAAAGAAGAGAGGCTTCACATACAAATATACTATCCTGGACATCTTTTATGATTGTGAGCACTCATTAAAATATGACATGCTAAAGAGTTGATGTTGGACAAGGAAGACAACATAATGGGTTATATTTTCTTATATCCGAAATAAAGTATATTGTCACGGATCATCCAACATGTTGAGCTTGCCTTTCCCCCTCATGCTAGCCAAAACTCCTTGCACCAAGTAGAGATACTACTTGTGCTTCCATACATCCTTAAACCCAGTTTTGCCATGAGAGTCCACCATACCTACCTATAGATTGAGTAAGATCCTTCCAAGTAAGTTGTCAAGTTGCAAACTCGTTAAAATATGTATGATTTATTAGTGTGGAGGAAATTAGCTTTATACGATCTGGTGATATGGAAGTAATAAAAGCGACGGACTGCATAATAAAGGTCCTTATCACAATTGGCAATATAAAGTGACGTTCTTTTGTGCTAAGACTTTGTGCATTCAACCATAAAAACACATGACAACCTTTGTTTCCCTCTGCGAAGGGCCTATCTATTATTCTTGCCTTATAAGAGTCAAGGTGAAATTCACCTTTCCTTTTTACATTTTATCCTTTGGCAAGCACATTGTGTTGGAAAGATCCTGACATATACCACTTGGATGTAAGTTTTCATGATCTATTACTGTTGACATTACCCTCGAGGTAAAAGGTTGGGAGGCAACACCATAAGCCCCTATCTTTCTCTGTGTCCGATTAAAACTCCATAAACATAAGTATTGCGTGAGTGTGAGCAATTGTGAAAGACTATATGATAGTCGAGTATGTAGGCTTGCTGAAAAGATCTTACATTGACTCTTTCCGGTGTTACAATAAATTGCAATTGCTTCAATGACCGAGATCAAAGTTTGTTAGTTTTCAATGAAGTTTATGATTCATGCTTGATATTGTGGATGAATTGTTACTTTAGCATAAGAATCATATGACAATATATATATATATATATATATATATATATATATATATATGCTATGAGAATGATCATGATGCCCTCATGTCCGTATTTTATTTTTATCGACACCTCTATCTCTAAACATGTGGACATATTTTTCGATATCGACTTTCGCTTGAGGACAAGCGAGGTCTAAGATTGGGGGAGTTGATACGTCCATTTTGCATCATGCTTATATGTTGATATTTATTGCATTATGGGCTGTTATTACATGTTTTGTCACAATACTTATGCCTTTTTTTCTCTTATTTTAGAAGGTTTACATGAAGAGGGAGAAAGCCGATAGCTGGAATTCTGGGCTGGAAAATGAGCAAACTCTGGAAACCTATTTTGTACAACTCCAAAAGCCTCGAAACTTCATAGAACTCCGTTTCTGAAAATATATAAAATATCTGGCGAAAGAAGATCATGAGGGGGGCCACCTGCTGTCCACGAGGGTGGGGGGCGCGCCCCCTCTCTGGGCGCGTCCCCCTGTCTCGGGCCCCCCGAAGGCCCCCCGATGCCCATCTTCTCCTATATGAGGTGTTTTGACCTGTAAAAAATCATGAGGAGGCTTTCGGGACCAGACGCTGCCGTCTCGAGGAAGAACCGAGGCGGAAACCAATCTAGGGCTCCGGCAGAGCTGTTCTGCCGGGGATACTTCACTCCGGGAGGGGGAAATCGTCACCGCCGTCATCACCAATAACTCTCCCATCTTGGGGAGGGCTATCTTCATCAACATCTTCATCAACTCCATCACCTCTCAAACCCTAGTTGATCTCTTGTACCAATCTTTGTACCCAAACCTCAGATTGGTACCTGTGGGTTGCTGGTAGTGTTGATTACTCCTTGTAGTTGATGCTAGTTGGTTTATTTGGTGGAAGATCATATGTTCAGATCCATTATGCACATTAATAACCCTCTGATCATGAACAATATTATGTCTTGTGAGTAGTTACTTTTGTTCCTGAGGACATGGGAGAATTCTTGCTATTAGTAGTCATGTGAATTTGGTCTTCCTTCGATATTTTGATGAGATGTATGTTGTCTCTCCTCTAGTGGTGTCATGTGAACGTCGACTACATGACACTTCACCATTATTTGGGCCTAGAGGAAAGCATTGGGAAGTAATAAGTAGATGATGGGTTTCTAGAGTGACAAAATCTTAAACCCTAGTTTATGCGTTGCTTCGTAAGGGGCTGATTTGGATCCACTTGTTTCATGCTATGGTTAGGTTTACCTTAATACTTCTTTTGTAGTTGCGGATGCTTGCATTAGAGGTTAATCATAAGTGGGAGGCTTCTCCAAGTAAGGACAACACCCAAGCACCGGTCCACCCACATACCAAATTATCAAAGTATCGAACACGAATCAGATGATCGTGATGAAAACTAGATTGACGATAATTCCCATGTGTCCTCGGGAGCGCTTTCCTTTATATAAGAGTTTGTCCAGGCTTGTCCTTTGCTACAAAAAGGATTGGGCCACCTTGCTGCACCTTATTTACTTTTACCTTTTGTCACTTGCTACCAATTACCTTATCACAAAACTATCTGTTACCTATAATTTCAGTGCTTGCAGAAAATACCTTACTGAAAACTGCCTATCATTTCCTTCTGCTCCTCGTTGGGTTCGACACTCTTACTTATTGAAAGGACTACGATAGATCCCCTACACTTGTGGGTCATCAGTGGCGGACGGAGGAGGGTGTGGGGCTTCGCAGGTTTTGCCGGCCTCAGTGTACGAATGGGTGGGCGGATGGGATGGAAGTGGGGAACCATGGCTTAGGGACGCGCTTGTCCGAAATGTGGGGTAAGTTACAAAAGTACCCCCACCGATTTGAGGCGGTTCTTTCGGTTCAGGGGTATCACGGGCATTTCGCGTGTCGGGATTTCACAGGAGGTGGGAGTTTTCGCGCGCGTTGAAATTTTGGAATAGCAAGGCACGGGTTGAGATGGAGGGAGTTGTCGGAGCTCAACGAGACAAAGATATATCTTAAATATTTTGGGCTACCAAGGTGCGGGTTGAAATTTCCGGACAAGCCTAATGTGTACTGTACCAAATCAATTCGCACTACAAATGTCATTCAAAACTTTGAATTCATGTTATGTTCAATTAAAATATTTCACTACATGTATAATTCATGCAACCTAGTACTCAAATGAACGTTTTAGTGCATTCCAAACGTATATACTACCGCTTCAATATGAACTAAATTTGAATTCGTTTCTCGATTTGAATAAGATCTACAATAATGATTGTTGTGAAGTCAAAGCATTTGAATTTGTTTCTCTGTTTTAATAAGATCTACAATCATCATTATTGTCAAGTTAAACCATCGTTTGTGTATTATCTTCACAGCACACCACATGATTAGTCTCGAGTTACATATGAACTATGTGTACTATATGAACTTAAACTCGATTTTTTGAATCTACTTTATGTTGATTTGCATATGTTTAAAACACTATGATCTCCTATTCAAATATATGAATCCACTTTCATATCAAATTATGATCTTTGTTAGTTTCTTACACCCACACAATGCTCTAACCTTTGTAGCTACCACTAACTTTCTCTCATGCATGCACACGCCCTCCTCGCCCTCCCCTCCCTCAGCATTCTATCCATCGTGCACATTCATTTTGTTTTCTTTAGGTCGTTCTTCCACAGTCTCCACAACTCCTTTCCGACACACACCGATCCATAAACCTCTCCAGCGATGTCTGCCTACAACATACACACGCACCTTCAATCTCCTCCTTTATGTGTCCTTGCCTCATGTCTCTCATACGGTCCCACACACGTGTAAACTCTCGCCCCTCTTTTCATCGATCTCACAACCGCACACTCCTCCCCCTATCTAGCTAGTACCTGGGGCTCTCGCACCACCTCCTAGCTCCGTTCTCTTTGTCTATCCGTCTCGCCGGGCCTTATTTGCCTCTAACAAATGGATGTACATCGACCGATCTCCCGCTGTACATATAGCTAGCTAGGTCCTTATAACTCATTTTCCCCACAGGTCGATCGATCTGCCTCATTAGTTATGTCTCTCCCTTCGTCCGACAAACAACAATTGATCTACCGATCTAGTTAGGTTTGCTTACCAAACACATGGTCCCCTTCATCATCCATGGATGTGTCCCGACAGATCTATCACGCACAGGCACACACAGAAACACATCCCCACTCTTATTGATAATATTGCAGTTCCACCCTAAGTTTGTCTAGTAGGCCTCTCCCACCATCTTCGAGAAGCAACTCCATCACCCATCCAACACTCTACCCCTCTTCCTCCCTCTCTCTCTCCTATCTCTCTCTCTGTCCCATCCTATTTCCCGTCCTTCAGTTATGGATGGATGTCGACTGATCTCCCTCAAGACATAGTTGGGTCTCTCCTTCTCAACACATATAAGAGTCATTCTACCTCTATAGTTAGGCCTCTGTCGACCCCTCCCCAAACCCCCTCCCACACACACACACCGATACATCGAGCGCTCTAGTCATGTCTCCCTGCCACACACAAACTTGACCCGTGCCTTCTGACGTTCCGGTAGCTAGGTCAGTCGCCCTATATCTTTGACTTGCACACACACAATTTCGATGGCTCTCTTCATCGATCTCGCACCCACCCACTTGATCCTCTCTTCGACTCTATCGATATCTATACCCCTCCCTCTCTTCTCGTGGATCGCCCGACCCTCTATATATGATATGGATAGGCCTCCATTTCACACACATTGCATGCAAAATTTTGTTTGAGATGTCATCGACACATATTCCCACAAATACATTCACGAAATCACCCCCAAAGAAAAACACTCACGAAAGCACACAAGCCATTTGTCTAGGTTTGTATCTCTCACACACACCCACGTAGGTGGGGGACGTGCACGAAGAGAAGAGGTGCATGCACGGCGCACGTACTCCCGTCTCTTTCTCGACCACACCCGCGCGGGTACACGATGGAGCTCATTTCTGTATGAAAAGGCAGCCCACGTGGTAACCTGACACGTGTATTGGTTGTCCACTAGATGGATGGAGGATCGTCTATGAGCAAGATTAATAACATAGCCGGCTGCTAGCTCTATCTTTGTGCCACCTCACTTATATCCAGCCTAAAAGCCCATTCATATAATAGTTGCTGGCTCTAGACATCATGTAGTTAATGCTTGACCCCACCTTCTCTCACAAAATTCATTGAAGCTTGTGCTGCAGCTGGCTACAAGTTTACAGTCCATGCCTCTTCTCTATCCTCTCCTCTCTCCTCCACATCATCGTAAATCTGAGGTGGCAACCCTTATAGCCCGCTTACATTAGCCTATTATACTTGCTCTATCACGGGTGAACAAACAAATTGCAACTTGATGCGTTATGTTAAAGAAGAGGCAAATCACGTGGGGCTTACCTTAGAGGCAAGGCTCTATACACTGGAGTACTTTTGATGTGTCCCGTCAACTCGCAAAACAAGGAGAAGCTTGCTTTTAGTACACCGTCTCCCCCGCCCATGGGCGCGGTGGCTTGCAGGATGAGGTGAAGCTTGCTTACTACGCCTTACGCCCGCTCCCTCGCCCACGCGCGCGGTGGCTCGCAGGACGAGGAGAAAATTTTACTACTCCCTCCGTTTACTCCTCGTCCCTACTACCTTGGTTAGAGAAATTATCATATTGTTTGGACTATATATATCCTTTAGTAGATTTCAATATGAACTACTAGTACATACTCCAAACACTCATGTATATAGACGTATTTTAGAGTGTAGATTCACTCATTTTGCTCCGTATGTAGCATAAAGTTGAGACACTTATTTTGGAACGGAGGGAGTACATATTTGCTATGATTTTTCATTCATTGAGATGCAATAGCATGCATGTTAGTCTCCTTTGTATTTGATGAAATGTTGCAACGGGCATCCTTGGACGCAAGATACATGTAACAGAAGCTGGAAGCTTCATAACATTGTACTATCTCGCTGATAAATTATAGTACGTACTCCCTTCGTTCCTAAATATAAGTCTTTGTAGAGATTCCACTAGGTGGACTACATACGGAGGAAAATGAATGAATCTACACTTAAAATGCATCTATATACATCCGTATGTGGTTCATGGTGAAATCTATACAAAGACTTATATTTAGGAACGGAGGAAGTACTATTACTATGTAAAGAGCTGTTTTTTGCGATTGTACTATGTAAAGAGTTAGGTGTCGCACGGTGTCCAAAAAATACGGTGATAGTGTGAGGTGGGCCATGTAATCACCGAGCCTGCGTGTTTTCACTGCTCTTGCACTCCTCCGTCGTAAGAATGGAGAAAATTGTAATATAATTGTACCTCCTTTCGCCGAAAGTGTAGGACATTCAGCAGTCCTACCACCTCAGTAATAATGACCAATGAGCCGTAAAATCGTTGGACGGACGAAGCAACCATCACTCTTGAATCCGCTTCTCCCTTCAACGCAGGCGCCAGTGAGAGGTCGCGTCCGCTCTGCCCGGGCATGAATGCGGCACCGATTCTTTGGAGCGGCGCTGACCGTTTTGGGCGGGAAGCGCGCAAGGGCGATGGTGGGGCTTTGGGTGGGCCAGGCTGGTCAGGAGCGGGCGTGGCAGCTGTCCGTCTGTCCCTACCGAACGCTCGGAAATGAGAGGATGCACCGACTCTCGCGGCTAAAATCGTACGCTAAACACCATCTCTCTGTAGGAGTAGGTCGATCTGTCGCTCTCTCTAACACACACATGCTGTTAAACACACACACGCACACGCACACGCACACACACACGCACACACAGGTTCATAGAATAGGAAAATCGTGCGAGTGCGAAGCCACAGGAAGTGAGATACAAATGGAGTACGTACAAACTATGACCAGCCTAAGGAATGTAGCCAAACGCTCCTTACTCTGCCTTGTTATCTCCCCCGGAAACTCAATGCATGGAGCGCAACTACGTGTTGATCAGTCAAGAAATCAAAGTCGGCTTGCATGCGAGTTAATACGTGGCCCTGCATGGTACCTAAAACGACATCTCTTAGTTGTTTGGATCAATTGTTGCGTTTAGAGACAGAAATCAGGGCTTTGATTGGAGGAATGACCGGTCAAGTTTCTCTTTCTCCTCCAATCTGCTTGCACCTTGGTCCCGCTGCACCTTCTAACGTGACTTATTACACCTAGACGAAGGGAGTTGTATGAGATACGGTGGCACACTGACTTAGGTCGAATACAAGTGCCCAAAATTGTGTGCGTGTTATAATAAGGATTCACTTAAAATAGTACGTGAGCGAACAGAGGGATCAATTGGACAGTGTTCCCGAGCAGTAGCGAGATGTGTGAGGTAAGATACACCGTTGGCGCTTTTAATTTTTCTTATTAATTTGTTTGTTTCACCCTCTGACTGGTGGGACCCATCGTACTACGTGGAGAGAGGTAAGGTGACTAAGGCTGCATTATTTTTGCACCACTGTGGATAGTCTTACCACCAAAGCCACATGAGACGATTATGAATTAAATCCCAATGACTCCCACACGCACACAAAAAATGTATAAAAGGTTATTTTTCTCTCGTTGCACATAACAGGAGGGTTGTGTAGCTGGTTAGCCTGTTCTCTCATCAAACTTGAGGTCTTGGGTTCGATAACTACACTTGAGCATAATTCATGACAGGAGGATTATTTGACTGGTCAAAATGGATGGATACGGAGCTATACGATCTCGTAGTGACCCTATAATCACCTCATCACATATAAGCTGCAGCCTCGACGCTTGTTTTCTAGGGTTTGCATTCTTCACACTCTCTCCAGTATATATACACGCTGCAGCCTCAGCGCTTGTAGTTGTTCTCTTCACACTCTCTCACCCTCACCAGATCAAAACAAGACTCCTTGGCCTCTATCTCTCCCCTCACTGCTGGTCTGCTTGTAGTTGCTCTCTTCACACTCTCTCAGCCGGCAGGATCCATCTGCCGGGAAGGGAAGGAGGCTTAACACTTTCGCCGTCAGCGAGGGAGGGAATCCACTTCCAGCGCAACTGTTCACTTTCACCCAGCGGCGGCGTGGGAGGGCCTCCGACCCTTTCTTCTTCTCCGCCGTACATAGTGTGGGACGAACGGCCTCCGGTCGCCCACCGAAAAAGACCCCAAGAACCTTAAGGTATAATTTACTTATTCCACATGCATTGCTCTAGCTGCATGTGGGCTTTTTCCGCTTCTGCACTCGAATCAAGGTGTTGGATCAAATAGGAAAGTAGTGGGGAAAGTTGTATACCATGAATCTAGGACGTGGTTCAAAGATGAAAGGAATGGGGGAAAGTAGTGGCAATAGTTGTATAGCATGAATCTAGGACGTGGTTCAAAAAGGAAAGGAAGGGGGAAAGTAGTGGGGAAAGTTGTATCGCATGAATCTAAGACGTGGTTCAAAGAGGATAGGAATGGGGGAAAGTAGTGGGGAAAGTTGTATAACATAAATCTAGGACGTGGTTCACAAAGGAGAGGAAGTGGGGAAAGTACTAGTACAGACTGGCTATCCAACACCAATGTTGGTCGAAAAGGGAAAACAATGAAAAACGGAGTACGCACATCTGTAACAAACTGATCTTTTGTTTTGGGGGACAAGGCTGTAGAGTTTGAGCAGGACTAGATTTGTTGCACTCACATAGGGAAAGGTGTCTAAAGATAACAAAACTCGGACCAACACAAATATGCTCCTTGGTTGCTTGTTCTTTGTTGCAACAGACTGTGCATCACCCCAGTACATCGGTAGATGCACATGGTGCTGGTGCGACCACTATCCCGTGCAACTCTTTAGCTGTTGTTAATCTAAGGCCCTGTTTGGTTATAAACTCCCTAGTCCCTACTTGCTCGGTTCTAGGGACTAAACATGAACTAGAGGTTATTAAATGACATGCTAAAAGACCATGTTACCCATAGTAATGAACTAATAGAGACAAGGTGCCATGCGTGGCAGGGGCAACTGTTGGAAAAAGTCACAAAAAGACTCTCCCTCGGGGTCTTCTTTCTTTAGTCCAAAATGCCCACTTTTAGTCCCTAAAAGTCCCTCCTGTTTGGTTTCGATGGGACTAACACGGAGTTTTTTAGTCCCTCCACCAAAATGTCCCTGTAAACAAGCACCCTCTAATAATGCCGCTGGAAAATTGATGCAATGCCATAGTTAAAAGCAAATTACATGTTTAACGAATTTTATAGTTAATATAATCTATCTGTTAATATTAATCAATGCCACCGTTTGAGAAATGCGACTGTCTTGCTTTCTTTCCCATTTAGATAAGGTAGATGCTTCTTTTTGTTGGCTTCTGTGTCATCCACCGTTATTGACCACTAGTTGTTTCCTTTGCACCTTTGTGTAAACAGGGTTATCTACTTCACCCCGTTGCCATTGTGACCTTTTGTTGCACTGCACAAAACACTTTTGTTTTAAGAGTGTTTTGTGCAGTTCAACCAAAATGTCACACCGACAACGTTGCATGATTGCTTGATCTTAGTGGAAGAGCACAAGTGGAGATCTTACTTCCTATCCGTGTTGGCAAATTTGGTTCAGATCTTCTTCTTGTGAGTTGTTTGAATTCCGCGTCATGAGAGGTAAGTACTAGCCTTCTTTCACATTGAAGGCGAAGCTTGTCTGTTATTGAACCAAGTGATGAAGGTGAAGAACGAGCGGAAGAAAAACAAAAATCAACTCCTGGTGTTGTAAAGAAGCACTGGAACTGTGATGACACAAGTAATGATATAGTTTTGCATCCTAATTTATTGCTATGGCTGGAACGAGCAATTGTTTTGGCACTTATTTGATGCCACTCTTAATGTAATACATAATTATCTCTACTTGTGCAAACAGGGATCTTCTTTGAAGATACCATATATTTGAGTGGAACTGCACAAGAAGATGTTGGCAACATTAATCTAATCGAGAAGTATATAGTAAGCATGGCCACCATAGTAGATAGCAATAGATGGTTCCGGAGAAGTGCTTCATCTGTATGCTCTACACAATAAGCCTCCTGACAAAGGTCGGTACTCGCCCACTGATTTCATTCATATGATTGAGCTTTGTCATCTCTATTGGTGTTGTGCTACTGTTTAGATACTGTCATTAAAAAGTGGTATTGTCCTTGAGAAGTGCTTCATCTGTGTTGTTTTAAATATTTCCTTTCTTTTTTTTTTCAAGCAAACAGGGATGCTAGCATTTAATTATCCTCTTGTCTTTGCACAATAGGATCATCCTTCTCCGAGGCCTTGTTCGGTTGAGGTGGTTTTTGAAGGGGAATGGCCGGGTTTGAGGGGGATTAGATCCCCTACAAGCCAAAATCCTCACCAATCCACTCCAATCCCCTTGAGAGGAGGATTAAACGAACAAGGCCCGAAGAAGAATATGGAGTACGTGAAGTGACTAGTTCCGATTATGCCAGGATGAAGAAGCCCTGTCTATCTTCACATCAGAAGGAGCAGTCGAAGGATGGTTACATTACCCCCCACAAGACCAAACTAACTTCAGCTCAGAAGGACTGACAAATCTCCATTTTCTTGCTGTGATGCGCGAGTACAATGTTGTTCTAGGATTCTTTTCGATGAGTTCCATTTTTCTAAAAGTGTGGTCTACATCGACCATGTAGGTGCCCGTTTAAACTGTCAATTCATAGTACAGTTTGCTTTATACTAATCACTTTTTTCTGTATTTGTGCAAACAAGGGTGCTCAGCTTGATTCCACCAGTAGAAAAGAGGTGCCGATAAATTCAAGGCATTCCAACATATAAGGGCGAAATCATACAAGCTACGCGCGAATTTGGTTGATTTTGGTGGAACTGCACAAAAATAACAGCCGGTCAGCTGGTTTATTTAGCACGAGGTGCCATGTCAATGTCCGAGCTGATGGCAAACCCTGCCCATTCCACAATCATAGGAATTTTATATTTTGGAATGGGAAAACCTTGTCAATTTTTGCTCATTGATTTTTAGAAAGAAGACACGCGTTTGATATTTTCGAATGGGACACCCTTTGCTGTCAGCAGCGTCGATCCATTTTTTCTTTATTCTTTAGTTGTGAAGTAAATATTGGCTCTGACATGTGAATCGCTGAGATGCATAATCATCGATTGTTTTGAATGTTCTCTATGAATTGAAAGGCCCGTGTGTTTGGTTGCAATGTACAGGAACGCTAAAAAGCTGCTCAAACTCTTTGTACTCCTTCTGTTCCTTTTTACTTTGCACATTGTGAAAGTGCATACTTTTTTCTATAAGATTGGTCAAAGTAGATATACTTTGACTGCAGACAAAACTTGTATGCATACTAGAAAGGACCGGAGGGAGTACATGTGAAACTGCTGCATATGAGGTGATCACCCTAGGAGTACATGTGAAACTTGTACGTATTGTTTTGCATGTTCATCCAATGCCGGTGATACAAGAATTCAAACTAATCGAAATAAATTCATTCATACACAGTCGGATTTCATATAAACATGCCGGATTTCATTACATTTCATACATTCTTCAACTAAAAAGGGGTGCACTGGAGTTAATTAACCGAAGCTACCCACCTGTGTCCGGCTGAGCCAAACAGAAGCTTCAGTGACTTAACTGTAGGTGCAGTTGCGGAACTGACATGTAGCCCAGATGCATGTTGGGCCCACGTGTTAGTCAGCCAACTGCACCAGCAGTTAAGTAGAAGCAGCATCCTTCTCCAACATAGCTCTCCGACTCCACGTCTCCGCCAAGAAGCTAACCGGTCGTTAGTGGTCAACCCGCCTAGCTTGTCATAGCGATTAGGGCAGCGGTGGCCTTACATGGACCCGAGCGGCGGCGACCTACCGTGTTCTACTCTTCCTCGTTTTCTGTGTGGCGCAGCCTCGTTGGCAGCGGGGCAGGGCCTTGGCGGAGCCGGCGATGTCCTCTGTCTAGTTGCCGGCGGGAAGCGCCTCGACGAAGCGGGGGAATCCTCCCCCTCGTTGCCGACCGGGTGGGGCCTCGGCGGAGCCGGCGGTGTCCTCTGCCTCGTTGTTGGCGCCGCGGGGCCTCGGCGGAGTAGGGCCTCGTCGACGCCAGCGGAGCGGGGACTCGTCGGAGCCGGCATTGTCCTCTGCCTCGTCCTCGGTCTCGCCAAACAGCGCCTCGCCCGCTTCATCGCCCTCTTTGTAGGCGAGCGCAGCCTCCGCCACCCGCATGCGGTACTGCCAGCGCTGGAGGCGGCCCTCGTGGGCGGAGCGGTACGAGTCGAGCAACGCCTCTTGATCCGCCCGCTCCGCGGCGATCTGCTCCTCCGCCTGCAGGTGCTCCTGGAGGAGATGGTGGTTGTAGGTGGCGTCGGCATGTGCCTCCTCGAACTGCTCCTCACGCTTCTGCCTCACCGTGTCCCTATATTGGGCACGGGCCTCGCCGATGGTCATGGTCCAATGCACCGGCGAGGATAGCGCGGAGAAGGGGGTTAGCGCCGGATCGTCGACTACCATGTTCACCATTGGGACGTCGTCGTCCTCCGGCTGCTTGCCGGCCAGTCAGTCGGCAACAATGGCTGCCATCTCCTTGTGGTCCGTCGTCTGCCCGTCCCGAAGAGCGCTGGAGCGCGAGGAAGCCATGGTGGGAAGTAGTGGTGTGGACAGGAGAATAGGAATGGATGCGAATGACTGCGGCTATGGCCGGCGCAGCCGTTTATATAGCAATGGTGGGCGGCGGAGGGATGGACGTGTGGCGCCGGAGTAGCCGCCTCGGCAACCGCATATCATTAATGTGGGCGGCAGAAGGACGGACGGACGACACTAGTGTAGTTTGAAGGTGGAGCAATCGCATGCACCGGGAAACGGGGCGGGCGGCGCTGACCGTTTTGGGCGGAAAGCACGCGCGGGCGAGGGAGGCGGTCCGGGTGGGCCAAGGCAGTCAGACTCGTGCTTGGCACCGGGTCGGTCTAGCAGCCGGACATGCGGGCTCGCTAGCTACCTCGCCGAGCTGAGCGACGACAATCAGATGATGGACGTACCTTCCGACCAGGAGCCGGCGCCACTGTCCAAGCCGGTTCATGCCATGTTCACCATAGAGCAGGTGCGGCTGCACTTCGACACCCTATTGGCGGAAGAGCTACCAGCGCAGGAGGACCTGTGCTGCAACCTCCGTCTCCTCAACGAGCACCGGTGAACAACAAGCGAACGACAATGTCGTCGCAGACATGTGACCCTATGATCCTGGCTTCCCGAATGAGCAGCGGGTGCTGTATCACACCATCCGTAGGGCCCTTGAGGCCCTCTCCATCGTCCTTCGAGTTGTTGCGCTCGTCGTGGCGCCGCCGTCTCGCGTTGTCAACATGGTCAACGGACATGAGGATGAGGAGATGGCTTTACTTGGATAGGATGACAGTGGGTATCCACCAGGGCCATAGCCGCACGTACACAAGTGCTTCCTCCTGGTTTCCAGACATCACGGTCCCACACCATTGTCAACCTATGTAGTCAATAAACGAGAAAATTGCACAAGAAGCAACCGACAGCTGGGACCAAGCAGCTTGACCTACTAAGTTGACGCGTACCAAGGGCTTTGTAAACTTAGTCAATATAAACGATTCTAGCTGCGGCGACCGTACGATGTCCGTCCAACGACTGTCGTGCTTCTTCAACCTTTGGTCTTCTTGCTCCAGCCGCCCAAAGCATCGCCGGTCGTGCCGTCTGCTCCTGCCTCTCGTGGTCGGCTGTGCTGCCGCACAGGCCTCACCGCCCCTACTACTCCCACCGTTGGCCAGGCCATCCCTCCACTCACCCACACCCCCTGTTATTCCACGGCGACGGCAGCCTCACACCGGAGCCGAACCAGTGAACCCTCGTACTCCTCTCTGCGCGGGCTTCCACTACCGCATCTTCCCCGGCTCCGCGTCATCCCCTTCCTAGGCCTCGCCGTCGTCCATTGCCCTGGTGCTCTCGGCGCGGCGTGGTCAACATGGTCAAGGAACGGATTCCATCGGACGTGGACTGTACGTGGAGAGGCCGACAACTGGGTCCACGACGGCAGCAAGGAAGTGCCTCCTTATTACGCGGAAAATAATGATTCCTCCACCTAACAATAGGGACCCACCAGACGGGCCACCGTATTTCGTGAAAAAATGTTTCCCCTTGACTGCTGGGACCCACCGGACGGGCCACCGTATTGCGCGAAAAAAACGTCCCC
>LR738715.1:749310075-749439346 GCA_902687465.1 Secale cereale | reverse complement strand
CCCCCCGCGCTGTCAGCTCGGACCCATCGGAAGTGCCTCCTTATTACGCACAAAAAATGAATACTCTCCTTGCCGGTCCCTGGGACCCACCTTGGTGCCAGGCTGACTTGTGCGCCTACTAAGTTGACGGGGACGGTGTGCTTTGTCAACTTAGTCAATATGAACGATTCTGGCTCTAGTGACCGTACGATGACCATCCAACAACCATAGTGCTTCTTCAACCTCTGGTCTTGTTGCTCCAGCCGCCCAAAGCAGCGCCGGTCGTGCCGCATGCTCCTGCCTCCCGTTGCCGGCTGTGCTGCTGCGGAGGCCTCACCGCCCCCTACTATTCCCACCGCTGGCCAGGCCATCCCTCTACTCACCCACACCCCCTGTTATTCTGCGGCTACGACAACCTCACGCCGCAGCAAACTAGTGAACTCTCGTACTCCTCTACGCGTGGGCATCCACTGTCGCGTCTTCCCTAGCTCCGAGTCGTCCCCTTCCTAGGCCTCGCCATCGTCCACCGCCCTGGTGCTCTCAGCGCGGCGTGGTCAACGTGGTCAAGGAACGGCTTCCATCGAACGTGTACAGTACGTGGAGAGGCCGATAGCTGGGTCCACGATGGCAGCAAGGAAGTGCCTCCTTATTATGCGGAAACTAATGATTCCTCCACCTGACAGCAGGAACCCACTTGACGGGCCACCGTATTGCGCCGAATAAATGTCCCCCGCTGTCATCTCACACCCACCGGAGGAGCCTCCTTATTACGCACAAAAAATTGAATACTCCCCCTGCTGGTTGGGATCCACCTTGGTGGCAGGCTGACTTGTGGGCCTACTAAGTTGATGGGGACAGTGTGCTTTGTCAACTCAGTCAATATGAACGATTCTAGCTCCACTGACCATACGATGTCCATCAAACGACCATAGTGCTTCTTCAACCTCTGGTCTTGTTGCTCCAGCCGCCCAAAGCAGCGCTGGTCGTGCTGCATGCTCCTGCTTCCCGTGGCCGGTCATGCTGCCGCGGAGGCCTCACCGCCCCTACTATTACCACCGCTGGCCAGGCCATCCCTCTACTCACCTACACCCCATGTTATTCTGCGGCGACGGCAGCCTCACACCACAGCGAACGAGTGGACCCTCGTACCCCTCTACGCATGGGCATCCACTGTTGCGTCATCCCCGGCTCCGCGTCGTCCCCTTCCTAGTCGTCGCCGTTGTCCACCGCCCTGGTGCTCTCGGCGTGGTGTGGTCAAAGTGGACAAGGAACAACTTCCATCGGAAGAGTACTGTACGTGTAGGGGCTGACAGCTGGGTTCACGGCCGTAGCAAGGAAGTGCCTTCTTATTACGCGCAAAATAATTATTCCTCCACCTGACAGCAGGGACCCACCGGACAAACCACCGTATTTCGTGAAAAAATGTTTCCCCCTGACTGCTGGGACCCACCAGCTACATCTTCACACGCAAGGAAGTGCGTCCGGGCAAAAAAAATGATTTGCCCCCCTGACTGCTGGGACCCACCAGCTACATCTTCCCACACAAGGAAGTGCCTGACAGTCAGGACCCACCTGGTCGAAGCGTACGTAGCATTGTCATTCTGGTCGCGAATGTGTATGTACATACTGGTCGATGTAGAGGCGCGCATGTGTCGTAGTAGAGGCGTGCACGTAGCATGTACATGTACGTACAACGGCCAGTGTGCAAGAAAGAAAATACGGCCACGTACGTACATACGGGTAGGGTATCGAACGCCTACTCGCACATACATACGGCAGGGCTCGTGTACATGGCTGGGTCAGAACGGAGAAACAACGTCGTCGTCGTGTTCATGGGGAGCCAACGGGCTGGGTCGGAATGGAATGCGTCGTCGTGTTCATCGGAGGGCTTGGACGGAACAGCCGATGGAAACGTGGCCTGGCATACCGCAGAACGGAGGCAACAAACTTGTGTTCGAACGACCACGTTAGAAATGGGATACTGTTCATCGGGAGGGGTCTGGCGTACCGCAAAATGGAGGAAACGGACCTCCTACGGTCGAAACGGGGGTTCTGTTGATCGGGATGGGTGTGGCATACCGCAAAACGGAGGAAACGGACTTGTGTTGGAGTGCTACGGTCGAAACGGGGGTCATGTTGATCGGGAGGGGTGTGGCGTACCACAAAACGGAGGAAACAGACTTGTGTTGGAGCGCTACGGTCGAAACGGGGGTCCTGTTCATCAGGAGGGGTGTGGCGTACCACAAAATGGGACTCCACGGGATACTGTTCATCACCACCGTCGACCCCCTCTAGCCTCCATGGGCTACTGTTCATCCACCGTCGACCTCCTCCATCCTCCACCACACGCTACTCCACCGGCTCCTGTTCAACCAGCCCTCTCCACGGGCTCCTGTTCAACCACCCCTCCACGGGATACTGTTCATCCAGCCCTCCATCGTCTACGGTTCATGCAGCCCTCCACGGGGTGGTCCTGTTCATGCAGCCCTCCACGGGGTCCTGTTCGTGCAGCCCGAACCACCTCAATCAAACGGGGTCCTATTCATGCAGAGGCAACACCACGGGGTCCTGTTCGGCCAACCCCACCGGGAACTGTTCATCCAACCCCCCGGCAACCCTCAATGTTCATGCAGAGGCATCATCGATCGGCTTCAGTTAGCAGCAATAGCAAAGGAATCGCTCGATCGGGTTCAGTTAACAGCCACCGATCGATCGCTCCGGTCCAGTAACGCGTAGCCTGCAGTGCAATAGCTCGGGTTCAGTTAGAGCCCAACGCCTTGGTCGGGTTCAGTTAGAGACCAATGCCTCGCACCCACGCGCGTGCTTGTACGAGAGAAATGCGCATCGCTCGGCCCCGACCACCCACAGTAACCTGGAACACCCCGATATTTTCCTTGCCCTCGCTTCTACCACGGTATTTTCTGTCATGGACGGCCCAAAGAATGTCATGCAGTCGCGTCTTAGGCCCGCTCAGGACGAAAAGCCCATTTTCTGTCATGATTTTTTGTCATAGAAGTAGGACCCCACCACATCTATGATGATACCGTGTTTTGTCACAATTATTGTCATAGAAGTGTCATAAGTATGACAGAAAAAATTTCATTCAGCCCAAAATGTCACGGATGTGTCTTTTTTTGTAGTGTATGCGCCAAAACATCTGGTGCCCCTCAGCGACCAGATGAAGCAGCTGGTAGAGCTGCACAACATGGCGGGTTCGGCCATGAAGGACTTAATAGTCCGGCTATGGCCCGCTGATCCAATCCCAAGTAGCTACTTCAGATTGGTGAAGCGGCTCGTCGAGGCGAGTCCGTGGGTTGACGCATTGACACGTTCAGCCTACATAGAAGGTGCTCGGATGGCCTTCACTCATGTCAAAGTGCACTGGGCGAAGATGAATGCGGGGCATATCACCACTGCTGGTCCACCCGCTGGCAAGGAGCACCGCAAGCCGGAGAAGTACTTCGAGGACGTCGTTGGCGGCGCCCGCCTTGTAGAAGGCCATTGTTCGAAGAATGTTATCTTCGAGTAGTTGTATCCGGATGTAAAGACTTAAGCTTATGAATCCGATGTGTATAACTTTTTGCGCTATTTATAATATCAACGTCTTTTACCTCCTATGTGACTCTTTATCTAAATTTGAAAGTTTCCAGTCGTCGGCTTCAGCCCCCATGTACATAGTACTGGGGTTTTCGGTCATATGCATAGACACTCTTTTTCCAACGTCTTGGTCCGTATAGGAGGTGCATGCCGAGCGAGCCAGGCAATCAGACTATGCGGCGTTATTGCTTTCACTTAGTCGTAGGAGTTTGACATGTGGGGCTAGGTACTAGCCCCTGGTGTGGATATGATATTCCTTTACTTAAGGCAACCAATTGCACTTGGCTGGGCAAAAACCAACCCTTCGTATAACACGGGGTAGATCTCTATCGATCATAGTATAACACTAAGTCACCGGATTGCAGACCAGGTGCTAGCCTATCATGATAGTCAGTTTTCGGCTTTCTCTACTGAGGTACTTGACAGGACGAGCTAGAAGTACAATCGCAGTAGTTCTCCCTTTATGCCCTAGCCGAACAATCGAGAATGTAGGGGTAAGTACAGGAGCCGGGCAACCCAACTATTGACCCAAGACATGATTCGGAACTGATGCATATAAGGCAAACATCCAGGACGCCGAACACTCCCTATAGGTGCTCGGTCTTTTCGACATATACCAGGGCTGAATACAGCCCCTGGTAATAAACCCTTGTTGACAAGGCACATAAGGCAATCTGATGTGGGAAGAGAACATTTTATTGTGAGTGAATAAAACTCTGAACATTATGCGAATAAAGCTGCTCTATTAATATCGCTCTATAGCACGGCGAGCCGCAAACTTACAGACAATGCCGAAAACCTTTTTGGACATTTTACATGCCAAGAAGGTATATAACAAGAAAGAGAAAAAAGGTTTACACAGGGTCTTAATCTAAAAAGAAACCTTAGTGCGGGTCCCTGCTACACGTCTGCGCCATTTCCTCCTCTGTAATGTGTCCTTGAAGGGGTGAGAATATGATGGCCGTGTGTAAAAAAAGAAAGAAAATAAACCTGGAAAAGAAAAATTAAGCCAGTGTGGCCATAACAAGTCTGGTTCGTTTAATGAACTTAAAAAAAGATAAGTTTAGAGTCCGAATAGTGTCTAGCCGAACTATGGACTATATGCAGGCGCCCCCGGTCGTCGCCCAAGGAATTTTTAAGGCATAATGATGTACTCGAGGCACATATGCTATCTCATTATGGGGCAGTTGACGGGAGCATAGCTGTCAATCTTGCTTAGGTTAATCAGAGCTGCCGCACTGAGGTGTGTGCAGGACATGTTTAGTTGTGTCCGCTATTGATAGATTATCCGGCTTGAATGGGCCGTTTTGGACTTCGGCTGCTAAGGCCGCAGTGTCCTCCCCCGTACGAAGAGAGCGCTCCATATTTCCATTGACCGTAATAACGCCACGTGGTCTAGGCATCTTAAGCTTTAAATAGGCATAATGCGGGACTACATTAAACCGGGCGACGGCCGTTCTTTCGAGTAGTGCATGATAGCCACTTCAGAATGGAGCTATGTCGAAGATCAATTCTTCGCTTCGAAAGTTATCAAGAGAGCCGAATACGACCTCCAATGTTATAGAGCGCGTGCAGCAGGCTTCTACGCCCGGTATCAATGCTTTAAAGGTTGTCTGCTTGGCTTGATTCTTGATGGTTCGATCCCCATCTTGCAGACAGTGTCCTGATATATCAGACTGAGACTACTGCCGCCGTCCATAAGTACTCGGGTCAGATGGTATCCATCGATTATTGGGTCGAGCACTAGGGCAGCCGAATCCCCATGCCGAATACTAGTCCGATGATCCCTGCGATCAAAAGTGGTCGGACAGGCTGACCATGGGTTGAATTTGGGGGGACAGGCTCAACAATGTAGACATCTCGGAGTGCGCGCTTGCGCTCCCTCTTTGGGATATGAGTGGCATATATCATGTTCACTGTTTTGACCTCCGGTGGAAATTTCTTCTACCCCCTATATTCGGCTGGCGAGGTTCATCCTCATCTTCGCTCTGAGGCTCCTTCCCCTTGTGTTCGGCATTTAGCTTGCTGGCCTGCTTGAAAACCCAATAGTTACGGTTGGTATGGTTGGTAGGTTTCTCTGGGGTGCCATGAATTTGGCAGGGCCTACTAATATTTTATCTAGATTGGATGGACCATCTCTGCTGCCTTTAAATGGCTTCTTTCATTGACCGGGTGTGGAACCACGGAATCCTGCATTTAGCGTTGTATCATCTGGGCTTCCAGAATTGTTTTGACGTTTGATTTTGTTATGTCGTGGCTTTCCATTGCCATCCCAGTCGGCGTCCTGGGAACCAGGGTACCTAGACTTACCTGTCTGCGGGCCGCAACGCGCTCCTGCCACGGCTTGGTACGTCCCAGGTGATCGACCAGCTGCCCAAGACCCTCGCAAGGGGGCTAGGCCTCATGAGGAGAACAACCTCAAGACCCCCTCAGGAGCGGCCTCGGCAAGGTGCTCCGGAGGGGCGGAGAATCCAAGGCCAAGCCTGGCTCAGGAGGAGGCAGCGACGTAAGTAGTGACACACCGTGCCAGAGGGTGCCAGCGCCCGCCAGCGGCGCAGTTGCCGTTGCGGTGCAAAGGAGGCAGCGCAGGCGCAGGTTCTCGAGGAGCGGGACAAAGGTTTCCCCTTTGGTGCTGCAAGACCGAATACCACAATGACGACAGGGAGGATGTCACCACCGAGCCCACCACCGCGTCACCGCCTGATCCATTTGCAGGCGAAGACTGCTTTTGTTAGGGTAGAACGTCCTTGTGTTCCTGCTCAAAAATGGCTGTTGTGGGATCCCTTCCCGCCTAAACATTTCGGAGGAGGAGGATCCTGGCCGCCTATATAAGTAGCTAGGATTCTCACTATGAGGAGGGGGAAGTTAGGTCAAGTCAAGTCAAGTCGAGCAGATCCATAAACTCTGCCACCATACCAAGGAGCAAGAACTCATGCTTCCCGACCCTCCTAAGCTCTCCTCCTGAGCTCAGGAACCACTGTACTAGTTCATATTCTAGCCCTCGTGGGGCCAATACACCAAAGCAGGAAGTTGGGTTTTACACCACAAGGTGGCCTGAACCTGGGTAAACTCTTTCGTGCTTCACTTGTTGTTTGCATGAATCTCTTCACTAGGCGAGAGCGAGATGCTAGGTAGACGTGAGTGGGAGAGATCTTCGTTCACGCCCCTGTGTTTGAACTTCTTGGGTTTGCGGAGCCCGTAATCCAACAATCCCTGACTCCATATGTTCCAAGGTCGCTGGTACTGCTATGAGCTAACCAGCTATCCTCACCCATGCAGAAGCGAGTCATGAGTGTTGTTAGGTCCTCCATTGTCCTCAGCTTTTCCTGTCCAACGTGTCTGGCTAGCCATTGGTCCTAGATACTACGCTTGAATGCCGCTAAGGCTTCAGCGTTTGGACAGTCGACGATTTGGTTTTTCTTAGTGAGAAACCGATTCCAAAGCTTGCGGGCTGACTCCCCGTGTTGTTCGATGATGTGACTTAAATCGTCAGCGTTAGGGGGATGGACATAAGTACCTTGAAAATTGGCACGAACAGCATCCTCAAGTTCTTCCCAGCTCCCAATGGAGTTCTCTAGGAGGTTGTTTAGCCAGTGCCGAGCTGGTCCTTTCAGCTTGAGGGGTAAGTCTTTGATGGCGTGGATGTGAACAATAAAGTCTTCTATCCAGGCGGCGGGATCCGTCGTTCCATCGTACGCTTCGATGTTCACGGGTTTAAATCCTTCTAGGAAATCATGACCCAGCACCTCATCGGTGAAGCACAGAGGGTGTGCAGCTCCTTTGTAACTTGCTACATCGTGGTGTATGTCCGATGGTTGTGGTTTTCGGTATTGACCCTGAACTGGTATGTCACCGACGCGATTGGCTTGATAGTCGTCGTCCCGTGCGGAAGCCTGGTCCCTAGGTCCGTAGATAGACCTGGTCTTGCTAGCTTTGTTGTTCAGGTCCTCACGCAGATCGTGTTTTTGAACTTGAGCCGCACCCTCCTTTCCTTTACGGAGTGGTGGTGCAGGCTTGTGTATGGCATTGCTAGCGACTCTATCCCATCCGCAAGGTGGTCGGTCCGGCTTGTCGGTGGTGTTATTCTTCGGCAGGACGGGCGCAGCGACCTCATCGTCGAATTCGGGCAGCAGTTTACGCTGGGATAGCCTTTGGTTTGGCCGTTATAGCCATGTTTCTGTTCGGCGTCTACACCTCATTCCATCTATCATTGAGCGTGTCCGGTGCGGATCAAAGCCGTCTCTACTGCTTATTCAGGCTCCTAGCGGTGGCAATAAGCCTCCGATGGAAGCGCTTTTGTTATGAGGGTTCTTCTGGGACGATGAATTCGTCGTCGCCCAGGCTAACCTCTTCTTCGGAGATAGGTTCATAAGTACCGTCTTCGGCATCGCTATCATCGGACTACGGCTTCAGACTTTGTTCGCCGTCCTCTCGCTCCTCCTGCTCCATCGCTGGGTCTGCGGGGTCTTCGGCTTGTTCCGGAATATCACCGTCATTAGTCACAGTGTTGCTATCCTTTCCTTTACGGGATTTAGTTCAGCGTCTTGGACGCCGATGTTTGGGAGGTTCTTCTGTGGGCTTGTCCTCTACGGGATTGTTTTCACCGTTGCCCTCCGCCTCTTTGGGTGTATCCACCATGTACACGTTGTACGAAGACGTAGCTGTCCACCGCCCGGTTACGGGCCGGCCTTCATCTGGATCTGCTTCAGTTTCTAGGTCAATCCCTTCGAAGTCTTTGGAAGCATAGTCAAGTAGATTGGTTAGCTCTTCGACCGTGGCTATCAAGTGGGTGGTGGGTGGGGAACAAAATTCTCCATCAGTCTCCAGTTCGAACTGGATACAATGCGGCTGTGTGTCCTCTTCTAGGGAGAGGTATCTTAATGACTTTAACATGTCGCCAAAAGGTGAGTGCTGGAAGATATCCGCAGCACTGAATTCGGCGATAGACGCCTGATTGGGTTTGAAGGGCGCGGATGCGCGTGATTCGGAATCTGAGGCCGGAGTTCAGCCCGGGGTTCCGGTGACACAGACCCCGCTCGTTGTTGGGTCCATGTGCGGCTCCAACGCCGTAGAGTCTGCTGCTCCCGTGGTGGGGTTGAGCTTCCCGTCCTCGTGTGACGTGAACTGTTCTGGATCCAGGGCCAGAACTGTTACCGGTACTATTTCCTGACCCGATGACAGAGTTAGGTCATGCTCATCGTGGAGGCAGAGAGAGGTTGCCGCTGGTTCGAATCTGGCAGAGAGAAGTCTCCAAGGATATCAGCAACGTAGTTCAAGCTTCCGAATATGACTTGATGGCCAGGGGCGTAGCTGTAATGCCCCGGATGTAATACTTTCCCTTTTGGGTATATAATAAATCTCCGGCTTCATCTATTTCCATTTCGGGTTCTTTGTCTTTCGGGCTTTCGTCGTTTTGTTGTGTGTGTGTGTGGCATTCATTCATATCATGTAGACATGTGCATTGCATTGCATTTGTGTTGTGGGTTGCATCCGGTTCCGTGTGTTTCTTCCCGTTGTCCGTTTCGCGTTCCGGAGCTCCCTCACGTGTCCGTGACGTCCCGTAGGCCTACTTTGTTGTTCGGGCGTTTTTCGTTACCGGTGTGCCGCGAGTTTGTGTTGTGTGTTGTTGTTTTGTTGTGTGCAACCCGCCTCTCAAATCTCGTCTTGTTTGGACTCCGTTGACTTTTCCCTCCGTTGTTCGTGTGGGCCCGAAGTGCCTTCGCTTCGTGTCCCGGAAACACCCCTGTGGCATTCTTTTATCTCCTTCTAGGCCTTTTAAAACAACCCCCGCGATCGGATCCGTCGGATCGCGATCGGAGGGCTCCTAGCGCCCCTAAATCCCCTCCTAACCCTAAAAACTGCTACATATAGACCCCCCTAGTCTATTATGGGCATCCCTATCCCCTTCTTCTTCCTCCTCTAGATCCCTTCCTTTTTTTTTCTTTTCTTCTTCAGATCCAATCCGTTTTTCCACCAAATCCCGAGGGGATCCAGTTTCCCATCGAAGGAACCGCCGACCGAAGCCTCGGCGAGGTCAACGCCAGCCACCAGATCCTTCGGTCGCCCGAGCGACCGCATCGCCTCGACCGCACTTGGGCGCCAGCGCGCAGAGGATCGCTTCGCCCGTACCAGGCCAGCGTCACCGCCCAGGCTCGCAGCCGCCCTGGGACCAGTTCGCCGCAGACTCCGCGGGCTCCTCTTCCGCCGAGGCCCATCGCGCCATCGACCGGCCCAGTCCCTCCGATCGGCGCCTCCACCAGCGCTCGTCCGCGCCTGGGCCCTCGCGCCAGCTCCCTCCGGGCCGCCAGCCGCGCCTCGCCGCCGGTTGGGCCTCCCGCTTCGCCCCGCCGGGCCTCGTCCGCGCGGTGGGCCGCCGCCAGCTGGGCGCCTCCAGCCCCAGCCTCCACGGGCCGCGAGCCGCCGGATCCCGAGCGGGCCGCCGCCGCACAGTGCCTCTCCCTCCGGGCCGCCACACTGTTCATCCAGATCCGTACTGTTCATCCGACCAGATCTGCTAAAGGTTGACTTCTTCCTCCCTAAGTCCCTGTTTCCTGATCTGAAATCCAAACTTTGACCTGCTGTAACTTTCTCTGTGATGCTCCGTTTTGCGCGTGTAGCATGTCCAGATGTTCGTGGAGTTGTCCTCTACGTTTTACCTGTTGTAGTCATGCATGTTAGATGTCATCTTGACACTTGTTTTGCTGTTGCAAGAGTGCATCATGTTATAAACTGCTGTTGTGTGTTATTTTCATGCCACCTTTGACTTGTGATAACTTTTAGCTCGTTTGTCCAAACGATGCAAATGACATGTCCACGTGTTCGTCTTGCCACGAACTACGTGTTGGGTGTGATAGGTTGCATGGTAGATTTATTGTTGCCTTGTTATCATCGTTGCAAAGTGCCATGTTCACATGTTGGGTTTTCACTTGTTATGAAATGCCATCTTGTTGAGCTCGTTGCAATCGGTGTGTTCACCACAATGATGCATGATTGTGTGTTTCGGGATCACCTTCATATGTATTTTGATGAGGTGCTTACCCTTTGCCATGTTTAGTTTCGAGGTGACTTAAACATGCTCTTTTGTGTGCTATGTTGATGTTGCTGTTTTAGGACTTAGTGAAATTTCACTAAGTCTGAAATCTGTAACGTTCCGATGCCATGTTCGTGTGATGTTCTAGGAAAATGCATGATAGTTTTGGGGTGGATTTTGATTGTTACTTGAAGTATATATTGTTGTCTTTCCATCCATGTCCTCACATGTCCATTTGAGTGGCTGTAGCATGTTTATCTTTTGCTCCAAACTTTCAATAAAATTCTGCTGCCAGAATTTTATTTCAAAGTTCAATATGTCCAAGATCATTGCTATTGATCCGTGACTCCGTTTGGGGTGCAATTTAGACCTAGTTGCTGTACATTATATCTAGTTTGTGTTCAAGTCCTTTGCCATGCTTTTTGGGTGCTGTAGATTAATTATTTTGAGCTCCAAAGATGCCATGTTGCTGTAATTTGCAGTTTTCGCTCAAATCTTGTTTCGGGCATAACTTTTAGCCCGTAACTCCGATTTCAGCGAATCTTATATCAAACTTGGGTGATTTTCTGTGTAGATTAATACTATCAGGTTGTTATCTTGTTTTGAGGTGTTTTGCTTGAGTGATGTTTTCCGTGCCCCATGTGCATCCCTAGTGCATCCATCATGCATTCATGTTTTTCGAGTGCGCATTGCATCGTGTTGATTGGTGCTTGGTGTGTTTGTCTTGTTTAGAGCCGGAGGTTGAGCACGAGTTTTCCAACGAAGTTGAGCACGAGGTTTCCAACGAGTTTGAGCACGAGGACCCTTCTTTCGATCCGAACGTCTTCTCTTCAGGCAAGATGACCGAACCCCGATAACATTACTATCTTTGCCTATTGCTAGTAGTCTAGATCTATAGTTTTGCCTCGATGCCCATGTTCTTCTTGTCAGCCTCCTACTTGTAACCAATTGCCATGTTTAACCACCCTACCTATGCAAACCGTTGCTTGGCTAAGTACGCTTCGCTCAGCCCTTCTTATAGCGTTGCTAGTTGCAGGTGAAGTGAAGATGCTTGCTCCATGTTGAAGTTTGGTTGGGTTATATCACACTATATAAATGCTTTAATTGAAATCACCTATATATTGGCAAGGGTGGAAGGCTAAGCCTTTTGCTTGGTGTTTTGTTCCACTCATGCCATTAGGATCCGTATAAGCCGGTTTTATGTTCCTTGATTATGCGTTCCTAACACGGTTGGGGTGTATGGGACCCCCTCGATAAACCGCTAAGTGCTAAGTCTTTTCCAGCAACTCCCAACATTGGTACTATTTGCCTCATAACAAACTAAACATGCATAGGTAGTAATTAACCCTCTTTCTTAATCAACAACCCCGGGCCAGTGCTCCACATGAGTGTTGGTCCGAAACGGGGAGCCTGCGGGGCCGCCTTGAGGCAACTCAAGGTTTGGTAAAAACCCGTAGCTTCACCCATCCGGTCGTGGCCTGAGACGAGATACGCGCGGCTACTATCAGGGTGTCGGCACGCCGGGAGGATTTGCTGGATTAGCCTTACCTTAGTTCGGTTTAACTTGAGCACGGGATTCCGAGGATACTCGGGTCTTCCCACTTTGGAGTTGCGACTCCGCGGATCGTGGGCTTGTAATGGGTCAAGTTGGAACACCCCTGCAGGGTTTGAACTTTCGAAAGCCGTGCCCACGGTTATGTGGCAGATGGGAGCTTGTTAATTCCGGTTGTAGGTAACTTGACACAATGATACTAATACACTACCAGCGTGTGTTCCGTGACTGTCAATTTCCGAATGGGGATTCGGGAGTTGAACACGGAGGGGTTATGCTTGTGAGCTTGTAGCTAGGATCACTTCGTGATCACTTCTCGCGTTGCCTTCTCTTCTCGCTCTCTCTTGCGTAAGTTAGTGCTAGTTGCTGCTGCAGACTCTTTGTTGTTCCTTCACCTCATTTCTTTCTTCAGCCTTTTCCCTCACCTAAAGGCTTAAATAGTTCTGTTACCCGGGAACGGGATTGCTGAGTCCTCTGTGGCTCACAGTTACTTCACACACCAGATGCAGGTCCAGCTGTGAGCTATCCAGGTGATGGCACCGAGCTGGATTGGGAGTACGACGAGGAGCGTAGTCGTTACTACGTGCGCTACCCGGACGATCAGTAGTGGAGTCTCTTACAAGGATTCGATCCGCCTGTGGTTGTTTTATCTGAGTTTGGTACTTTGACATTTGGCTTTTGCCCTTAGAGGGTTGTAGTGATCTTAATGTATGATGTTTGAGACTTGTACTGTTATTCTGTGATGTGGCGAGTGTAAGCCAACTATTTTCAGTTTACTATCCCCCTTTTACATGAGTTGTGCAAAGATTACCAAACTTGAGATCATTCTAGGATGGACTTATGCCTTTAAGTCGTGCCTCGACACGTAGGAGGTATAACTCCATCCTGGGCATTACAAGTTGGTATTCAGAGCCTTCTCCGACCTAGGAGCCCCCACTGTTTGATCGAACCGTTGACGGTTGAGTCTAGGCACACACTGAAAACTTTTTGAGTCCTATATTATATCGGAGAGTAGGATTTCTTTGCTTCTCATCCCCTTTCTCTCTGGTGAGTACTCCTGACGTCTACTCTTGTCTCTCCTATCTTCAAAATTTGCACAAATTTTTTTTAGGAATCCCGCGAGTATTCTGGGATTGTTTCGATGTTCTTGTGACAAGGATATTGTTCTCGTTGCCTCCTGTTACCGAGGAGTTGAGCTTCGGGGTATCATTGTAACAAGCATATCGCGACAGTACTAAATACTTAAGACGGCCGACATCGAAAATCTCCCCTATACGGCCAGTGGCAAGATAACCCCGACATCACCCAGTACTGGGGAGGTAGTTCGGGAGTATTGCCATAGCTTGTTATAGTGGATGCTTTTCGAAGGTCCGAGGTACACAGTTTCCGAGAAAGACTGGTTATGTGTTGAAGGATGGATACACCTGGATGTAGGTTAGAGTTGATTGCGCGGTGCTTCCCGTGTATCCCCAACACCTGATTGCATAACTGGAATCTTTCGGAAAGCTATAGGTGGGTTTTATCCAGTAGATCGTAGGCATTCTTCCAACGAATGCAGGTTAGTGAGTTCGGGGTTCGACATTGAGTGAAGGAGTTATATGACCGAGGTTACTATCAGGATTTGCATCTTAAAGGGTCCTTGGCTATGCTGATCCGGGGATTGCAAAACCTTTTCGTAACGCGTTCATATGCCTTCAGCACAAAGATGTTAGAACGAAACTCCTTTCTTGTGTTTGTTCCTTTCCGTACCTTGTTGTTTTATTATTTTATCCTTTTGATCCCTATGTGGCTTCTCGTGAAGACTGATGTTATCATTTAACTAAGAAATTCATTCGTTCCTCTTGTTCGGATGATTTCATTCGTTCTTATTGTTCGAATGATTATTGTGAAGACTTGTTGCAATTCATTCCATTGATTCAGCTTATTCCTTTGTCAATCAATTGCTGATTCGTGGTCATCTCTTACAGGATGGCTCCGAAAAAGGTTCCGAATGCCAACCCAGAGGGTGAAGAGGTTCCAGAACGTCCTCCTTCCCCTCCTCCTCCGCCTGAGGCTTGGAGAGCAATTATGCAGACTACTGCTCAGAACACTCAGTTGATGATGCAGATGATGCAGCAAATGCAAGCTATGCAAGCTAATCAAGCTAATCAGGGCGTTCCAATGAACCAAGGCAACTTCTTCCAGCAGCACCATGCTACCCTCAACCAGTTCTTGGCCAACAATCCTAAAGCTTTCAGTTACTGTGTCGACCCTCTTGATGTTGAAGATTGGCTGACCGATATCAAGAAGCATTTTGAGTGCAGTAACGTGAAAGAAGATGACTATGTGAAGTTTGCAGCCTTCCAACTGAAAGATCAAGCAGCTGACTGGTGGCAGCAGTACAAAGACTCAAGGCCGGGTCAAGTGATCTCATGGGAGAATTTCTGCAAGGATTTCCGCTCGCATCACATTCCTACAAGTGTTATCGAGGGTATGCGTGAGCAATTCCGCAACCTCAAGCAGGGCTCCATGTCAGTCTATCAGTATAATGTCAAGTTCCAAAACCTCGCTCGCTATGCAAAGCAAGACATTCCTGATGCAAAGAGCAAAATCTATCAGTTCCGTGGAGGTCTCAAAGATGAACTTCAGCTTGCTCTCACTTTGTTCGAGCCAGACGAATTCGATAAGTTCTATAATATGGCTTTGAAACAAGAAGCAGCTCACCTTAAGATGGAGGCTTCTAAGAAGAGAATTCGAGATGCTGTTCACTCTACCTCATCGTCTCAGTTGGCTGCGAAACAACAGAAATTTTGGCTTCCTCCTCCTCCAATGATTCGAGCTCCATTCAACAACTCCAGTAACTTCAACAACTCCAACAACAAGAACTCTAGTGGCCGTGGTTTCTCCCACCCACCCAACCCAAGCAACCAGTCGAAGAAGCAGTTTCAGTCTCAAGGCTCCAAGTCCAGTGGCTCTCATTTCCGTCCTCTCTCTGAAGTGGTGTGCAACAAGTGTGGCCAGAAGGGTCATTACGCAAACAGATGTCCGAATCCGAAGCGTCTTCCTCCTCCACCACCTGTGAGTTCAGCTATTGTCAGGCATGATCCAAAGGCAGCAAGGGTTAATCTGATGAATGCAGCACAAGCGGAGGCTTCTTCTGGTGTCATTCTGGGTAACCTTCCAGTGAACTCTTTTCCAGCTAAAGTGTTATTTGATTCGGGTGCATCATGCTCTTTCATGTCTCAACCTTTTGCATCCAAGCACAGTATTGCCACTTCAAATTTGCCTCAGAAGTTGCAAGTTATTTCTCCGGGGAGACGTATGACTTCCAACATATATGCTCCGGATGTTTCTATTCGCATGGGTGATTATCGATTTTTGGCTTCTCCGGTGATTCTTGGTCATTCTGATATCGACCTCATTCTCGGAATGGATTGGCTTTCTCAGCACGATGCTCACATTGATTGTGCTCAAAAGGAAGTCAAGATGACTCATTCTGATGAAGATGTGATTATCTTCGCCTCCAGGGATAATACTATTCGGCTTTTCTCTCTTAATGATAAGGGTGAAATTAATGCCATAGAGCAAATTCCAGTGGTGAATGAATATCAAGACGTCTTTCCAGAAGAACTTCCAGGCATGCCTCCACACCGTAAGGTGGAGTTTGTCATTGAACTCGAGCCGGGCACCGAACCTGTTTGCCGGCGTCCATACAAGCTCTCTTCAGATGAATTGAAGGAATTGAAGAAACAGTTGGATGAACAGGAGCGTATGGGTCTCATCAGACCGAGTACATCTCCGTGGGGCTGTGGTGTCTTATTTGTCAAGAAGAAAGATGGCACGGAGCGTCTCTGTGTTGACTACCGGCCACTGAACAAGAAGACGATTAAGAACAAGTATCCGCTCCCCAACATCAACGAACTCTTTGAGCAGCTCAAAGGAGCAAAAGTATTCTCTAAGCTTGACCTCCGAATGGGCTATCATCAAATTCGCATTCGCGAGGAAGACATTCCCAAGACGGCCTTCAGAACGAGCTACGGTTCATATGAGTATACCGTCATGTCCTTCGGTCTCGCCAATGCTCCTCCTACCTTTTCAAGGATGATGCATTACATCTTCAACCCCTATACTGGCGAGTTTGTGCTTGTGTATCTGGATGATATTCTGGTGTTTTCCAAGAATGAAGAAGATCACGAAAAGCACTTGCGTCTGGTTCTTGATCGACTCCGAGAGCATAAATTCTATGCCAAGTTCTCAAAGTGCGAGTTTTGGCTCGATAATGTTTTGTACCTGGGCCACATTATCTCAGCTGACGGTATTGCGGTAAATCCCGAGAAAGTTGAAGCAATTGTCAACTGGGAAGCTCCTCAGAACGTCAAGCAGCTCCGCAGTTTTCTGGGTCTTGCCAGCTATTGCAGAAGGTTTGTGGAGAACTTCTCCAAGATTGCCAAGCCTCTTTCCAACCTCCTTCAGAAGAATGTCAAATACTTTTGGTCTCCCGAGTGTGAAGTGGCTTTCAAAACCCTCAAAGAGAAGCTTGTTTCCGCTCCAGTTCTGATTCCTCCAGATGAATCCAAGCCCTATGAAGTGTTCTGTGACGCTTCTCTTCAAGGTCTTGGTGGTGTGCTTATGCAAGAGAAGAGAATTGTGGCATACACTTCACGTCAGCTAAAGCCAGCTGAGAAGAACTATCCCACACATGATCTCGAGCTAGCAGCTGTGGTACATGCTCTGATTACGTGGAGACATCTGTTGTTGGGCAGAAAGGTCGACATCTTCACTGATCACAAGAGCTTGAAGTACATCTTCACACAGCCGCATCTGAACCTCCGCCAGACTCGTTGGGTCGAGATGATCCAAGAGTACAACCCCAGCATTGAGTACACTCCAGGCAAGGCGAATGTGATTGCAGATGCTTTGAGCAGAAAGGCATATTGCAACAGCCTTCTTATCAAGCCTTACCAGCCTGAGCTTTGTGAAGCTTTCAGGAAGCTCAACCTTCAGGTTGTTCCGCAGGGTTTTCTTGCAAATCTCCAGATTGCTCCTACCTTGGAAGATCAAGTCCGTGAGGCCCAGCTCAGTGATACCATGGTGAAGAAGGTGAAACATGGGATTGCAAAGGGCACTCCAAAATATAAGTGCTTCCGTGTTGATGAGAGAGATACCTTGTTCTTCGAGGACAGACTCGTTGTTCCCAAAGGTGATCTCAGGAAGCTCATAATGGAAGAAGCTCATGACTCTCTCCTTTCCATTCATCCTGGCAGTTCCAAGATGTACCAAGACCTCAAGCAATCTTACTGGTGGACACGCATGAAAAGGGACATTGCCCAATTCGTGAATGAATGTGATGTATGCAGAAGAGTGAAAGCAGAACATCAACGTCCAGCCGGTCTTCTCCAACCTCTTCCTATCCCTGAGTGGAAGTTCGACCACATTGAAATGGACTTCGTCACTGGCTTTCCTAAATCCAAGCGAGGCAATGATGCTATCTTTGTGGTGATTGACAAGCTTACCAAAGTCGCTCACTTTCTTCCAGTCAAAGAATCAATCAATGCAGCTCAACTTGCAGAGTTGTACACTTCCAGAATTGTGTCCCTACATGGCATTCCTCAAGTGATATCCTCAGATCGTGGCAGCTTGTTCACATCAAGGTTCTGGGACTCCTTTCAGTCCGCCATGGGCACGAAGATCAGGTTCAGCACTGCCTTTCACCCTCAGACTAGTGGTCAAGTCGAGCGTGTGAATCAGATTCTAGAAGATATGCTCAGAGCCTGTGTCATCTCCTTCGGCATGAAATGGGAAGACTGTCTTCCTTTTGCCGAGTTCTCTTACAACAACAGCTTTCAAGCAAGTGCAGGCAAAGCACCGTTTGAAATTCTATATGGCAGAAAGTGCCGTACCCCTCTCAACTGGTCTGAAACAGGTGAACGCCAACTTCTTGGCAATGATTTGATCTCTGAAGCCGAAGAAATGTGCAAAGTCATACGTGAGAATCTCAAGGCCGCTCAGTCGCGTCAGAAGAGCTACTATGATGGAAAGCATCGTGATTTGGCTTTCGACATCGGTGATCATGTCTATCTCCGAGTTTCTCCGATGAAAGGAACCCAGAGATTCGGTATCAAAGGAAAGCTTGCTCCTAGATACGTCGGGCCTTTCAAAATTCTTAGCAAAAGAGGCGATCTAGCCTATCAGCTCGAGCTCCCTTCCAACTTTGCAAATGTTCATGATGTCTTCCATGTGTCTCAGCTTCGCAAATGCTTCAAGGCACCTGAGCGCATGATTCCGTTTCAGGAGATTGATCTTCAACAAGACCTTTCCTACCGAGAGCATCCAGTTGCAATTCTCGAAGAAACTGAACGCAAGACTCGTAACAAGTCCATCAAGTTTCTGAAAGTCAAGTGGTCACATCACACAGACCGAGAAGCTACCTGGGAACGAGAAGATCATCTTCGTTCCGAGTACCCTTCCTTTTTCCAGTCCTAGATCTCGGGACGAGATCTTTTTGTAGTAGAGGAGAGTTTGTAATGCCCCGGATGTAATACTTTCCCTTTTGGGTATATAATAAATCTCCGGCTTCATCTATTTCCATTTCGGGTTCTTTGTCTTTCGGGCTTTCGTCGTTTTGTTGTGTGTGTGTGTGGCATTCATTCATATCATGTAGACATGTGCATTGCATTGCATTTGTGTTGTGGGTTGCATCCGGTTCCGTGTGTTTCTTCCCGTTGTCCGTTTCGCGTTCCGGAGCTCCCTCACGTGTCCGTGACGTCCCGTAGGCCTACTTTGTTGTTCGGGCGTTTTTCGTTACCGGTGTGCCGCGAGTTTGTGTTGTGTGTTGTTGTTTTGTTGTGTGCAACCCACCTCTCAAATCTCGTCTCGTTTGGACTCCGTTGACTTTTCCCTCCGTTGTTCGTGTGGGCCCGAAGTGCCTTCGCTTCGTGTCCCGGAAACACCCCTGTGGCATTCTTTTATCTCCGTCTAGGCCTTTTAAAACAACCCCCGCGATCGGATCCGTCGGATCGCGATCGGAGGGCTCCTAGCGCCCCTAAATCCCCTCCTAACCCTAAAAACTGCTACATATAGACCCCCCTAGTCTATTATGGGCATCCCTATCCCCTTCTTCTTCCTCCTCTAGATCCCTTCCTTTTTTTTTCTTTTCTTCTTCAGATCCAATCCGTTTTTCCACCAGATCCTGAGGGGATCCAGTTTCCCATCGAAGGAACCGCCGACCGAAGCCTCGGCGAGGTCAACGCCAGCCGCCAGATCCTTCGGTCGCCCGAGCGACCGCATCGCCTCGACCGCACTTGGGCGCCAGCGCGCAGAGGATCGCTTCGCCCGTACCAGGCCAGCGTCACCGCCCAGGCCCGCAGCCGCCCTGGGACCAGTTCGCCGCAGACTCCGCGGGCTCCTCTTCCGCCGAGGCCCATCGCGCCATCGACCGGCCCAGTCCCTCCGATCGGCGCCTCCACCAGCGCTCGTCCGCGCCTGGGCCCTCGCGCCAGCTCCCTCCGGGCCGCCAGTCGCGCCTCGCCACCGGTTGGGCCTCCCGCTTCGCCCCGCCGGGCCTCGTCCGCGCGGTGGGCCGCCGCCAGCTGGGCGCCTCCAGCCCCAGCCTCCACGGGCCGCGAGCCGCCGGATCCCGAGCAGGCCGCCGCCGCACAGTGCCTCTCCCTCCGGGCCGCCGCACTGTTCATCCAGATCCGTACTGTTCATCCGACCAGATCTGCTAAAGGTTGACTTCTTCCTCCCTAAGTCCCTGTTTCCTGATCTGAAATCCAAACTTTGACCTGCTGTAACTTTCTCTGTGATGCTCCGTTTTGCGCGTGTAGCATGTCCAGATGTTCGTGGAGTTGTCCTCTACGTTTTACCTGTTGTAGTCATGCATGTTAGATGTCATCTTGACACTTGTTTTTCTGTTGCAAGAGTGCATCATGTTATAAACTGCTGTTGTGTGTTATTTTCATGCCACCTTTGACTTGTGATAACTTTTAGCTCGTTTGTCCAAACGATGCAAATGACATGTCCACGTGTTCGTCTTGCCACGAACTACGTGTTGGGTGTGATAGGTTGCATGGTAGATTTATTGTTGCCTTGTTATCATCGTTGCAAAGTGCCATGTTCACATGTTGTGTTTTCACTTGTTATGAAATGCCATCTTGTTGAGCTCGTTGCAATCGGTGTGTTCACCACAATGATGCATGATTGTGTGTTTCGGGATCACCTTCATATGTATTTTGATGAGGTGCTTACCCTTTGCCATGTTTAGTTTCGAGGTGACTTAAACATGCTCTTTTGTGTGCTATGTTGATGTTGCTGTTTTAGGACTTAGTGAAATTTCACTAAGTCTGAAATCTGTAACGTTCCGATGCCATGTTCGTGTGATGTTCTAGGAAAATGCATGATAGTTTTGGGGTGGATTTTGATTGTTCCTTGAAGTATATATTGTTGTATTTCCATCCATGTCCTCACATGTCCATTTGAGTGGCTGTAGCATGTTTATCTTTTGCTCCAAACTTTCAATAAAATTCTGCTGCCAGAATTTTATTTCAAAGTTCAATATGTCCAAGATCATTGCTATTGATCCGTGACTCCGTTTGGGGTGCACTTTGGACCTAGTTGCTGTACATTATATCTAGTTTGTGTTCAAGTACTTTGCCATGCTTTTTGGGTGCTGTAGATTAATTATTTTGAGCTCCAAAGATGCCATGTTGCTGTAATTTGCAGTTTTCGCTCAAATCTTGTTTCGGGCATAACTTTTAGCCCGTAACTCCGATTTCAGCGAATCTTATATCAAACTTGGGTGATTTTCTGTGTAGATTAATACTATCAGGTTGTTATCTTGTTTTGAGGTGTTTTGCTTGAGTGATGTTTTCCGTGCCCCATGTGCATCCCTAGTGCATCCATCATGCATTCATGTTTTTCGAGTGCGCATTGCATCGTGTTGATTGGTGCTTGGTGTGTTTGTCTTGTTTAGAGCCGGAGGTTGAGCACGAGTTTTCCAACGAAGTTGAGCACGAGGTTTCCAACGAGTTTGAGCACGAGGACCCTTCTTTCGATCCGAACGTCTTCTCTTCAGGCAAGATGACCGAACCCCGATAACATTACTATCTTTGCCTATTGCTAGTAGTCTCGATCTATAGTTTTGCCTCGATGCCCATGTTCTTCTTGTCAGCCTCCTACTTGTAACCAATTGCCATGTTTAACCACCCTACCTATGCAAACCGTTGCTTGGCTAAGTACGCTTCGCTCAGCCCTTCTTATAGCGTTGCTAGTTGCAGGTGAAGTGAAGATGCTTGCTCCATGTTGAAGTTTGGTTGGGTTATATCACACTATATAAATGCTTTAATTGAAATCACCTATATATTGGCAAGGGTGGAAGGCTAAGCCTTTTGCTTGGTGTTTTGTTCCACTCATGCCGTTAGGATCCGTATAAGCCGGTTTTATGTTCCTTGATTATGCGTTCCTAACACGGTTGGGGTGTATGGGACCCCCTCGATAAACCGTTAAGTGCTAAGTCTTTTCCAGCAAGTCCCAACATTGGTACTATTTGCCTCATAACAAACTAAACATGCATAGGGAGTAATTAACCCTCTTTCTTAATCAACAACCCCGGGCCAGTGCTCCACATGAGTGTTGGTCCGAAACGGGGAGCCTGCGGGGCCGCCTTGAGGCAACTCAAGGTTTGGTAAAAACCCGTAGCTTCACCCATCCGGTCGTGGCCTGAGACGAGATACGCGTGGCTACTATCAGGGTGTCGGCACGCCGGGAGGATTTGCTGGATTAGCCTTACCTTAGTACGGTTTAACTTGAGCACGGGATTCCGAGGATACTCGGGTCTTCCCACTTTGGAGTTGTGACTCCGCGGATCGTGGGCTTGTAATGGGTCAAGTTGGAACACCCCTGCAGGGTTTGAACTTTCGAAAGCCGTGCCCGCGGTTATGTGGCAGATGGGAGCTTGTTAATTCCGGTTGTAGGTAACTTGACACAATGATACTAATACACTACCAGCGTGTGTTCCGTGACTGTCAATTTCCGAATGGGGATTCGGGAGTTGAACACGGAGGGGTTATGCTTGTGAGCTTGTAGCTAGGATCACTTCGTGATCACTTCTCGCGTTGCCTTCTCTTCTCGCTCTCTCTTGCGTAAGTTAGTGCTAGTTGCTGCTGCAGACTCTTTGTTGTTCCTTCACCTCATTTCTTTCTTCAGCCTTTTCCCTCACCTAAAGGCTTAAATAGTTCTGTTACCCGGGAACGGGATTGCTGAGTCCTCTGTGGCTCACAGTTACTTCACACACCAGATGCAGGTCCAGCTGTGAGCTATCCAGGTGATGGCACTGAGCTGGATTGGGAGTACGACGAGGAGCGTAGTCGTTACTACGTGCGCTACCCGGACGATCAGTAGTGGAGTCTCTTACTAGGATTCGATCCGCCTGTGGTTGTTTTATCTAAGTTTGGTACTTTGACATTTGGCTTTTGCCCTTAGAGGGTTGTAGTGATCTTAATGTATGATGTTTGAGACTTGTACTGTTATTCTGTGACGTGGCGAGTGTAAGCCAACTATTTTCAGTTTACTATCCCCCTTTTACATGAGTTGTGCAAAGATTACCAAACTTGAGATCATTCTAGGATGGACTTATGCCTTTAAGTCGTGCCTCGACACGTAGGAGGTATAACTCCATCCTGGGCATTACAGTAGCTCTTGATCTGCTCGAGGTGGCCTTCGGTGTTGGCATGGAGCGCGAAGTTGCCGAACATGAAAAGTTGGCCTGTAGGGAAAATTCCCTCGGTGTCGCCGTTGCGGTTGATGACGCGATCCATCGGCCCTTCCATCGTTGACATGGTGCATCTCTCAATGAAAGCACCAATGTCGGTGTCAAAACCGGCGGATCTCGGGTAGGGGGTCCCGAACTATGCATCTGAGGATCGATGGTAACATGAGACTGGGGACACGATGTTTACCCAGGTTCAGGCCCTCTCGATCGAGGTAAAACCCTACTTCCTGCTATATTAATATGGATGAATATGAATACAAGAGTTGATCTACCTCCAGAAAACCATAAAGTCTAGTCTATGAGGATTTGAGATTCTCTGTTCTAGCCTCTACGGACTAAACCCTCCGGATTGTATACACACCGGAGGGGCCTAGGGTTTGTACATGTTATCTTGCAGAGGAAGGAAAATCTACACCCGAACCTAAAACTTGCCATTAGATGAATACTGGAGTCCTGCCCGGATACGAGAGATGATCTTCGACTATGATCTTCATGGCCCACCAGTCCGGCCCACCAAGAGTTATCCGGCCACATGAGGACCCCTCGATCCAGGACTCCCTCAACTGGGCTCTAGGTTAATAGGTAGTCCCAAAAATCATATAAAATAGCATATAAATGCATATAAAACATCCAAGATGGATAATATAATAGCATGGAACAATGAAAAATTATAGATACGTTGGAGACGTATCAAGCATCCACAAGCTTAATTCCTACTCGTCCTCGAGTAGGTAAATGATAAAAAACAGAATTTTTGACGTGGAATACTACCTAACATAATTATCAATGTAATTTTCTTTATTGTGGCATTAATGTTCAGATCCGAAAGATTCAAGACAAAAGTTTAGTATTGACATAAAAATTATAATACTTCAAGCATAATAACAAAGTAATCATGCCTTCTCAAAATAACATGGCCAAAGAAAGTTCATCCCTACAAAATCATATAGTTTGGCTATGCTCCATCTTCATCACACAAAATACCCAAATCATGCACAACCTCGGTTTCAGCCAAGAAATTGTTTCATACTTCAATTTTTTCAAACTTTTTCAACTTTCACGCAATACATGAGCGTGAGCCATGGACATAACACTATAGGTGGAATAGAATGGTGGTTGTGAAGAAGACAAAAGGAGGAAGATGGTCTCACATCAACTAGCCGTATCAACGGGCTATTGAGATGCCCATCAATAGATATCAATGTGAGTGAGTAGGGATTGCCATGCAACGGATGCACTAGCACTACTAGAAAAACGGCTATAGCTAATATGGACATTAATGGCGCACCATGTATCTCGTGCGCCACTGCTATATAGCAGTGGCGCACCAGATATAGGTGCTCCATTAATGGCCATATTACTAATGGCGCAGCTGGCATGCGGTGCACCATTACTAGTTTTGTCCTGGCCCCACACCCCTTCCCAGACTTAGCAATGGCACACCAGGGTACAGTGCGCACCGCACCCACAGTGCGCCACTACTAACATTTTTTTCGGTTTTTTTTCAAAACTAGTAATGGCGCACCGCACACCAGGTGCGCCATTAGTAACCCTGGTTACCAATGGCGCATGCTTAGGGGGTGCGCCATTGGTAACCTGAGAGCAGATATTTTTGACAGCCACCCTAGCTACCACACACTCACTTTCCCCACTTCATTCTCTCCACCCTCTAGCTTGGTCTCGGCTGCCTCCTCCTCCTCACCTCATTTGCACCCTAGATTCACCCAAATTAAGTGGTTAAATTTCCTTTTTTTTGATAGGTAAGTAAGGGGAAAGCTTTCTTTATGTTGTAGATCTACTTTTTTCTCCCTCCAACGTACACACTTTTTATGGCCTAGATCTACGTATGTTTTTGGTGTTGCATATGTTTGTGTTTGCAGGTACCGGTGTTTGAAATGCGATAGTTGCCAATATTTTGCCGGAATGTTGATTCATTTCTGCGTCGGCGAGAATTTGGCACTATGCATTCTTCTTGGTCCTATTTTTAGGCAAAGTCATGCCAAATTTTTTTTGGTTCTAAAATATCATTTTGCTCTAACCCGCAGGCGACCATGGTCCGCATGATGACCGAAGGCATCGTGAATAGGTTTTTGAGATCCGCGAAGGCCGAGATGCTTCAAAAGAACGAGACAAAGATAAGATGTCCGTGTCGATCTTGCAAGTTGAAGAGCCTTATGGACCTGGATTCCAGCCAGGTGCGGGACCACCTACTCGTGCGTGGTTTCATGGATGGCTATCGGTGGCAAGGTGATGAAGATGATTATGAATTTGTCCATGGGGGCTGGGCAAGAAATAAGGAAGGGCAGCAAGACAATAGCGGCGAGGGCGGGCGAGAAGTCAAAGAATCTCCATGACATGATCACAAAGTAGATGGAGAACACAGTCATCATAGAAGATGCCGGACATGATGATGAGGAAGATCAAGATGAAGGGCATGATGATGAAGATGAAGATGCGGGAGCAGAGGACGATGGACCATCGATGGGCTGGGTGCAGGACCCTCATATTCAAGAGCTGCTTCTCAAGCAGACGGGTAACGCAAGAGCTGCCGCCCGAGAGAAAGCCAAGCTGGATCAACTAGAGATAGGCGCGGTTACTCCATTGTATGAAGGATGCAGGCCCGAGGATACCCGCCTGAAAGTACTACTCATGGCTCTGGAGATGAAGATAAACACAAAATAATCGACGCATGCTTCGACAAGAACATGTCATTCTGGCACGAACATCTTCCCAAGGGGAACAATGCCCGACCAGTTTCGAGGAGGCGAAGAAAATCGTGTGTCCTCTGGATTTACCGCACATGAAATACCATGTGTGCATGAACGATTGCATCATTTACCGGGACGAGCACGCGGAGTCTACCATATGTCCAGTGTGCGGCGTCACTCGATACAAGAAGAGGAAGAAAGCTCCTCGAAAAGTGGTGTGGTACTTTCCGATCCCTCGTCGTCTGCAGTGGTATTTCGCGGACCCTAAGCAAGCTAAGCTCCTGCGTTGGCACGCGGAAGGGAGAAGAAGAAGCAACAAGATGACAGAAATTATCTAGAGATAAATAAAAATGACAAGATGCTGAGTCATCCTAAGGATGCGAGTCAGTGGCAAGCGTTGAACTTCGAACACCCAGAATTTGGGAACGATCCAGGGAACATCGTGCTGGGCGCGAGCACCGATGGAGTCAATCCATTTAGCAGCCAGAGAAGCACACATAGCAACTGGCATGTGTTTGTGTGGATGTAGAACCTTCCCCTGGATATGCATGAAGAGGAAGTACATTCACATGAGTATGCTAATTGAAGGGCCGAAACAACCAGGGAATGACATCAATCTGTATCTGGGGATGCTGAAAGAGGAGCTAGACACGCTGTGGAAAACGCCAGCCAATACATGGGATGCCGCAGCGAAAGAATATTTCCCTATGAGAGCCGCACTGCTCACGACGGTGCACGACTATCTCTGTTACGAATATGTCGTGGGGCAGGTGGTCCACGGATTTTGTGCATGGGCCTGGTGCATGGATGACACAACGTATCGCCAGCTAGATAGAGATCCCGGGTCTTCGAAAACCGTGTTCATGGGACAACGAAGGTGGCTTCGTGACGATGATGCATGGAGAAAACGCAAGGATCTGTTCAATGGTGAAACCGAACCCGGAAGACCCCCACGTACGAGGAGCGGTGAGGAAATAGACGAGCTGTTGAAACATTAGAAAGAGTGCCCACCATCGGGAAAGAAGCGAAAGGCGCCAGAGCCGCTACTGAAGGTATGGAAAACGAGGTCTGTTTTCTGGGACTTGAAGTACTGGAAGATCCTCCATGTGCCTCACAGCCTTGATGTCATGCATATCACGAAGAACGTGTGCGAGAGTCTGCTTGGTACCCTGCTCAACATGCCAGAGAGGACCAAAGATGGGCCGAAAGCAAGGGCAGATTTGCAATCAATGGGCATCAGGGAGGAGCTTCACGCAAAACGCCCTAATGATGATGATGATGATGATGATGAGGCGAAGGACACGAAAAGTCGTCGCAAAGGAAAATATGACTGCCCTCCCACGTGCTTCACTCTAAGTCAGAAGGAGATCGAGCAGTTTTTCACCTCCCTCTTAGGAGTAAAACTTCCTTACGGTTACGCGGGGAAGATAAGCAGATACCTAGACTCAGCGAAGCAGAAGTTCAGCGAGATTAAGTCTCACGACTGTCACGTGCTGATGATGCAGATACTTCTAGTTGCAATCCGTGGGATCATGGATGCGCACGTCCGTGAAACGCTATTTGGCCTATGCAACTTTTTCGTCGTCATCTCTCGGAAGTCGGTTGGCGTGAGGCAACTCAGAAGGCTACAGGAAGAGATCGTGGTGATACTATGCGAGCTTTAGATGTACTTCCCACCCGCATTCTTCGATGTTATGGTGCATCTGTTGGATCATATCGTGGAGGATATCATCCAACTCGGGCCGAAATTCTCGCACAACATGATGCCGTTCGAAAGGATGAATGGTGTCATCAAAGGATACATTCGCAACAGGGCACGTCCAGATGGAAGCATAGCCAATGGCTTTCTGACCGAAGAGTGCATCTCCTATTGCGCGAATTAGCTAGGCATCGAGAACCCCGTTGGTCTGCCCGTTGATGTCTACTACGCACCCTTCTTCTTGTAGACGTTGTTGGGCCTCCAAGTGCAGAGGTTTGTAGGACAGTAGCAAATTTCCCTCAAGTGGATGACCTAAGGTTTATCAATCCGTGGAAGGCGTAGGATGAAGATGGTCTCTCTCAAGCAACCCTGCAACCAAATAACAAAGAGTCTCTTGTGTCCCCAACACACCCAATACAATGGTAAATTGTATGGGTGCACTAGTTCGGCGAAGAGATGGTGATACAAGTGCAATATGGATGGTAGATATAGGTTTTTGTAAACTGAAAATATAAAAAAAGCAAGGTAGCAAGTGGTAAACGTGAGCATAAACGGTGTTGCAATGATAGTAGGCAAGGCCTAGGGTTCATACTTTCACTAGTGCAAGTTCTCTCAACAAGGATAACACAATTGGATCATATTACTAGCCCTCAACATGCAACAAAGAGTCACTCCAAAGTCACTAATAGCGGAGAACAAACGAAGAGATTATGGTAGGGTACGAAACCACCTCAAAGTTATTCTTTCTGATCGATCTATTCAAGAGTCTGTAGTAACGTTCAATCTATCATATAGTTCGTACTAGAATAACACCTTAAGACACAAATCAACCCAAACCCTAATGTCACCTAGATACTCCATTGTCACCTCAAGTATCCGTGGGCATGATTATACGATATGCATCACACAATCTCAGAAACATCTATTCAACCGACACATAGAACTTCAAAGAGTGCCCCAAGGTTTCTATCGGAGAGTCAAGCACGTGCAAGACATACATCAAGTGTTCTCAAATCCTTAAAGACTCAATACGATAAGATAACTTCAAAGGGAAAACTCAATCCATTACAAGAGAGTAGAGGGGGAGAAGAAGATCCAACTAGAATAGCAAAGCTCGCGATACATCAAGATCGTGCCATCTCAAGAACACGAGAGAGAGAGAGAGATCAAAGACATAGCTACTGGTACATACCCTCAGCCCCGAGGGTGGACTACTCCCTCCTCGTCATGGAGAGCACTGGGATGATGAAGATAGCCACCGGAGAGGGTTCCCCCTCCGGTAGGGTGCCGGAACACGGTCTAGATTGGTTTTCGGTGGCTACACAGGCTTTCGGCGGCGGAACTCCCGATCTAGGTTAATTTCTGGAGGTTCCAGTATTTATAGGAATTTTTGGAGTCGGGGCCAAGTAAAGGGGAGCTACGGTCATCCTCGAGATAGGGGGCGTGCCCCCCTTCTCAGGGCGCGCCCTCCAACCTCGAGGGCAGCTCGTGGCTCTCCCGGCCCACCTATTTTGCTTCGGGGGCTTCTTTTGGTCCAGAAAAAGTCATAAAAAATTGGCTCGTCAATTGGACTCCGTTTGATATTCCTTTTCTGTAAAACCCTAAAATAGGAGAAAAACAGAAACTGGCACTGGGCTCTGGGTTAATAGTTTAGTCCCAAAAATCATATAAAAGTGTATATAAAAGCCCATAAGACATCCTAGAAGGATAATATAATAGCATGGAACAATAAAAATTATAGATACGTTGGAGACGTATCAGCATCCCCAAGCTTAATTCCTGCTCGTCCTCGAGTAGGGAAATGATAAAGAAAGAATTTTTGATGTGGAATGCTAACCAATATAGTTTTTCAATGTAATTCTCTTAATTGTGACATGAATGTTCAGATCTAAAAGATTCAAGACAAAAGTCTATATTGACATAAGAAATAATAATACTTCAAGCATACTAACAAAGCAATCATGTCTTCTCAAAATACTATGGCTAAAGAGAGTTATCCCTACAAAATCTTATAGTCTGGCTATGCTCCCTCTTCATCACACAAAATATTCATATCATGCACAACCCCGATTTCAGCCAAGCACTTGTTTTCATACTCTATCTTTTCAAACCTTTCAACTTTCACGCAATACATGAGCGTGAGCCATGGACATAGAACTATGTGGAATAGAGAGCTGGTTGTGGAGAAGACAAAAGGGAGGAAGATAGTCTCACATCGACTAGGCGTATCAGCGGGCTATGGAGATGCCCATCAATAGATATCAATGTGAGTGAGTAGGGATTGCCATGCAACGGATGCACTAGAGGTAAATATGAATGAAAGCTCAACAATAGAAACTAGTGGGTGTGCATCAACCTTGCTTTCTCATGAAGACCTAGGGCATTTGAGGAAGCCCATTTGTTGGAATATACAAGCCAAGTTCTATAATGCAAATTCCCACTAGTATATGAAAGTGACTAAGCATGAGACTCTCTACAATGAAGAACATGGTGCTACTTTGAAGCACAAGTGTGGAAAAAAGATAGTAGCATTGTCCCTTCTCTCTTTTCTCTCATTTTTTTTGGAGGGGCTTCTCTTTTTTTATCCCCTCTCTATTTTTTGGGCCATTTTGTATTTGGCCTTTTTTTTCCTCACACGGGACAATGCTCTAATAATGATGATCATCACACTTTTATTGATTTACAACTCGATACTAGAACAGAGTATGACCCTATATGAATGCTTCCGGTGGTGTACCGGGATGTGCAATGAATCAAGAGTGACATGTATGAAAAATTATGCATGATGGCTTTGCCACAAATACGATGTCAACTACATGATCATGCATGGCAATATGACAATATGATGCGTGTCATATAAACAGAACGGTGGAAAGTTGCATGGCAATATATCTCGGAATGGCTATGGAAATGCCATGATAGGTAGGTATGGTGGCTGTTTTGAGAAACAATATGGTGGCTGTTTTGAGGAAGGATATATAGTGGGTTTATGGCACCGGCGAAAATTGCGCGGTACAAGAGAGGCTAGCAATGGTGGAAGGGTGAGAGTGCGTATAATCCATGGACTCAACATTAGTCATAAGAACTCATGTACTTATTGCAAAAATCTACGAGTCATCAAAACAAAGCAATCAATGCATGCTGCTAGGGGGGAGGTTGGTAGGAGTTAATCATCGCGTGCCCCCGACCTCCACACAAAGGTTGGCACTCTACAAATACCTCATGCTCTAACTTCGTCACATAGCGGTTCACCATACATGCATAATACGGGAATCACTAACCTTAACAGAAGTATTTCTTAATTTCATAATAACTCCATTAGCATGACTCTAATATCACTATCCTCATATCTCAAAACAATTATCAAGCATCCAACTTCTCATAATATTCAGTGCACTTGGTGTGAAAATTTTACTACATTGACGTTGGATGTCTATCATGTGAAGACTAGTTTCTTTAGCCTAAACACATTACCATGCTGTTTTAACAGACTCTCAAATAGATATAAGTGAAGCATGAGAGTTCATCTATTTCTTCGAAATAAAACCACCGCCGTGCTCTAAAAGATATAAGTGAAGCACTAGAGCGAACAACAAACTACTCCGAAACATATAAGTGAAGATCAATGAGTAGTTGAATAATTATGTAACTATGTGAAGACTCTCTAACATTTAAGAACTTCAGATCTTGGGATATTATTCAAACAGCAAGAAAAACAAAATAAACTAAATTGACGCTCCAAGCAAAACACATATCATTTGGCGAATAAAAATATAGCTCCGAGTATAGTTATCGATAGATGAAGACGAAAGAGGGGATGCCTTCCCGGGGCATCCCCAAGCTTAGGCTTTTGATTATCTTCAATTTACTTGGGGTGCCATGGGAATCCCAAAGCTTTGGCCTTTGCGATTTCTTGTTCCATAGTCCATCAAAGCAATACTCAAAACTTGAAAACTTCACAACACAAAACTTAGACAAAAATTCTCGTGAGCTCCGTTGGTATTAGAAAGAAAAACCACTACTCAAAGGTACAGCAATGAATTCATTCTTTGTTTATATTGGTGTTAAACCTACTGTACTCCAACTTCTCTATGGTTCATATCCTCCAATACTACTCATAGATGCATCCGAATAAGCAACCAACACATGAAAAACAGAATCTGTCAAAGACAGAACAGTCTGTAGTAATCTGCAGAATTCGCCTACTTCTGGAACTCCAAAAAATTCAAACTAAATTGGTAAATTTGCATAATTTGTCTACCAATCATCTTCAAAAATAATAAACTAAAAATCGCGCTCCAGTAAAATCCCACGAGTACTTTAGCGAGCGCTAACGATTTTGTTTTTCACAGCAAGATCACATAAACTTCACACAAGTCTTCCCAAAGGTTCTACTTGGCACAAACACTAAACAAAACATGAAACCACATCTAATCAGAAGCTAGATGCAATATTTATTCACTAACAGCAGAAAAAACAAAGAAACTAAAATAAAGTTGGGTTGCCTCCCAACAAGCGCTATTGTTTAATGCCCCTAGCTAGGCATGATGATTTCAATGATGCTCGCATAAAAGAGAAGAATTGAAACATAATGGGAGCATCATGAAGCATATGACTAGCACATTTAAGTCTAACCCACTTCCTATGCATAGGGATTTTGTGAGCAAACAACTTATGGGAACAATAATCAACTAGCATCGAAAGGGAAAACAAGCATAGCTTCAAAACTTTAAGCACATAGAGAGGAAACTTGATATTATTGCAATATGTAGAAGCATATGATCCTCTCTCATAATAATTTTCAGTAACATCATGAATGAATTTGACAGTATAACCAGCACATAAAGCATTCTTTTCATGATCTACTTGCATAGATATTTTACTACTCTCCACATAAGGAAAATTCTTCTCATTCGGAATAGTGGGAGTATAATAAGAGACTTGAATACTATAGATTGTTTCCACATTAAAAGTGTAATGTTCAGAGAAAGGGTAATCATAGTCATGACAAGTTTTATCAGTATAATCATCACTACTTTTTATAGAATAAGTGGCATCACAATAATCATCATAAATAGGAGGCATGCTTTCATCATAATAGACTTGCATATCAAGACCTGGGAGGCTAAAAATATCATCTTCATTAAGCGTAGCATCCCCAAGCTTGGGACAAACATTAATTGCAGCAAATAAATTCTAAAATATATCATTCTCATCAAACATAGCATCCCCAAGCTTGGGCCTTTCCATATCATAAGCATAATCAATCTCATCGTTAATAGTATGGATAGCACCGATAGTATAGCAATTATCATCATCACAATTAGTAATAGAAGCAACATCATTTGGAAGGGATACCTTTTTGTCTTTGCTTCTCCGTCTTTTCTTTTTCTTCTTCTCATCATGTGTGGGTTTAATCATATTCTCCTTACTACTGAGATTGGTAGAATAGGAGGCTCCTCCTCGTTACTTGATTCATCATAAGAAATAATAGGAGGATATTTGGAAATCTCTTCCCTTTCATTATTATTCTCTTCATCTCCTATTTGTTTTCTTGACTTAAGGTAATTGGCAATATAAGGATTTTCAATGCAATTCACCGCACACTACATATACATTTCCTCTATATCAAACTCAAGAAGTTTATCAATGGCAAATTCTGGAAGAAACTTAGTTCTACATTTAATTTCTTCATAACCCAAAAGCAAGATAAGTTCATTATGATGTGCAAGGGAAATCAAGTCATCACAATTTTTGGACACAATTCCATCATGAAACAATTCACATTGGGTAATGAAATGACCAAATTCATTGCAAAGTTCACAAGTACGGCTAACATATTTTAAATTTTCAATACAATCATCTAGCATATGTAGCAACCATTTAGTTTCTAAATACTTATGCCTCTTGCAAAATCTATCTTCCCACTTTGGTATGTGCTTGCAAACTCTATGCACTCCACAAAAATCAACATGCTTATATGAGATATTTTCATCATGGCTAGTGCAATCATCATTAGTACCATGGATATTCAAAAGATTCACACTAACAACATTGCAAGCATGCTCATCATTCAAGTCATCATTCAAGTCTTTAGTGCCAAGCATTCTATGTAATTCTTCTTCTAGTACTTGAGCACAATTTTCCTTTCCATCATTTTCACAAAAGATATTAAAAGATGAAGCATATGAGGTAACCTTAATTCCATTTTTTTAGTTTTCTTTTATAAACAAAAACTAGTGATAAAACAAGAAACTAAAAGATTCGATTGCCAGATATAAAGATATACCTTCAAGCACTCACCTCCCCGGCAACGGCGCCAGAAAAGAGCTTGATGTCTACTATGCACCCTTCTTCTTGTAGACGTTGTTGGGCCTCCAAGTGCAGAGGTTTCTAGGACAGTATCAAATTTCCCACAAGTGGATGACCTAAGGTTTATCAATCTGTGGGAGGCGTAGGATGAAGATGGTCTCTCTCAAGCAACCCTGCAACCAAATAACAAAGAGTCTCTTGTGTCCCTAACACACCCAATAAAATGGTAAATTGTATAGGTGCACTAGTTCGGCGAAGAGATGGTGATACAAGTCCAATATGGATGGTAGATATAGGTTTTTGTAAACTGAAAATATAAAAACAGCAAGGTAGCAAGTGGTAAACGTGAGCATAAACGGTGTTGCGATGATAGTAGGCAAGGCCTAGGGTCCATACTTTCACTAGTGCAAGTTCTCTCAACAAGGATAAAATAATTGGATCATATTACTAGCCCTCAACATGCAACAAAGAGTCACTCCAAAGTCACTAATAGCGGAGAACAAACGAAGAGATTATGGTAGGGTACGAAACCACCTCAAAGTTATTCTTTCTGATCGATCTATTCAAGAGTCCGTAGTAACGTTCAATCTATCATAGATTTCGTACTAGAATAACACCTTAAGACACAAATCAACCAAAACCCTAATGTCACCTAGATACTCCATTGTCACCTTAAGTATCCATGGGAACGATTATACGATATGCATCACACAATCTCAGAAACATCTATTCAACCAACACATAGAACTTCAAAAGTGCCCCAAAGTTTCTATCGGAGAGCCAGGACGAAAACGTGTGCCAACACCTATGCATAGGTTCCCAATGTCACAGAACCCGCAAGTTGATCACCAAAACATACATCAAGTAGATCACATGATACCCCATTGTCCACAGATAAGCACGTGCAAGACATACATCAAGTGTTCTCAAATCCTTTAAAGACTCAATCCGACAAGATAACTTCAAAGGGAAAACTCAATCCATTACAAGAGAGTAGTGTCGGTGTACTAAGGTAGGGGTACCTCAGTACCCCAACTTGTGCACGGGCAGTTGCAGCTTCCCGCGGTAGGGTTTACTGCGTGCTCGCCGGAGACCTTCCTGCTCCCTATTAAACCATTCAAAAACAAAGTATACAAGACATAAGACCGAGACCCCGGCAAGAGGAGCTTGCCGGGAAGGCCGTACCAGGCTCAAGACTGCCCCGCTGACACAAGACCCTGGCAAGAGGAGCTTGCCAGGAAGACTAGAAGACAACGCCTCGGCGCTATATGCGCCCCGGCAAGGACCCGGGGAGCGGCAAGCTCCCGGGCCCGACAAGATCAAGGCCCCGGCAAGGTGCTTGCCGGGAAGGCTGCGCTGTGTGCCCGCGCTCCAGCTCATCGGCCCACGCGTCGCCCTGGGGCCTATCCAGGGACGCGTGGCGGATGGCTGTGCAGCCTGGGGTACACGGTGGCACTCCACGGTGATGGATCCATCGCCGTGGCAGACGGAGACGCTAAGGCGGGAGCTTTTGGGGTCGACGGCGACGGGCATTAAATGCCCTTGTCCCCCACTGTTAGAGTAGGTATAGACCACTGTTCCGCACTGTAGCTCCACTGTTCCCGCACTGTTACAACTACCACCTCTTTTACATTTTTACCCCTTTCTCCTACGTTGACACCTGTCGGTGACCCCTTGCACTATAAAAGGAGGCCCATGCACAACGTGGAGGGGGTTCGGAACCTAGATCACTCTCGCGCTTGGTGTAGCTGCTTCTTCAAGCTCCCGAGCGCTTAAACTCAATACACAACCAAGCAGGAGTAGGGTTTTACGCGTCTACCGCGGCCCGAACCTGGGTAAAACTGCCCGCGTGCTCGCTACGATCTGCTCTTTGTGCTTCCTCCGCCCTCGTACCGCACAGACAAGGGGCTCCGGTCCCATAGGTGTTCGTGGCGGACAGTTTCCCCCGACATCTTTGGCGCGCCAGGTAGGGGGCGTCGAGGTTGTGCGAACCTGATCCGGCGTTCGCGCGGGCGCATTCTTCATCAACCTCTCCAGCTTCATCAGCAACTTCATCAGCGACAACTCCATGGCCCCGAAGAAGAAGGCTTCGGAGGTCGTTGGCCCGTCTGCGTCTCACCCGCCGCCACCAGAGCCAACGGTGGGCGGGGGAGATGCCGTCGGAAGGATGGCCGCCGGTGAGGACACTCACGGCGCCACCAGATCCAAGAACAGGACGGATGACCGAACCTCGGTCTCCGTGGACGCGCCGCGTCCGTCCCAGCACACGACAACCCATCAGCGCCATACCACGGGAGGTGGTATCCGCTTGCTGGGGCAAGGCCAAACCGGAGGCTCGCGGGACGCCCCGGACCCCCGTCCGGGCACAAGCAAAGCGAAGGCGCCGGCGCGGGACCCCGCTCCTTCTAACGTTGTTAGAAGTCCGAGCGTATCCCGCTCCTCGCACCGCTCGCCCGCGTTCCCCTCCACTCCAGCAGAAGCGCTCGCAAGGGCGCAACTGCTCCTCGACTTTCCTCCAGCGGCCGACAAGGCCGAAGAATGGAGGGCCACTATACGGAGCCTGATAGACTTCGCCAACAACGATTCTCCACAGCAGCCGTCGACCTCACGGCCGCGGCAAGCTGAGAAGACGAAGGCTGACGGCAACAAGACTGCCGGGGGTGCGACAAGCGTGCATTCCCCGCCGCAGAAGCAGAAGACGCCGCCCCGCCGGAACAACCCCGACGACGGCTCCACAGCCTCGTCGGACCCGCGGGCCCGTCGGGACCAGCGCCAGGTCCTCGACGACCGGCGAGAAGAAGACGCTCGGACCACCATCGAGCGCCGCCGAGAAGCTCGGCGACAATCCGACAAGAGAGCTGGGAACACTGTCGACGCAAACGCGCCCGGTGAGCCAGGCGACTTGCCGTACGCGGCAGGTTGCCCTGCGTTCACACGCGAGCTGCGGCGCGTCCAGTGGCCCAGCATGAAGAATTTTAAGCCCGACGTACCGGAGAAGTACGACGGCAAGACGCACCCCTCGGAATTCCTCAGCGTCTATACCATCGCAGTGCAAGCTGCCGGGGGGCGCGACGAGAAGATCTTGGCTAATTACTTCCCGCTCGTGCTAAAGCCGAACGTCCGTTCGTGGCTCATGCACTTGCCGGAAGGTTCCATCTCTTCTTGGGCCGACCTCTGCCACCAGTTTGTTGGCGCCTTCACCGGCGGCCACAAACCCCATGGCCAGGAGAGCGATCTCCACATCTTGGCCCAGAAGGAAGGCGAGACCCTGCGCAAGTATATCCAACGCTTCAGCCGGGTCCAGCACAACATCCCTTACGTTCACCCTGCCGCGGTTATCAGCGCGTTCCATCAGAACGTGCGTAACCGCCGCATGCGTGAGGAAATGGCGATGACGAAGATTCGGGACGTCAGCGAGCTCTACGCTCTTGCTGACAAGTGCGCACGCGCGGAAGAGGGGAGGAGACTCCCCGGGGAGGATACTGGCGCAGGAGGAAGCGACAGCGACGACGCCGCCCCGGCAAAGAAGAGCCGGCGGCGGAACAACAGAAAGAAGGGCAAGAAAGAGGTGCTTGCCGTCGAGAAGTCCGGCAAGGAGGCCCCCGCCAAGCAAGCGCAGGCTGGCGGCTCCGGCAAGGAGCCTGCCCCTGCGGCGGCGGCCGACAAGCTGGGTAGCTCCGACAAGCAATACTGTAAGATCCACCGCACCAAGGGTCACGATCTCTCCAACTGCAAGCGCGTCGAATACCTCGTCGAGCAGCAGAAGGCTGAGTACGAGAGGCGCGACAAGGAGAAGGCCCAAGGTGGCGGGGAGGAGCCCAGCAAGAAGCGGCCGTTCAACGGCCGGGGAGGACGCCGCGGCAAGGCTAAGCAGCGGCAAGGAGATCGACCTCCCCGGGGCCGCGACAACGACGAAGAAGATGACGACGAAGACATGGAGGACGATGAGAACAGCGAGCAGGAGTTCCAGAAGGCCACGGAGGTCCTATGCGTCGACGGTGGCGCCTCCCTGCATACCTCCCACCGCCAACTCAAGCAGTGGGTGCGTGAGGTAAACGCAGCGGAGCCGCCCGTGGAGTCGCGCAGGCTCCTCAAATGGTCCAGCACGCCCATCGTTTTTGATCTTGAGGATCACCCTGACCGCACCACGGCGGTCGGGTGCTTGCCGATGCTGGTTTCTCCCACAATCCGCAACCTCAAGGTCACCAAAATGTTGGTTGACGGCGGGGCCGGGCTGAACTTGATCTCCTCTGCCGTGATCAAGAAACTCCAGATCCAAGATGGCGAGCTCGAAGAAACCGGTTCATTCCAAGGAATTAACCCGGGAAGGAGTAAGCCCAAGGGAAAGATCACTCTGCCGGTGACCTTTGGCGGGGAGCTCAACTTCAGGACTGAGCGCATCACTTTCGACGTCGCCGATATTCCATTGCCCTACAATGGAATACTTGGCCGTCCTACCCTCGCCAAGTTCATGGCGGCTTCCCATTATGCCTACAACGTATTGAAGATGCCGGGGCCGATAAGCGTCATCACTGTCCATAGCGACAAGAAGGATGCGCTTATCTGCGCCGACAAGATCTACCGGGATGCGGCAGCTGCGGCCGAGAAGGATACTCTTGCCGCTGAAGCTCCCGGGGGGAAGAAGACGAAGACCAAGTCCGGCAAGTGCTCTGGGACCCACTCCGGCAACCGCACCTCTTCGGAGTGCTGCGCTGCCGTCGAGGACGTTCCATCGAGCTCCACCGGCAAGAGTAAGAAAGGAATGGCTGCTCCTCCGGCAACCAAGAAAGTGTCCGCAAAGGAGGATGGCACTGGTGGTACCTTCACCATCAGTGCAACCCTTGACAGCAAATAGGAAAGCGCGCTCGTTGCCTTCCTGCGGGCGAATGTCGATGTGTTTGCATGGCAGCCATCTGACATCCCCGGTGTTCCCAGGAAGGTGATTGAGCACAAGCTTGCTGTCTGTCCTCATGCGCGACCCATCAAGCAGAAAGTGAGGAAGCAAGCCGTGGAGCGCCAAGAGTTCATCAACGAGGAAATCAAGAAGCTAGAAGCAGCAGGCCTAGTTAGAGGTGTGATCCATCCGACGTGGTTGGCAAACCCAGTCGTCGTGCGCAAGGCCAACGGGAAGTGGAGACTGTGTATAGACTTCACCGATGTGAATAAAGCATGTCCCAAGGATCCATTCCCTTTGCCGCGCATTGACCAGATCGTTGACTCCACTGCCGGATGTGAGCTACTCTGTTTTCTTGATGCATACTCAGGCTATCATCAGATCTTTATGGCCAAGGAGGATGAAGAGAAGACTGCATTTATCACTCCATGTGGCACTTATTGCTTTATCCGCATGCCGTTTGGATTGAAGAATGCAGGCTCAACCTTTGCAAGGGTAGTGTACACTGCTTTTGAGCCACAGATCCACATGAATGTAGAAGCTTACATGGATGACATCGTGGTGAAGAGCAAGAGCAAAGAAACCCTGATTCAAGACTTGGAAGAAACGTTTCAGAACCTGCGCAGGATACAGCTCAAGTTGAACCCCGAGAAGTGTGTCTTTGGAGTCCCCTCTGGCAAGCTTCTCGGGTTCTTTGTATTTCAGAGGGGGATTGAAGCCAACCCCGACAAGATTAAAGCCATTGAGCAGATAGAGGCCCCGAAGCGCGTCAAGGATGTCAGGAGGCTTGCAGGTTGTGTGGCTGCCCTCAGTAGGTTCATTTCAAAGTCTGCAGAACGCGCCCTACCTTTCTTCAAAATCTTGAAGAAGGCAGGTCCCATGAAGTGGACTCCGGAAGCGGAGGCGGCGTTGCAGGATTTGAAACGGTACCTGTCCTCCACTCCTATACTTGTCGCACCTAGACCACAGGAAAAGTTGTTGCTATACTTAGCGGCAACCAACCAGGTGGTTAGTGCTGCGTTAGTAGCGGAGAGGGAGTCCGACGAGGAGTCAGCACCACCGGCAAGCGAATCCAGCGACAAGCAGGGGGCTGCTCCGGCAAGCTCTGGCCCCGACAAGGATGACTCTGCGCAGGAGCAAGGAGAGGTGCGGAAGAAGATGGTGCAGCGCCCAGTGTATTTTGTAAGTTCCCTTCTCCAGGGGGCTAGATCAAGGTACTCTGGTGTGCAAAAGTTGCTTTTTGGCCTCCTCATGGCCTCGAGGAAGCTGCGCCATTACTTCCAAGCCCATGAGATAACAGTGGTCACTCGCTTTCCGCTGAAGAGGATATTGCACAATCCAGAAGCAACAGGCAGGATCGTTGAGTGGGCACTGGAACTGTCAAGCTTTGGACTCAAATTTGAAAGTACTTCAACCATACAGAGCCGGGCTTTGGCAGAATTCATAGCTGAGTGGACCCCAACACCAGATGAAGAAGTTCAAGAAACAAGCACACCCGTGCAAGAAGCGACAAGTGAATGGGTAATGTATTTTGACGGTGCCTTCTCGCTGCAAGGCGCCGGTGCCGGTGTGGTACTCATCGCGCCCACCGGGGAGCACCTCAAATATGTTATCCAGATGCACTTTCCCAGGGAGCAAGCGACAAACAACACTGCAGAATATGAAGGCTTGCTTGCCGGCCTCAGGATCGCGGCCGAACTTGGGATCAGAAAGCTGATTGTGCGGGGAGATTCTCAGTTGGTGGTCCGACAAGTTAACAAGAGCTATCAGAGCCCTTTGATGGAAGCTTATGTCGATGAAGTGAGAAAGCTTGAGGAACACTTTGAAGGACTGCAGATGGAGCACGTCCCAAGAGCTCAAAATGAAATTACAGATGGCCTTTCAAAGTGCGCCGCGATGAAGTTACCTGTGGAACTAGGGACCTTCTTACTCAAGCTGACTCAGCCATCCGTTACACCATCAATTGGACAGTCCAAGAAGAGAAAGTTGGTCTCCGGCGACTACTTGCCGGCGGATCTTCCTGAAACCGCCGCCAAGGTCCCCAAGATCAACAACCAGAACGCTGAGGAACAGTTTGCTCCTACAAGTCCTCGGGCTTGTACAGTTGAAGCAAGCGTTCCCGGCAAGCCTCGCCCCGGCGAGCTTGCCGGGGGACCGTCAGCTCCGGCAGAACCAGAGGTCCTTGCCGTAGAAGCTGAGGTTCCCGCAGCGGCCCTCGAGCCTTTAGTCCTTGCCGTCGAGCCTCGGGCTCCGGCATGGGCGCAGCAGATCGTCCGCTTCCTTCAAACTGGAGAACTTCCCGACGACCCTCAAGAGATAGAGAAGATAACCAGGCAGTCAAGTATGTACCAATTCGTGGATAACGAGCTGTACAGAAGAAGACTCAATGGTGTCAGACTGAAGTGCATCTCCAGGGAAGATGGACAGAAGCTGTTGGCGGAAATTCACGGAGGCATATGCGGCCACCACATTGGCGCAAGGGCGCTTGCCGGGAAAGCTTTCCGGCAAGGGTTCTTTTGGCAAGAAGCCCTCCAAGATGCAACTGCACTAGTAACCAAGTGTGAAGCGTGCCAGTTCCATGCGAAGCAAATCCATCAGCCAGCTCAAGCTCTCCAAACAATCCCTTTGTCATGGCCCTTCTCGGTCTGGGGGCTCGATATCCTCGGCCCATTCCCTCGTGCTGTCGGGGGCTTTGAGTACTTGTACATTGCAATCGACAAGTTCACAAAGTGGCCAGAAGTGGAGCCAGTGAGGAAGGTGACAGCACAGTCAGCAGTCAGGTTCTTCAGGTCGATTGTTTGCCGTTTCGGGATCCCTAACAGGATCATCACCGACAACGGTATGCAATTCACTAGTCGCACCTTCATGCAGTACGTCCAAGACCTTGGCGCCAAGGTCTGTTTCGCTTCTGTTGCTCACCCGAGGAGCAACGGTCAAGCGGAGAGGGAAAATGCTGAAGTGCTGCGCGGACTCAAGACAAGGACCTTTGACAGGCTGCGCAAGTGTGGAAGAAATTGGATAGAGGAGCTCCCGGCGGCTCTTTGGTCAATCAGAACGACACCAAGTCGAGCCACCGGACAGACACCTTTTGCTCTAGTCTATGGAGCAGAGGCAGTTCTCCCCACGGAACTCGTATACGGATCTCCTCGAGTGCTCGCTTATGATGAGCTCGAGCAAGAGCAACTGCGGCAAGATGACGCATTGCTCCTTGAGGAGGGACGTCTCCAGGCTGCTGTACGAGCTGCTCGATACCAGCAAGCTTTGCGCCGCTACCATAGCCGCAAAGTCAAGGCCAGGAGTCTCGAGGAAGGCGACCTTGTTCTTCGGCGTGTTCAGTCCGCCAAGAATTCCAACAAGTTGACGCCGAAGTGGGAAGGCCCTTATCGGGTGAGACAAGTTACGAGGCCCGGCGCTGTCCGCCTCGAGACCGAAGAAGGCTTACCGGTGAGCAACTCCTGGAACATAGAGCATCTTCGCAAGTTTCACCCCTAAGGCGCGGTTGCCGTGATCCGCTCCGGCAACCACCTTTTGTACAAGCTTTGCCGCTGTTGCATGTAACCCTTTGTACAAAGCCAGGCGCAGACCCCGTGCATCAGTAATGTTTTTGTGTTTTTCGCACCGATTGCCTTTTGCATGCTTCTTTTCGATATTTGCATGTTCTGTTTGGCATTTGGTGCAACACTCAGATATACGGTAAGCACTATTACGCCGAAAGGCCATATGCTTGTTTCCCTCTCCCTTTTCTTTCCTCTTAAACAGAAGGAACGTTCCTCGCGCACAAGTTTGCCGGGGGGGAAGGAGGTGGAAGAGGAACCAAGTGCTGTTCAAGAAAGAGAAACCTTACCGGAAAGCAAGCAGCATATGAAAGATAAGTTGTTAGAATTTGACCAGTTCAAATTTTAAATTTTAGTTGTCTTCCTTGAACGATCGCATTTTGTATGGAAAACCTGTGCGCGGAGGAACCTACCCGTAGCTTGCCGCACCCTTATCTTGTTCTCGAGTTCACTCAACGATTTAAGTGAGCTGCGACAAGTGTCGCGCCCTTGCTTCGTTTCCGAGTACGCTCAGCAAGCTAAGTGCGTTGCGACTAGCTGCGGCAAGGTTGCTTGCCGGCGAGGACCTTGGCCAGCAGGCTGCTCAGAGTCCAGCGCTCAGCGCTCGCGGCAAAGGGCCCTTGCCGGCAAGCTCCCCGGGAGCGTAGGGTGAAAAACATACAAAGTCAAGGATTAAGACAAGGAGGATAACATTGCACTGATTGATCAAAATAAAGTAAATATCTTACAAAGGATAACTTGTCGCAATGGACTAATAAGTTCATGACATAATGTGCAGCAACAAAAAGATAAAGATAATGGAGCCCTAGTCTACGCGGTCGCCCTCCTTCCTGCCAAGCTTTGCCACCTTGGCGATGATGTGGCCGACCTGCTCCTTCAGGGCCTCCGTGTCTGCATCAGCCGGCAGGCTGCGAAGAACGTTCGTGAGATTGATTCCCGGGTTGCGGTACACGATCTTCGTCAGCACCCGCTCTAGAGTTCCCGCGCAGAGCAGGCGCGACTCCTCGGCCAGCTGCGCGGGGATGCGGTTCCGGAGACCTGCAAGGGCCGGCGCAATCCCTCTGAAGAAGAGGCTGAGCTTGGCGCTGTGCGGGAGGTCCGGGTCCGGCGAGTAGATGAGGTGTTCGACCTTCAGCGCCAGCAGCTCCTGGTCAATGTTGGACGCAGAAGAAACCAAGTCTTCGGTCCATACCTCGATGGTCTGGCGGAAGAGCTCGGACGCCTTGTTGACGCTGTCCACCAAGGTCCGCTCCTTGCGGAGCTCCTCCTTCAGCTTGTTCTCCTGAGCCCGGGCAGCGTCGAGCGAATCCTTCAGAGTGGTGACCTTCAGTTCCAAGTCCTCAATGGAGTCCTTGGCGGCCTTCAACTCGTCGCCCCTCTTGGAGAGACTCACCTGAAGCTCGGAGTTTGTGTGAGCGTCCTTCTCGCGCTCCAAGATGAGCGCGGCAACCTTCTCTGCGCTCACCTTCAGCGCCTTCTCCAACTGTTCAACCTTGGCGGCAAGCTCCTTCTTGGCGTCTTCCGCGGCAACCGCGGCGGCTTTCGCCTCCTTCAGCTCCCCGCCAAGGGCAGCCTCGCGGGCGGCAAGGTCCTCCTCATGGGAGTCCAGCTCGACCTTCCGCTGTGCGAGCTCTCCCTCTCGCCGGGACATCTCCACCCCGGCGAGACGCTGCTGTTCTTCAGCTTCAGCCTTCTCGAGCACCCACTCCTGGTACTCGCCGGCGAGACGCTCACGCTCCTCCGTCACCTCGCGGAGGGCCGCCTGGTTGGCGGCACTGAGCTCCGCCGCACGCTTCTCCATTTCCGCGGCGGCCTTGGCGGCAAGGGCCTCCCGGGAGGCGAGCTTCGCCTGCCTGGCCCGGTAAAGGGCCAGGAGCTGGTGGAGCAACCTCTCCTCCTCGGTCCCCTCACTCCCGCCGGGCGCCTCGACGATCTTCAGGCCTGCGGAGGCGAGGACTTCTCCGTCGAACACCTCGCCCTCCGCGCGAGCTCGTGATGAAGACCCCCAAGGCATCTGGATGAAGACGCCGTTGGGGGCCTCAAGATAATACCCCTGCTCCCTGCTGGCGGAGGGGCCGGTGGCCGGCGCAGCATCCGATGCTCCCGCCGCCTCCGGGCCGGCGGTGCGGTTGCCGTCCCCCTCCCCAGCCGCTGCGTCCGCAGCCGGGGCAGTCTCCTGTGCGGCCGGCTCGGCGGCCTCGGCCATCTCCTCGACAACAGGAGCGTCGCCGCCGCCGCCCTGCGCGCCCTCCTCCTCGAGGTTGATAACCTCCGTCTCCATGGGCTCAGGAGGAGGAAGATCTGAAAAGAAGAAGAAGAAAAAGAAGTTCAAGATTCAAGCAAATATCCAAAAAGAGGCAAGCCAAGAAAACAAGTCACAAAACATACCTTGGCGGACGTCCTCAGCGGCGGGCTCCCTCGCCGGGGAGCTCGGCCTTGGCGGAGTGGCCGCCCTCGCCGGGCTGCTCGCCCTTGGCGGGGTACTCTGCCTCGGCGGAGTACCCGCCCTTGGCGGAGCACTCTCCCTTGCCGGAGAGTTCTGCCTTGGCGGGGACGGCGGGGCCTGCGGCTCCTCAACGACAGTCTCCGGGCGCTCTTCCCGCTGTGGCTCCACCTCTGCACAGAACAAGACAAGAAACGTCAAGACATGAAGGCAAAACCAAATCCTCAGGCGTACCCCGACAAGCGAAAAGAGAAAACCCCAGACTTACGCTGGGGGCTGCGCTGCGGGCTGCGCTGGGGGCTGCTCCTCGGAGCAGCGCTCGGGTCCGGCAGGCTCGGCTCCGGCACACCCCCTGTTGCCGCAGCTGCCGAGTCTTCCGCGACCTCGACCTCGGGCGCCTTGGCCTTCTTCGCCGCGCGATGGGCCAGGGTCCTGAAATCAGAGCAATGAACAGAGTCAGCATCAACAAAAAATCAAGACAAAAATCAAGAAGATATAAGGTCTTGGATTCTTACTCCTGGTCCTCCTCGTCGTCCTCGCTCAGGGCGGAGAAATCATACTCCACCGTGGGCGCGTCGGCGCGAGGAGCGGAAGACGAAGACTCCCTCGGGCGCTTGGTGTTCACCGGGGCTGGGGGCTGCGAAGACCCAGCCCCTGTGGTAGCCGGCGCCCGAGGGGCGGGCGGAGCCGCTGCTCCGCTCCGAGAAGACCCCTGCCGACTCGCTGCCGGCCTGCGAGGCGCCTCCGTCGTGGTCCGCGCACGGGCCGCCTCCGCTGCGGCTGGTGCGCCGGACGGCCTTGGCGCGGCCTGGCTCCCCCGGGGAGCTGCCCGGCGAGCTGGCTGTTGCCGGGGCGCCTGCGCCCTTTCCCCCGTCGCCGCCTTGCGGAGACGCTTCGCCGGGGACTGCCTCGGGCTTGCCGGGGGCGGGGAGCTCTCCGACGAGGAGAGGTCGTCGGCGTACAACTCCGTGGATCCGCCGGAGTCCTCGGCCTCCTCCTCCTCCTCCTCTTCCCCGGCCGGCTCGCTGGGCCCAGCGTCCTGCGCTGCGGCCCCCTTTCCCTTGGCGCCTCCGCCCCTCGCGGCGCCTCTGCTCCCTCCGGCGGTACCCTCCATTGCCGCGGCTTCGGCCGCGATCCCGTGGATCCCGGAGTGCCTCAGCGAGGGGACCCCGGCGAGCGCGTCGGGAGGAAGCTTCAGCAACCTGCGGATCTCCGCCTCCTCCGCCTGGGTGGACGCGTCCGCAGCCTCCGCCTCTTCCGGCGAGTATCCGAAAATTCCTGCCGCCGCGGCTGCGGCGGCCTCTTCAGCCCGGGAAGCTATGTAGGCGATCTCCTGCTCGGTGGTGTCCCGCGTGTGCAGCTTGAGGTCGTCCTTGTTCTTCGCCACCTCTGCGAGGTTGTCGTAGAAGTTGAGGACGTCGATAGGCTTCGGAGCGATCCACGTGCGGTCCAAGCCGTGCGAGTCACACATGGGCATCATGGCGAGGATCCGATCCCTGACGATGTTGTTGCAGAGCGGCACCACTTCCCGGGGAGTCCTGAACCACTCGGGGTGTGCCGGGTCGTACTTGAAGAGTTCCCGGACCATTCCCCTCAGCTCCAGCGTGGTGAAGTTGAAGTTGAGCCCGGGACGCAGCCTCATTATGTCTGCCGGGCCGCCGTACTCCCAGGCCGGCCTCTTCCGGTCTTGGAGAGGGGCGATGCGCCGGCGGAGGAAATCTGCGCCCACCTCAGCAACTGACAGCTTGGCCATCCGAAGACGAAGAATCCGGACGAGGGCGATATCGAGCTTGATGTCGTCCGAATCTAATTCGCTCCAGTCCCTGCCGCGCACAATGGGCGTTGTGCGCGGCGCGGTGAAGGCTTGCTGCTGGTCTTCGACGATCCAGCACCACTCCGCTCGCCATTCCTCCCACTTGCCGCGGAGCTCCCCCGGCAAGTACGCACCCTTTTTATTCAGACGGAAGACCCAAGAAATTCCTCCGGAGAGGGGGGCATCGGCCTCGGCTCTAGGAGTGAAGAAATGCCTAAAAAGTGCTACATTGGGGTGGACTCCTATGAAGTTTTCGCACATGTGTGCGAAAACCGCCATGGTGAGGATGGCGTTGGGGGTGAAGTCAAGCAAATGGAGGCCGTATGTGTTCATGACGTCGCAGAAGAAGTTTGAGAAAGGAGGACAGAGACCACAATGAAAGAAGGCAGCAAAAAAGTAGTACCCGCCGGGATAGCTGTCCTTGGCGGCGGCCGGATACGCTCGCGTGCGGGGATGCGCGTCGGTCTCCTTGGCCCAGAACAAGTAATACTTGTTCTAGAGCTCCCGCACGCCGAGCTTCGGCGGGAAGACGAGATGCTGCTTCCGGTACGCGATGAGCTTGGCTGCTTGCTCCGATTTCTCCCGCTTGGACTTCTCCGCCTTCGCCTTGTCGGACTTTGGGGCCATGGCGGACGCGGCGGAAGGAGGGGAACGAAGAGCTCGGCGGCGGCGGAGATGTGGAGGCAGAGCGCAAGAGAGAATCTTTGGAGAAGGAAGACGATGCAATGAAAGCGCAAGGAGGGGAACCGCGCCCGCTTCTTCTGCTTTTATGGGGGAGTGGGGGGCGTTTCGCCCTTTCCATTAAGAGATCGTGGGCACGTCCCATCCCACGGCGCCGCGATCGACGCGTGCCGTTACAGTGGGATGCGGCGGATACGGAAGTGGATTCGGCGTGCCACGGGCCGCGGGTGCCCGTGCACTGTTTTGGGCCTGGCCCAACAGCGCTCGGCACCGTGTGTGGCCCAGGCCCGGGGGCTCCTGTCGGTGTACTAAGGTAGGTGTACCTCAGTACCCCAACTTGTGCACGGGCAGTTGCAGCTTCCCGCGGCAGGGTTTACTGCGTGCTCGCCGGAGACCTTCCTGCTCCCTATTAAACCATTCAAAAACAAAGTATACAAGACATAAGACCGAGACCCCGGCAAGAGGAGCTTGCCGGGAAGGCCGTACCAGGCTCAAGACTGCCCCGCTGACACAAGACCCTGGCAAGAGGAGCTTGCCAGGAAGACTAGAAGACAACGCCTCGGCGCTATATGCGCCCCGGCAAGGACCCGGGGAGCGGCAAGCTCCCGGGCCCGACAAGATCAAGGCCCCGGCAAGGTGCTTGCCGGGAAGGCTGCGCTGTGTGCCCGCGCTCCAGCTCATCGGCCCACGCGTCGCCCTGGGGCCTATCCAGGGACGCGTGGCGGATGGCTGTGCAGCCTGGGGTACACGGTGGCACTCCACGGTGATGGATCCATCGCCGTGGCAGACGGAGACGCTAAGGCGGGAGCTTTTGGGGTCGACGGCGACGGGCATTAAATGCCCTTGTCCCCCACTGTTAGAGTAGGTATAGACCACTGTTCCGCACTATAGCTCCACTGTTCCCGCACTGTTACAACTACCACCTCTTTTACATTTTTACCCCTTTCTCCTACGTTGACACCTGTCGGTGACCCCTTGCACTATAAAAGGAGGCCCATGCACAACGTGGAGGGGGTTCGGAACCTAGATCACTCTCGCGCTTGGTGTAGCTGCTTCTTCAAGCTCCCGAGCGCTTAAACTCAATACACAACCAAGCAGGAGTAGGGTTTTACGCGTCTACCGCGGCCCGAACCTGGGTAAAACTGCCCGCGTGCTCGCTACGATCTGCTCTTTGTGCTTCCTCCGCCCTCGTACCGCACAGACAAGGGGCTCCGGTCCCATAGGTGTTCGTGGCGGACAGTTTCCCCCGACAAGTAGAGGGGAGAAGAAGATCCAACTAAAATAGCAAAGCTTGCGATACATCAAGATCGTGCCATCTCAAGAACACGAGAGAGAGAGAGATCAAACACATAGCTACTGGTACATACCCTCAGCCCCGAGGGAGGACTACTCCCTCCTCGTCATGGAGAGCGCCGGGATGATGAAGATAGCCACCGGAGAGGGTTCCCCGCTCCGGCAAGGTGCCGAAACAGGGTCTAGATTGGTTTTCGGTGGCGACAGAGGCTTTCGGCAGTGGAACTCCCGATCTAGGTTAATTTCTGGAGGTTCCAGTATTTATAGGAATTTTTGGAGTCGGGGCCAAGTAAAGGGGAGCTACGTGCTGTCCTTGAGATAGGGGGGTGCGCCCTCCACCCTCGAGGGCAGCCCGTGGCTCTCCTGGCCCACCTCTTTTGCTTTGGGGGCTTCTTTTGGTCCAGAAAAAATCATAAAAATTTTGGCTCGTCAATTGGACTCCGTTTGATATTCCTTTTCTGTAAAGCCCTAAAACCGGACAAAAATAGAAACTGGCACTGGGCTTTGGGTTAATAGGTTAGTCCCAAAAATCATATAAAAGTGTATATAAAAGCCCATAAGACATCCTAGAAGGATAATATAATAGCATGGAACAATCAAAAATTATAGATATGTTGGAGACGTATCACCCGTCAACAGGCACCTCGGCAGGCTCACTGGATGGGGTCACCGCGAGGGTCGCCGCGAAATGCATGTCGACTTTAAGGGTCGACTCGCCGACTTTGAAAGAGCAAACATAGTCACGCTACAACACATAGACGTGGTCGATCCTTGGGTGGTAGAGCACAAAAACTTTATTGAGAAGACGTACAGTGACCGAGGCCAACACAGGATGGATGGAGATATAATCAAAGAGCACAACTCATGTTTCACGTGTTGGTTCAAGGAGAAGCTTCTGTCATACCCTTTACATGAAGAGTCTTCCGCGGAAGAAAAACTCATATTCGCCTTGTCACAGGGCGCCGAGCACAACCTGATGACCTATGAGGTGTACGATATCAACGGCTACACATTCTACGCCGAGGAAAAGGACATGAAGAGCGATTATCAGAACTCCGTGGTAACGATGGAATCCTACACCTGTAACAATAAGGACAGATACTATAGAAGGATCGAGGAGATCTGGGAGCTGAGCTACGCTGGAGAGAAGGTCCCGATGTTCTGTGTCAGATGGGCCAAGAGCGTCCTAAAAGAAGACCGGTATTTCACCACCATGGTTATACCCGAAGCCAAATCCAAGACCATGGGCGCAAACGTCACCGCAAAAAATGAGCCATGGGTATTAGCTTCCCAAGTGGACCAATGCTTCTTCATTACCGACCCGTCAAAGCCCAGTCGTGTTGTCGTGAGGAGAGGCAAAAGGAACATCGTCGGAATGGATGGAGTCGCCAATGAGCAAGACTTCAACAAGTACGGCGACACCAAGATGGAAGATGATGACGATGATGAAGTACCATACACCACAAGAAGAAGCAGGACCACCCTACCTAAAGGACGTCCGTTCAAGAGAAGAATCAAGGGGTTCCAGGGCTAAACTATTCAACCGCGAGAAAGAAGGGCAAGAAGATTGTGAAAAGATAACTAAGATCGAATCACGACGTGTCAGCCACGTGTGTGTGTGTCAGTGGCAAGCTCAATTATTACATGCAACTAAATTATTACATGTATCACTTAATTTCAACCATGTCATCTAATTCTAAATCTTTGCACAATGGTTTTATCACTCCATTTGCATTTTCCTTTTCTTTTATCTCAAATCTTAAATTATTACATGCAACTAAAAATCCAAAAAAAATAGTAATGGTGCACCAGGAGAAGGTGCGCCATTGCTATCACGGTGCTTATGGCGCACCCCTAAAAGTTGCGCCATTGATATACCAACGTTTATGGCGCACCCCTAAAATGTGCGCCATTGCTAACCCCACCCCCACTAAATAGAATCCAGCCGCCCTCCTCCTATCCTCTCCCCCTATCCCCTCCCCTCCCCTCGATCCCAATCCCCTTCAAACCATTTATTGAGCATTGACAAAATAAGTTACCCCTTTCTCCTGAAATGTTGATTAATTTCCGTTTCGGTTGAGAATGGGGCACTCCTAGGTCAAGAAAATTAGCAAAGGTCATGCCCAATTTTATTGACCTAGAAGGTTCCCGATTCTCAACCGAAGCAAAAATTAATCAAGATTTACAGACAATGTTATTTCTACAAAGCAAATATTTCTAAGTGGCTTTTCTAGTTTTCCCTTAAGTTGAAATGCAAACTATTTTTTCTTCCTGCACCAAGAGCAATAGTGCACTTAGTAGGATAGAAAATATATAACCTGCAATAGTGCACTTAGTAGGATAGCAAAAGTGCACTTGGAACAATCTTTTGGGTAAAGGGGTGTTTATAACCTGTAATGTGAAAATATCATCCAATAACTCTAGTAGACTTTTTTTCCTATTTAGAGCGAACATGGCCGACAATGATGAGGCCGGTGGTTCGGGCAAGCCATCCTGGGAGCTGTCCTAGAACATGGAGGAAGAACCTCACCGCTATGAGGATGCGGCGGAAGACACCAATCCTGACTAGACAACCCCTAGTGGCATCAGGGATGACACCACTGACGATGGTGCCGCCGGGGATGCCACCACTGATGATGGCAGCCAACAGAAGAGGCAATAGAAGGACCGACAGCCGAACGTGCTCGGCACCGTCAAGGAGGAATTTACTGAAGTGTCCTCCAGTTGGCATCCAACGACGCCCGAAGAATTAGTCAGTGTGTACGTGGGACAACTCGGGTGCATTCTCCGGAGCACCGTCCCGATCAACACTGAGAACCTAAGGCATCGTGACCAAGGGAATTTGCGCAACCTCCTCTTCATGAAGCTGCACGAACGATACAAGTTCCCCGGTGAGTTTGCGAACACATGCTTCTTAGGGAATAAAGTGAACAGTGCCGCCCTCATGAAGATGAGCACGGCCCTGGCTACTTGGAGGGCCGCGGTGAAGGGAAGGATTCTAAGAGGTGATAGTTATGAGAAGATCAAGGAGAAACATCCTTCGATCAGCGAAGCTAACTACCTGGAGTTCAAGATCAAGTGCGAGAGCGATGCATCCGCGGAATCAAGTCAGTGAGGGAAAGATATGCGGGACTTGAACTTAGGGGTCCACACACTCGGTCCCGGCGGTTACAGAGTGGCGGAACCTAAATGGGACATGGAGGACGCGGAGCGTGCCGAGGAAGGCCTACCGCCCCTCTTCGATAAATACCCTGAAAAGAAGACCAGGAACTTTGTTAGGGCCTGGTACAAGATGGACTCGAAAACAAAGGAGCTTACCACGGATCCGAAGGTGAAGGCGCTTGAGCTTGTTCTGGCGCAGGAAACTGAATGCAGTAGCGCAGGCTCCCCGTCTGGCCCTTGGGACACCACTTTAAATAGGGCGTTGAACGTAATGAAACACAAGGATAAGTTCAGTATGCCGTCGTCAGCTGGTCATGTGGCCGGCAAAGGCTTGTCCACAAAATGGTCGGAATACTATAAGGCTAGCGAAAGGAGAGAAAGACGGAAAGCCAAGAGCGCAAGGTTAAAGAACTCAAGGCACAAGTGGCACGGATTCCAGAGATGGTCCAAGATCAAGTGCGAGACCAAGTGGGAGCGACGATCACCGCCATTGTGCCTTCCTTGCTTGAGGGGCTGCAGGGGTGGATTGCTGGCGGCCAACAGGGGACGCCCCCGATTCCCAGCTTCACGGGCAGCAACTCGCACAATGCGCCGACATTGGTGTCTCCGGCGTCGGCGCCAGCATTGGAGCTTAATGCACCCAGGTGTGGGAAGAATACGCCGGCCGGCACCTCGGCAGCAAGCGGCCCCTCCGTCACTTGCACGCTCGCCGTTGGTGGTGCCTCGACAGTAGCCGAGCTCGATGCCATCACGGTAACTAAGCCTCGGCCGATGACTTCATGTCCTTGCCCTTGATTGGGCATCCCTGACGCCATAGATGTTTTCGCAGGACGCCGCCAATGTTCCATGCACTCTCCTGCACTTCGTGGACGGCGAGTTGATGTCAGGACCGGATTTTCGGGGTATTAATTTCCCAAAAAGCGGACCTTGTGCTCACCAGCCCCAGGATTACTGTTAGCTGATGAGGCACCTCTTGATACAGAAAATCCCAAGAAAGGGTACAAATATGTAGCACAAGACCATTCTGTCTTGAGAGTACAACACAACTTATAGTGTTTTGATGGCGGAAGCGGTTTTGTGGAACGTGGTGACTGTGGGACTCCATTTCCCACAGGAACGGCTGACCGGGATAACACCTATCTTCGTGAGGCTGCTAACTCCAATAGTGTAGGCTCCGGGGTGGCATCACGTCGTTCCTCCCCACGCAAGGAATCTGGCCAAGACAATAGCCAGGGACAAGCCAGTGAGTACTTTGAATGTACTCGCAAACATTATGGTTATGGGTGAGGCATCAACATGCTCAAGGATAAATTATAACTGAGAGAATAATCATGATAAGACAGACGGCAATTGTTACAGGACATTCGAGAAAAGGCATATGCCATCAGGAAGTAGTAACAAAATAACAAGCATGCCGCAGTCGGGTGTCTGAGTGACACCACAGAAAGGGCTTATAAGAAGAATGCCACAGTCGGACGTCTGAGCGACATCACAGAAAGGGCTTATAAATAAAAAGAATGCCATAGTCGGACATCTGAGCGACATCACAGAAAGGGCTTATAAATAAAAAGAATGCCTCAGTCAGACGTCTGAGCGACATCACAGAAAGGGCTTATAAATAAAAAGAATGCCTCAGTCAGACGTTTGAGCGACATCACAGAAAGGGCTTAGTAAAGCAAATAAATAACAGTGAATATCTGGGAGGTAGAACCGTCCCAAGGATACTCCTTGTCTCAAATAAGATGAAATGTTAGTCCATAATAATGATGAATCACAATCACTACCTGTCACAGGTCTTAAGTAATGTTTTGGTTTAATAGGTTTCCCCTCCAAAGACAGACACTAAGACCGACACTCTACCCATCCCAGACTGTAGTCCTTAACCATGGACACGGCTATTCGAATAGGTTTTATATCTCTGCAGAGGGTGTACTCTTTACCCACGAATAACGGGTTTTCTATAGCCCGTCTGGACTAATTCCTTCTATGGTCTTTTAATTTTCAAGACTCACCTGACTGCACACACCAGCCTAACTTACCGGTGTCTGGAATCACCCACGACACTAGTTAAGCCAAACTCTAAGTGGGGAGGCTACAACCTGGACTAGCATGGGATCACAACATTTTATAACACTCGTGAAAACTGGGGAAGCTATCCCCTTCGGCTACAACCGAAACACCCATGCCCCCGGACCAGGTGGCCTGCCTACCGGATGCAGCCGGTATCTTCCACCGTGGCCTCTCCGTATGGTGTGTGATAGAACAGGGGTCGACAAATTTACTGAACCACACCCTACCTGAAGTAAGGACACGTGGTAGCACGAAACAAGTATGGGGGTTACCGGAGCAAGACTCGATCTATGGTCGACTCAGGAGGTTTATAAATTCTCTGCATGGTTAGTGCCACAATGATCTGACAGATCCTTGACAGGGTCACACCCCTCATGCTACATGCTGCCACACTGCACATCCTTGTCACACGAGATGTCAGTCACGTGGTCTGTTCACTGAAACACCACCTTCCTACGGACTCTGTCCGAACTATCACTAGGCATATGTGGCATGAGGAGTGGTGGCTGTCACCAATATCACATACATGTCTGAAAGGCTTTATTCACCACATGTCGATATGCAAGAGTATGATTTCCACATGAAATAATGATGCTCCATTATGTCATATTAATGGAGTTCTTGAGATTAAAGCAAACAACACACAAAGTGTATTATCACAGGGTTCAAGATGCTTGCCTTCAAGTAGGTGTGAGGAGAAAAGCATTCCAAAAAGTTGTCTGGAAAATTTGGAATCTTTCTCCCTCTTCAAAATCCTAAAAGAAATAAAAGGGAATCAATACATAGACTTAGAACACTCCCAAAAAGTTGTCTGGAAAATTTTCATATAAATATGAAAATAAACTATACCAAATTTGAGGAACAGCAGAAAAAGAATCAATTCATTTGGAGCTGTAGTTTAAGAGTTAAAGACAGTCAAAGTTTGGTCAAAATCTAATTTTGAAAAATAAACTGAAAAGAAAACGTTTCGGCTGCGAATACGCTTTCAAAATAATGGAGACGTACTCTGGGGTTTGCGCCTCCACTTATGCGCGCGTGGGTGCGAAGCTGGGTCACTGACAGTGGGTCCAGGGGGCCCACTAGTCAGGTTTGACCAGTCTTTCCCCCCTTCTCTTCCTCTGCCCGAACGGAGGCGGGACTCCGGTGATCGTCGCCGGCGAACCAGGGCTCCTCGAGGGTTACTTAGTGCGGGAATGGATCCGCGGGGTTGGTGCGGTCCTCCCGGTAGTCGATTGGTTGGAGGGACGAAGGGATTCGTCGACGGCGAGCTCCGCGGCGGAGAAAGCTTCGGGTGGGTTTGGGGCTTTGCGATGCAGTGGTTCCCGAGCGAGTCTGAGGTGATGGGTGGCTCTGCAGGATCGAGGGGAACGCGATGGTGGTGCTGGACGGGCGGGGGAGGCTCTGGTGGCGCCGGATTGCTCGAGGCAGAGACGACGGCCATGTTCGCCGGAGATGAAGAAGGAAGCTTCCCGGGGCGAATGGCTGCCACGGGGCTGCTCTGCGGGGTACCTAGTGATGGTCTGATGTTGCGGGGAGGTGCGGGGCACCTTTAAATAGGCGAGCCATGGCGGTTCAGCGGCGGCAGGGGATAAGCTCGCCGGTGACCGCCAATCTGTAGCAGCAGGCGACGTGGCGGCGACGAGAGCTAGCGGACGGGCCTGCGGATGAGCTCGTACTGCTCCAGAGGGCAGCTGGCGAGTGCGCGTGGTTTGGGCGGCGCCGACCGTGGCAGAGAGCCACTGTGCTCGCCGACGTCCCGCCAAAAGTGCCCTGACGGCGGCGTTGTGGCGACCCAAGGGCGGCTTGGCGTGTACCTGGGTGCGGATAAGGTCGAGTGAGGCTCTGCAGGTGAATTGGGGCCAGGGGTGCGACGCGGTGGCCCGAGCGCACGCACGTGCAAAACGCGCACTCTGGGCGCGCCCAGAGCACGCATGCTACGTGCTCGGCGATATGCCAAGGCGTGCTAAAGAGCTCCAAACTGCAAGGGGGTCAGGAGGGTGGGGTTATAGGTTAGGGCAAAGCTATGAGACATGCTTGTTTAGGTAGGAGATCAAGTTCATAATATGAACATGAAATTCAGCCAAACATGGTCATGCACTCAGGGTGTTCGACACAATGCCAGTGGCATCTAGCAAGCTCTTGGGGTGGCCAAACTTACCAGATGGATGTCTCCTTGAATGAGTAAGAGGGTGGTGAGGTTAGTTTATCAAAAGCAAGAACTTGTTAGTGCAAGATTTGCAAGAATTCATTTTTGGACAGAAAATGCAGAGCACTGTTCCATGAACCAAAACTATCCCAATAGGCCCACTCTTCTGGACTTAGGGGTTTTGCAAGAGAGACTATAAGCATGAGGAAGCTCAAAGGCACTGGAGCAAAATAGACTAGGGTTACAGTGCAAATCACCAAACTGAACCAGAATGGAAAGGAGGTTGTTTCACTAAAATTTTCCAAAGGACCAAGATGGGTTTTTGCATAAAAATGAATAACATACTCCTATGAACATCCCATAATTTTGGTGGAAGCAAAACAGGAGTATTTAAAGGGGTTGTAGTGCAATTTGGCCTACTGAGACAGATTGGAAAACATGTTGTGCAGCTCAAAATATTAAATGAAATAGTTATATTCTTGCATAAAAGTGATCTAATAGCCTTACTTGACATCTCCAATTTTTGGTTGAAATTATAAATACATTTATCATGTGGTTGCAGTTCAAAAGAGGCCTTAAAATAAAAGGGAAACAAATATATATATAGGGCAGATAATTAGGGGACAAAAACATAATTAATCTTGCTGATATAATTTTTGCTAGAGGTAAAAACTCCAACACATCAGAACAAGAATGGTCCTGGAATCCAAGGAACATAAAGCAGAAAGGCAAAATTTTAATTTACTGGCAAAATTTTATTAAATTAAACATTACTAAATTTTGGGGTGTTACAACACTACCCCCCTTAAGAAAAATCTCGTCCTCGAGATTTGTTAAGGGTTGCCATAGGATCTTCTACTGCCACAAAAATATTACCAAAAATCTTACTGCTCTAATAATGTAAATAATTGCCACTACAGTGCATGGGTAAACAGGGATGTAAACTGCAGGGTTTAAACACTGGCGTGGCACGGGAAAAGAAAAGTCTACAGTCGTGGAAAACGAGATATTTCTACTCTGGGACATAGTAAATTTAGAAATGGAATTTTCCAAATTTACAAATATGCCGGTTGCACCCGAGAGCACAGTGCTCTCACTGGCTGACAGGTGGGGCCTGGGCCCATTGTCAGCCTCTTCTTCCTCCTCCGGTTCTCTCTTCTCTTCTCTCCCGTGCGTTTCCCCGCACTTTCTCCACGGGCAACGGCTAGCTCGTTGGGCATCTAGGCCGTACTGCCGTAGTGCGCGGCGTGCTAGCTGCCGGTGCAGCGTGCACTAACCTTGCGGGCCAGCGTGCTGTCGGCACTGCTCGTGTATTCGCCTCCAAACACCGGCGGTCAAGCGATGAGCGGCACTGGTGGACTTCGCCCACCGTACACCGATCTCGAGCTATAAAACGGCCGGGGTGCTACTTCTCCTTCCTCTCACCTGGCCTCTCTTCTTCTCCTTTCTTCTCTCTCCTCCATTTGTGTTCGCAGGAGCTCGGGTCGAGGCTCTAATGGCGGAGGTGATGCCGGACTGGTGCATGGTTCTCATGAGCGTGGGGTTGGCGGCATTGCTGGGGGTATCGGTGCTCTTGTGTGCGATGATCCTCGACGATCATCGTGATGTGGCGGCTCGAGTGCTAGCTCTCCGTGGTGGCGGTGATCACGGAGATTAGGTGAGAGTGGTAGGGCTAATGGTGGTTAGCGCGAGGTAGGCATTTAGTGCTTGAATAACTCTCCACGAGTTTCTCCTCAAGAGACTGTGGTGTGCGAGGGGGGGTGGTTGATGAAGCAGGCGTCGGTGGACTAGCTACTTAGTGTACGGTGTGGAGTGGTCGGAGTTGTATTATCGTTGTTGTGATGCTGTGTGATGAACGAAACATCTATGCTATGCAGATGGACCAGATGCAATCACACATGAAAGAATTTATTTAACACACGATGCGATACACAGATTTCATAAAAAAGGTACGTGTACACTCATGTGGTAGTTACGTCTAAAATATGAACGGTAAATGAACAGGGTCCTGGGAAAAGGTCTCTGGTGCTGGGGGACATTCTTCTTCTATCGGTGGGAGTGGGTTCACCAGTCGATGAATGTGCTTCTCCTGCGCGGGTCTCAATGGTCTGCCGATGGCGATCCGAGGATTTAAATAGGAGAGGCTCTGAAGATAACCCATTATCCGCTGGTTCAGACGCTCTTGCGCAATCACATACTCCGTAAGGTTGGCTAGTACCAGGTCTCTCTCAATACGCCCACCAGGAAAAGATGCTGCTTCTCCAGGTGCTGCGTGGCTTGGGAAGTAGTAATATCCCCGCTGGCTGGCATAGGGCACCGCGAATCGGAGGCGAGCAAGCGCTTCACAAGCGGCAGCCTCTATGGCCATCTGGGGAGTTGACATGGATTTCCCCATGAAGGAAACCTCTGTGGGGTCTTGTTTTGGGTTGGCGGGTGGGATGTGTACCACTGCCCAATATTTTGAGGTGGATGGTGTGATCCTCGATTTGAGCAGCTCATACTGGGGTGGACGGGTATCACTCATGGTACTGTAGGTAAAATCCCACAATATCTTCACGAAACTACCAGGGGATGCCTCTGGGGTTCTCAGGTAAATACTAGGGATCGGCATAGTGAAGGAAAAAGGCTGTGAGAGGAGAGCATCGGGTGAGGGATGCTTGGCAAGTTCACGGTGTGACCAATATATAGTAGTCTGGCGGGTTTATAGGGTTGTGGTGGGGGCATCTATACGTCGGTTCGCTTTACGGGGTCGGGGTCAAGGCTACAGGTACTCACGTCTCGTAAAAAGACGTGTTCGCTGTAGGGAGTTGTCAGTGAGGTGCTCTGGGAGTCATACCCCACAAATAATAGGCATCCGCACAATAGATGCTATAAAGGTAAGAGCGCAAAAGCAAACTGTACATACATATAGTCATACAGGTTACATGACCACGGGCGAGGGCGAGATATGGCTTGGTACTACTCTGGTGATTTAATCAACCTCGTTTATATCCAAGCGGCCCTGCCTTGTGGATGCGGTGGCTTCTCCGGGAGCTTCATCGCTGGGATTGGCTGGCGGTGGCTGAGGAGGTGCAGGGTCGAGGCAGGGACGATGTCCCTCGCGAGGATTGTTGGACACAATCCCGTTGGAGCGTGCGCCAAACAAACGACGCATCACTTCTGGAGATACCAAGGCATTCTGGTCAATGACCGCGGCAGGCCTTGGGGGCCCGATGGGTTGTCCGAACAACACGACTGGGTTGTCGGTGCCGGACTCGTCTCGTCCTCTTGCTGGGGCTCGGCAAAGAAGTTCTCCACGAGCTGCGATCAGATCAAGAGTGATTTGATCGAATAGTTCCTCGAGTACGCTAACATAGCATACCAGATGCAATAATGCAGGATCCGTCTCGTGGTCTCCGCTTGCAACCCGGGGAGGCCTACCACACCCGTTGCGACTGGGATAGTAGTCGAATGAGCGACAGTTAACTCTGGGCGACAGGTGCCTGAGTTGAACTATAGCTTCTCGAGCAGCTAGTTGGATAGCTTGCGGCTCAAAGGAAGTTGTCCTTCCGGTGAACCTGTAGGGACGCTCTGGTGACAGACCCCTACCGTAGATGTGTACAGTGGCCCAGAATTGACGGCTTTCACCGCCCATGGAGTCTTGGTACACAACATATTCTGGGGGCTCTTCCATCGCAAAGGCACGACGGGTGAGGTTTGCGAGCACTGTCACAAAACCTCCAAGGTTGGTTGCCGTGGTTTCATTGTGGACGATGGTCCTAGCATTTTAGCTCGGTATGGGGGTAGAGGCTGTGTGGTGTTGGGTTTGGGGGCTAGCGTGCCCTATTTATAGGAAAGGACGGAGTCTTCCTTTGCACGCTTGCGGAAGGGACTATTTAGGTGTCGGTCGCTGACGCGTGATCGGGAAGCTAGGCTGATAGGTTGGGCACCGACTACCAAAGGCGTCGGTCCACTGTGTGGGTATCTTACGCGAGAAGCTTGGCTGGGGTTGGAATATGGTCTGGTGTGGTGGTTAATCTAGGTTTTTGGACCTGGCTAAGATAGGATTAGCCAACGGTCAGCCTGGCTCTGATACCAAGGTTGTCAGGACAGTATTTTCAGGGTATTAATTTCCCAAAAAGCGGACCTTGTGCTCACCAGCCCCAGGATTACTGTTAGCTGATGAGGCACCTCTTGATACAGAAAATCCCAAGCAAGGGTACAAATATGTAGCACAAGACCATCTGGCCTGAGAGTACAACACAACTTATAGTGTTTTGATGGCGGAAGCGGTTTTGTGGAACATGGTGACTGTGGGACTCCATTTCCCACAGGAACGGCTGACCGGGATAACACCTATCTTCGCGAGGCTGCTAACTCCAATAGTGTAGGCTCCGGGGTGGCATCACGTCGTTCCTCCCCACGCAAGGAATCTGGCCAAGACAATAGCCAGGGACAAGCCAGTGAGTACTTTGAATGTACTCGCAAACATTATGGTTATGGGTGAGGCATCAACATGCTCAAGGATAAATTATAACTGAGAGAATAATCATGATAAGACAGACTGCAATTGTAAGCAGGACATTCGAGAAAAGGCATATGCAATCAGGAAGTAGTAACAAAATAAATAACAAGCATGCCGTAGTCGGGTGTCTGAGCGACACCACAGAAAGGGCATATAAGAAGAATGCCACAGTCCGATGTCTGAGCGACATCACAGAAAGGGCTTATAAATAAAAAGAATGCCACAGTCGGACGTCTGAGCAACATCACAGAAAGGGCTTATAAATAAAAAGAATGCCTCAGTCGGACGTCTGAACGACATCACAGAAAGCGCTTACAAATAAAAAGAATGCCTCAGTCGGACGTCTGAGCGACATCACAAAAAGGGCTTAGTAAAGCAAATAAATAACAGTGAATATCCGGGAGGTAGAACCGTCCCAAGGATACTCCTTGTCTCAAATAAGATGAAAGGTTAGTCAATAATAATGATGAATCACAATCACTACCTGTCATAGGTCTTAAGTAATGTTTTGGTTTAATAGGTTTCCCCTCCGAAGACCGACACTAAGACCGACACTCGACCCATCCCAGACTATAGTCCTTAACCATGGACACGGCTATTCGAATAGGTTTTATATCTCTACAGAGGGTGTTCTCTTTGCCCACGAATAACGGATTTTCTATAGCCCCTCTGGACTAATTCCATCTACGATCTTTTAATTTTGAAGACTCACCTGACTGCACACACCAGCCTAACTTACCGGTGTATGGAATCACCCACGACACTAGTTAAGCCAAACTCTAAGTGGGGAGGCTACAACCTCTACTAGCATGGGATCACAACAATTTATAACGCGCGTGAAAACTGGGGAAGCTATCCCCTTCGGCTACAACCGAAACACCCATGCCCCCGGACCAGGTGGCCTGCCTACCGGGTGCAGCCGGTATCTTCCACCGTGGCTCTCTGTATGGTGTGTGATAGAACAGGGGTCGATAAATTTACTGAACCGCACCCTACCTGAAGTAGGGACACGTGGTAGCACGAAACAAGTATGGGGGTTACCGGAGCAAGACTCGATCTATGGTCGACTCAGGAGGTTTATAACTTCTCTGCATGGTTAGTGCCACAATGATCTCACAGTTCCCTGACAGGGTCACACCCCTCATGCTACATGCTGCCTCACTGCAAATCCTTGTCACACGAGATGTCAGTCACGTGGTCTGTTCACCGAAACACCACCTTCCTTCGGACTCCGTCCGAACTATCAGTAGGCATATGTGGCATGAGGAGTGGTGGCTGTCACCAATATCATATACATGACTGAAAGGGTTTATTCACCACATGTCGATATGCAAGAGTATGATTTCCACATGAAATAATGATGCTCCATTTTGTCATATTAATGTAGTTCTTGAGATTAAAGCAAACAACACACAAAGTGTATTATCACAGGGTTCAAGATGCTTGCCTTCAAGTAGGTGGGAGGAGAAAAGCATTCCAAGAAATTTGGAAGCTTTCTCCCTCTTCAAAATCCTAAAAGAAATAAAAGGGAATCATTACATAGACTTAGAACACTCCCAAAAAGTTGTCTGGAAAATTTTCATATAAATATGAAAATAAACTATACCAAATTTGAGGAACAGAAGAAAAAGAATCAATTTATTTGGAGCTGTAGTTTAAGAGTTAAAGCCAGTCAAAGTTTGGTCAAAATCTGATTTTTAAAAATAAACAGAAAAGAAAACGTTTCGGCTGCGAATACGCTTTCGAAATAATGGAGACGTACTCTGGGGTTTGCGCCTCCACTTATGCGCGCGTGGGTGTGAAGCTGGGTCGCTGACAGTGGGTCCAGGGGGCACACTAGTCAGGTTTGACCAGTCTTTCCCCCCTTCTCTTCCTCTGCCCGAACGGAGGCGAGACTCCGGCGATCGTCGCCGATGAACTAGGGCTCCTCAAGGGTTACTGAGTGCGGGAATGGATCCGCGGGGTTGGTGCGGTCCTCCCGGTAGTCGATTGGTCGGAGGGGATGAAGGGATTCGCCGGCGGGGAGCTCCGCGGCGGAGGAAGCTTCGGGTGGGTTTGGGGCTTTGCGATGCAGTGGTTCCCGAGCGAGTCTGGGGTGATGGGTGGCTCCGCAGGACCGAGGGGAAGGAAATGGTGGTGCTGGATGGGCGGGGGAGGCTCTGGTGGCGCCGGATTGCTCGAGGCAGAGATGACGGCCATGTTCGCCGGAGATGAAGAAGGAAGCTTCCCGGGGCGAATGGCTGCCACGGGGGTGCTCTGCGGGGTACCGAGTGATGGTCTGATGCTGCGGGGAGGTGCGGGACACCTTTAAATAGGCGAGCCATGGCGGTTCAGCGATGGCAGGGGATAAGCTCGCCGGTGACCGCCAATCTGTAGCAGCAGGCGACGTGGGGGCGACGAGAGCTAGCGGACGGGCCTGCGGATGAGCTCGTACTGCTCCAGAGGGCAGCTGGCGAGTGCACGTGGTTTGGGCGGCGCCGACCGTGGCAGAGAGCCACTGTTCTCGCCGGCGTGCCGCCAAAAGTGCCCTGACGGCGGCGCTGTGGGGACCCAGGGGCGGCTTGGCGTGTACCTGGGTGCGGATAAGGTCGAGAGAGGCTCTGCAGGTGAATTGGGGCCAGGGGCGCGACGCGGCGGCCCGAGCGCACGCACGTGCAAAATGCGCGCTCTGGGCGCGCCCAGAGCACGCATGCTACGTGCTCGGCGATATGCCAAGGCGTGCTAAAGAGCTCCAAATTGCAAGGGGGTCAGCAGGGTGGGGTTATAGGTTAGGGCAAAAAGCTATGAGACATGCTGGTTTAGGTAGGAGATCAAGTTCATAATATGAACCAGAAACTGAGCCAAACATGGTCATGCACTCAGGGTGTTCGACACAATGCCAGTGGCATCTAGCAAGCTCTTGGGGTGGCCAAACTTACCAGATGGATGTCTCTTTGAATGAGTAAGAGGGTGGTGAGGTTAGTTTATCAAAAGCAGGAACTTGTTAGTGCAAGATTTGCAAGAATTCAGTTCTGGACAGAAAATGCAGAGCACTGTTCCATGAACCAAAACTATCCCAATAGGCCCAATGTCGGGGAAACTGATCCACCCACGAAAACCTATGGGGACGGAGCCCCTTTTCGGTACGGCAGGGGCGGAGATTGCACAAAGAGCGGATGGAGGCGAAGCACACGAGCAGTTTACCCAGGTTCGGGCCGCACGGATGCGTAAAACCCTACTCCTCCTTTGGTTTGTATTGAGTTCTTGGCTCGAGAGCGATGGAAGCTACAGTACTCTTCGAGACCGAGCATGTGAGTAGTCGAGTGTCTAACCGGAATCCGAACCCCCTCTATGTTGCGCATGGGCCTCCTTTTATTGGCTCAAAGGGGTCACCGACAGGTGGCAACGCAGATGAGGGTAAAAGTGTAAAAAGGGTGGTAGTTGGAACAGTGTTCCATACCTAACCCTGACGGCAGGGGACAAGGGCATTAAATGCCCGTCGTCGTCACCCAAACAGTGCAAAAATTGGCCGTTAGGGGAGCCACCGTCCTCCATGACGGTAGCCTTGTCATCGCTGCTTGCCACCGTGTACCCCTGGCTGCACAGCCTTCCGCCACGTGCGCCTGGGATGGTCCCAGAGCGACACGTGGGGGGATGCGCTGGAGCGCGGTGATGGCTTCTCGCCCCTCGTTGGTTACCCCAAGTGGAAGGTTTGAGATGTAGTGTAGCGGTAGTTTTCCCTTGGCAAAGATACCAAGGATCGATTTCCCCTGAGACTCCTAGTTTCAACAAGAAGGTGTCAACTGCTAACGCTGCCAGATATTAGCAATCAACTTGGACCTGCACACAGATACAAATAACTTTGCTCCCAACGAGTACATAGAGGTGGTCAATCCCTCCGGCCTTGTCGTTTACAAAGGGTCAAACGCAAGAGATAATAGTGATAGGTAAAACTGTAACTGGTATGTAAAAGCAGAAAGTAAATAGCGGATGTGATCAGTGATGGTAATATGGACCGGGTCCCATGATGTTCACTAGTGATGTCTCTCTCCCAAAAGACGATAAAACAGCTATGTGAGGTAAACGAATTATAGCTGGGCAATTGACAAAATTATGTGAGCAAACCAATGCTAACTATGTTGCAAGAAAGGTAGAGGTTCAAAGCATGGGCGGTACGCCAAGGCAAGTAGACCGAAATCCATCTGCATCTACTACTAATCATCCACCTTGAGATATCTATCCAGAACATCTCGTTGGTATTAAGGTGCGAGTCCCACCCATAGTGTAAACTCAAAGCAACAGGCAACTGCATTAAAAGAACTTTGCGTAAAGTAAACAAGCCTTGCACCCGCGGGCATAAGCACCGTTGTTTTCCCCCTTGTGGCAACAACACATCCCCTAGACTCATGTTTCTGTCACTCAAGCTTGTCATCGAGGGGCATGAACCCACAATCAAGCATAACGTTCCCTCTTGGAGTCACTACCTACTACTTGGCCAAAGCAATAAATAACAACGGAGAACATGCAAGAATTACTTACGAACATAAATATAAAAGAGGTAAATCAAATATATTACTCAAACACAATCTGAACATAATCTCACAATCCATCGGATCCCAGCAAACTCATCATAGCAACAGCATAAGGATTACATATGTGCATCGATCATGTAGGGCAGCTCACGAGGTCTAATTAGTGAAGCACAAGAAGGGGAGGAGAACATCACATAGCTACTGGTCATGGACCCATGGTCCAAGGGAGACTACTCACAACTCATACGGGAGGCGTCCATGGTGGTGGAGAGGCTCCCGGTGGTGATCCTCCCCTCCGGCAGGGTGCCGAGAAGAGTTCTCTGGTGCTCCCGATCTTGGAAGCGCGGCGGCGGTGGAAGAGAGATGAGATCGCGAAAAAGGGTTCCGTCCTCGAGGGTTTCGGGACGCGTGTTAAATATATGCCAAAGGGGTGCATCAGCGGAGGCCTGGGGGGCCCAGGCGCCCCCCCCCCCGGCGTGGCCAGGAGGGGGGCCGCACCACCAGGCCGCCCGGAGCCCTGGTGGCCCCCCTCCGGCCCTACTTCGGCCGTGTGGAAGCTTCCGGAACGCTGATTTTTTATATAATTTTTCCGGGATTTTTCTGGCAGTTTTCGTGACGGGAAAACCTGAAATACAAAAACAGCAGAAAACAGAAACTGGCACTGGGGTGCACTGAGTTAATAGGTTAGTCCAAATATGATCAAAAGTGTATGGAAGTGTATAAATAACATAGCAATATCACCCATAAGAGGCATGGAGCAAGCAGAAATTATAGATACGTTTTGGACGTATCAACATCCCCAAGATTAATTCCTGCTCGTCCTCGAGTAGGTAAATGATAACAAGAATATTTTTTCTGGTGACATGCTATTAACCATATAGGACCTTTTCATAGTCACATGACAAAAGCTTACTGAGACAATGAATCTGTAGTAATTAAGTTACCTTATGAGAAAATCACAAAGAACTGAAAGTTTTACAATACGATACTGAAACATCAAATAGATTTGTAATGAGCATGGTGTGCAAATATGATAAAGTGATATCTCGCTTGCCCCCTTTAGTGAAGCAAAACATAAATGCAGGGGCACCTCCAAGGTTTAAGTGATGACTAGATACAATGATTTCAGAATAAACGATATCATAATCATGCAAAAGACAATGCTACTTTGGGACAATGCACATTACACTCAGAATGACAATCATGCTCTCAGTAGTTGGTGCTTTAAGAGAAGGTGGAGGCTCTCGAACCGTGGCTTTTGTTGGCAAAGTTGAAAACCCGTAGTCGAAAACAAAGACAAAACATGTACCAGAGCTTTTGGTTTTAAAAATAGAAGTAAAAATTAATTTTTTTTAGATTATGCATGTTTCGTCAACGAATGCTAGCAGATAACTCAATTACTTCTTGAGATGGACAAGTTTCGAGGAACGGCTCCCGAATGAGGACGATCACATCCTCTTAATCTCCTTTGTTTATCACTGCCAAAGATTTCTGATTTCTCATGAACAAAGCGTGAAGGAGGGTTTGTTTGTTATATTAAATTTGAGCCGGGCGCACTCTTTGCCAGTTCCTTCTCGTATTATGGGTTTGCACATTAGACATTCAATCCCGGGGTGAAGCTTGTCCAACTTAAAAAGATCATGAATTAACTACTACTTCCTCATGAACTAAAACAGAGGCACAAAATAGAAATGCTTTTTTTTGAATAATTTCGAGATGGTACATGAAATTCTTCGTTAGGAATGGCAGGTAAATACCATGTATAGGAAGGTATGGTGGACTCATATGGCATAACTGGTTTAAAAGAATTTGGATGCACAAGCAGTCAGTCCGCTTAGTACAGGTGGAGGTTAGCAAAAGACTGGGAGCGACCAACTAAGAGAGCAATGAGGGTCATAATCATGCAGAGCGACAAAGCAACATTGAATCAGGCATGGAAGTTATATCGCTACTTAGAAATTAAAGATCATCAAGGCTTGACAGACTTTCTTTACAGTCTTAAATATGCGTGAGCATACGCCAAGTCAATCAAAATAAATTCTTGAAGGAAGATATTACTAAACCATACCACATCATAGGCAAACAAATCATGTTGGTACTCCAATAACACATTGGGAACCCCCCAGCTATTGGAGACTAACCATAAGAAAACATGAACTACTAAGCACCATTATGCACGTAGCATTTTTATCATAGACATATCAACCAATGCAACAGAAGCAAACTCTCTTAATAAGATAAGCATGATACTAAAGAGAGTTCAAGCAACCAACTAAACAAAAGCTCTTTAAAAAGATAAGCATGAAAACTAAGAGCTAAGCATGATAGTAGCTATCGAAAGACCAAGAACATACACAGCAAAGATAGACATGAAAATTCTATGTTGTGTTCTAGGTTGAAGTGGAGCGTGTCTCTCTCCCACACAAAGAAAGTTGAGTTCCAACTAGTTATGAAAAGCTAAAGAAAACTACAAAGGAAACTAAAAGCAAGACGCTCCAAGCATAGCACATAACACATGAAGTGATAAAAATATAGTGGAACGAAAGACGAACTGATAATTGTTGATGGAGAAGGGAATGCACGGGGACATCCCCAAGCTTAGACGCTTGAGTCTTCTTGAATATTTCTTGGGGGTGCATGGGGGCATCCCCAAGCTTGAGCGTTTGACACTCCTGAATCTTTTTATCATCTTCCCTCACACACTTGAAAACTCCCTTCATACATAACTCATCATAATCTGATTAGCGAGGTTAGTACCCATAATAAAGTAATTGTTCCTTGCTGGAAATAAGGATATTCTTGAAGGTCTACTGTTTCTCAAGATTGCCAAAAGGTTTTTGCAAAGAAAAAGCAAGCTCAAGGTTTGCAAAATGAAGGAAAGGCAAAACAGGACAGAATCTGTGAAAAACAGAACAGCAGGTAGTAAATGATTTTTTTGGGGCACTTCTGCAACTCTAATCAAAAAACTCAGAACAGACGCCCGAAAGACAATTGTATAGAGCATGCTGTCGAAACAATTCAGACCAAAAAGATGATCTGGTGATTTTATACGAATTTTTCTATCCAAGGACAGAATCTGTTTCCTGGACAGCACGTCACAACTTTTGAACTTTCTTGCAATCAGAGGCTACAGTTGGCACAAAGTTGAAAAGTAAAGATACAATGATGATGCTACTGTATTAACAACATCAAGACACAACAAAAGCAAAAAAAAAAATTTATTCATTGTGGGCTGCCTCCCAAAAGCGCTTTCTTTTATGCCTTTAAGCTAGGCATAATGCAAAGAGATCAAGTTTTATCAAGAGTAAAAGAATAGCTAGCCCGTATAACGGACTCAAAAGGTAACTTAATCTTCTTTCTAGGGAAGTGTTCCATCCCTTTCTTGAGAGGAAATTGGAATTTTATATTCCCCTCTTTCATGTCAATGATAGCACCAACGGTGCGTAGAAAAGGACATCCCAAAATAATTGGACAAGAAGGTTCACATTCAATGTCCATAATAGTAAAATCAACGGGAACGTAGTTGTCATTGACAATGATAAGAACATCGTCGATCCTCCCCAAAGGTTTATTTATGGAAGAATCAACAAGACGAACACCAAAAGAACAAGAATCAAAAGGTTTCAATTTAAGCATATCATATATTCTTTTGGGCATAACAGAGGTACTAGCTCCAACATCACATAATGCATAGCAAGAGAAGTTATTCAACTTAATTTTAATCATAGGATCCCAACCATCTTCTAGCTTTCTAGGTATGGAGGCTTCTACTCTAAGTTTCTCCTCCCTATCTTTGATGAGAGCATTAGTGATATGCTCTGTGAAGGCAAGGTTAAGCGTGCTAGTGCGGGGATCTCTAGACATCTTGTGAAGGAAATCAATAACTTCGGTAAGAGTGCAATTATCAAAATCAAGATCAGTACTATCAAGTAAGGTGGTAGTGGTGTCCTTTAGGTTCACTTGTTTGGTAGTTTCTATGGTCATAGCATCACCATTAATAGGTCCAACGGGACTAGGAGTGCATTGGGTGCTAAGAGTTTGAATATCCTCAACAACTTGGATAGTAGCAACAGTGTGGTGGGTAGGAAGGCTCTTAATTCTATCTTCTTCCTCCCTTTCTCTAGCCCATCTCTCTTTAAGTTTAGCCAACATCCTAATGTTTTCATTAATTTGCACTTGAATAGCATTCATAGGAGTGACCTTCCTCTCCTCAAGAGGAGAAGTTCTAATTTTAAGCAATTCTACCTCATGGACTAAATTGTCTACCTTCGAAGAGAGATCATCTAGTTTGTTTAGTTTCTCTTCTACACTATTATTAAAAGCTTTTTGGGTAGTGATGAAATCTTTAAGCATATTCTCTAGTTCAGTAGTGGAGTTCTTGGTGCTAGGATAAGCATTGTTGTTCCCATAGGAATTAGAGGGGAATGGTCTAGGATTGCTACCAAAATTACTCCTATAAGCATTATTGTTGAAATTGTTTCTAGAGATAAAGTTCACATCTACTTGTTCTTGAGCAATCAAAGAATTTAAAGGAACATCACGAGGATCAATAGAAGATTGCTTCAAAAGTAGAGACATGATCAAGTCAACTTTTTCATTTAGGGAGGAAATCTCCTCGACAGAGTTTACCTTCCTACCTGTTGGAGCGCGTTCGGTGTGCCATTGGGAATAATTGGTCATCATCTCATCGAGAAGCTTCGTGGCAGCACCAAGTGTAGTTGACATAAAGGTTCCTCCCGCGACCGAATCTAACAAGTTCCGCGAGGTAAAGTTCAAGCCTGCATAAAAAGTTTGGATAACCATCCAAGTAGTCAAACCATGAGTAGGGCAGTTCTTGATAAGAGATTTCATACGTTCCCAAGCTTGGGCAACGTGTTCATTATCCAATTGTTTAAAATTCATTATGCTACTTCTTAGTTGGATAATTTTAGCAGGTGGATAGTATTTTCTAATAAAAGCATATTTGCACTTGTCCCATGAATCTATGCTATTTCTAGGCAAAGATTGAAACCAAATTTTAGCTCCTCCTCTCAAGGAGAAAGGAAAAAGCTTAAGCTTAACAATATTACCATCTATTTCTTGGTACTTTTGCATATCACAGAGTTCAACAAAATTCTTTAAGTGTAAAGCAGCATCATCTCCAGCACCGGAGAATTGATCTTTCATGACTAAGTTTAGTAAAGCAGGTTTAATTTCATACGAAGGTGCTGAAGTGGCAGGTGTAGTGATAGGCATGCAGATAAAGTCATCGTTGTTGTGACTAGTGAAGTCACACAACTTGGTGTTCTCGGTGGAACCCATAGCAGCAAGCAAGCAAGATAACTATTTTTGTGATTTTCGATAAAAGATACTAAAGCAAAAACTGAAAGGTAAACTAACAAGACTAAAAGCAAAGGTAAAAGATAGCGTCCAACTCCCCTATCTTGAAGAGTGGAGTCCCCGGCAACGGCGCCAGAAAACTTTGCTTGATGGCTTCTCGCCCCTCGTTGGTTACCCCAAGTGGAAGGTTTGAGATGCAGTGTAGCGTTAGTTTTCCCTGGGCAAAGATACCAAGGATCGATTTCCCCTGGGAATCCTAGTTTCAACAAGAAGGTGTCAACTGCTAACGGCGCCAGATATTAGCAATCAACTTGGACCTGCACACAGATACAAATAACTTTGCTCCCAACGAGTACAGAGAGGTTCTCAATCCCTCCAGCCTTGTCGTTTACAAAGGGTCAAACGCAAGAGATAATAGTGATAGGTAAAACTGTAACTGGTACGTAAAAGCAGAAAGTAAATAGCGGATGTGATGAGTGATGGTAATATGGACCGGGTGTTGGGGAACATAGTATTTTAAAATTTTCCTACGATCACGCAAGATCTATCTACCAGATGCATAGCAACGAGAGGGAAGAGTGTGTCTACGTACCCTCGTAGACCGGAAGCGGAAGCGTCAAGTGACGCGGTTGATGTAGTCGAACTTCTTCGCGATTCAACTGATCAAGCACCGAACGTACGGCACCTCCGCGTTCAGCACACGTTCAGCTTGATGACGTCCCACGAGCTCTTGATCCAGTTGAGCTTCACGGGAGAGTTTCGTCAGCACGACGGTGTGGTGACGGATATGATGTATTCACCGGCGCAGGGCTTCGCCTAAGCACCGCGACGGTATGACCGAGGTGTGTTTCTGTGGAGGGGGGCACCGCACACGGCTGGAACAATTCAACTTGTGTGTCTTTGGGTGCCCCCCTGCCCCCGTATATAAAGGAGCAAGGGGGGAGGCCGGCCGGCCCTTCTATGGTGCGGCTAGGAGTGCAATCCTACTAGGAATAGGATTGCAATCCTATTCCTAGTAGGAACTACCAAAGAAGGAAGAGAGGGAAAGGAAAAGAAGGAGAGGTGGCGCCCCCCAATCCTAGTCCAACTAGGAACCCTAGGTGGAGCGCCGGCCAGCCCCTATGGGCTGCCTCTCTCTTTTCCATAAGCCCCACTATGGACCATCCCCCCTCGTAGGGGGTTCCGGTAACCCCCTCCGGCAATCCCGTTAAATCCGAAACTTTTCCGGAACACTTCCGGTGTCCGAATATAGTCGTCCAATATATCAATCTTTATGTCTCGGACATTCCGAGACTCCTCGTCATGTCCGTGATCTCATCCGGGACTCCGAACTACCTTCGGTACATCAAAACTCATAAACTCATAATACCGATCGTCATCAAACGTTAAGCGTGCGGACCCTACGGGTTCGAGAACTATGTAGACACGACCGAGACTCATCTCCGGTCAATAACCAATAGCGGAACCTGGATGTTCATATTGGCTCCTACATATTCTACGAAGATCTTTTATCGGTCAAAACCGCATAACAACATACGTTGTTACTTTTGTCAACGGTATGTTACTTGCCCGAGATTCGATCGTCGGTATCTCTATACCTAGTTCAATCTCGTTACCGGCAAGTCTCTTTACTCGTTCCGTAACACATCATCTCGTGACTAACTCATTAGTCTTTTGCTTGCAAGGCTTATTGTGATATGTGTTACCGAGAGGGCCCAGAGATACCTCTCCGACACTCGGAGTGACAAATCCTAATCTTGATCTATGCCAACACCACGAATACTTTCGGAGACACCTGTAGAGCATCTTTATGATCACCCAGTTACGTTGTGACGTTTGATAGCACACAAGGTGTTCCTACGGTATTCGGGAGTTGCATAATCTCATAGTCATAGGAACATGTATAAGTCATGAAGAAAGCAATAGCAGTAAAACTAGACGATCATAGTGCTATGCTAACGGATGGGTCTTTTCCATCACATCATTCTCCTAATGATGTGATCCCGTTGATCAAACGACAACTCATGTCTATGGCTAGGAAACATAACCATCTTTGATCAATGAGCTAGTCTAGTAGAGGCATACTAGGGACATACTGTTTTGTCTATGTATCCACACATGTACTAAGTTTCCGGTTAATACAATTCTAGCATGAACAAAAGACATTTATCATGATATAAGGAAATACAAATAACATCTTTATTATTGCCTCTAGGGCATATTTCCTTCAGTCTCCCACTTGAACTAGAGTCAATAATCTAGATTACAAAGTGATGATCCTCACACCCATGGAGTCCTGGTGCTGATCATGTTTTGCCCGTGGAAGAGGCTTAGTCAACGGGTCTGCAACATTCAGATCCGTATGTATTTTTCAAATCTCTATGTCTCCCTCCTTGACTAGATCGCGGATGGAATTGAAGCGTCTTTTGATGTGTTTTGTTCTCTTGTGAAACCTAGATTCCTTCGCCAAAGCTATTGCTCCAGTGTTGTCACAAAAGATTTTCATTGGACCCGATGCACTAGGTATTACACCTAGATCGGATATGAACTCCTTCATCCAGACTCCTTCATTTGCTGCTTCCGAAGCAGCTATGTATTCCGCTTCACACGTAGATCCCGCCACGACGCTCTGCTTGGAACTGCACAACCTGACAGCTCCACCGTTCAATAAAAATACATATCCGGTTTGTGACTTAGAGTCATCCGGATCAGTGTCAAAGCTAGAATCGACGTAACCGTTTACGACGAGCTCTTTGTCACCTCCATACACGAGAAACATATCCTTTGTCCTTTTCAGATACTTTAGGATGTTCTTGACCGCTGTCCAGTGATCCACTCCTGGATTACTTTGGTACCTCCCTGCTAGACTTATAGCAAGGCACACATCAGGTCTGGTACACAGCATTGCATACATGATAGATCCTATGGCTGAGGCATAGGGAATGACTTTCATTTTCTCTCTATCTTCTGCAGTGGTCGGGCATTGAGTCTTACTCAATTTCATAGCTTGTAATACATGCAAGAACCCTTTCTTTGACTGATCCATTTTGAACTTCTTCAAAATCTTATCAAGGTATGTGCTTTGTGAAAGTCCAATTAAGCGTCTTGATCTATCTCTATAGATCTTGATGCCTAATATATAAGCAGCTTCACCTAGGTCTTTCATTGAAAAACTTTTATTCAAGTATCCTTTTATGCTGTCCAGAAATTCTATATCATTTCCAATCAACAATATGTCATCCACATATAATATTAGAAATGCTACAGAGCTCCCACTCACTTTCTTGTAAATACAGGCTTCTCCAGAAGTCTGTATAAAACCATATGCTTTGATCACCTCATCAAAGCGTATATTCCAACTCCGAGATGCTTGCACCAGTCCATAGATGGATCGCTGGAGCTTGCATACTTTTTTAGTACCTTTTGGATCGACAAAACCTTCTGGTTGCATCATATACAACTCTTCTTCGAGATATCCATTCAGGAATGAAGTTTTGACATCCATTTGCCAGATTTCATAATCATAAAATGCGGTAATTGCTAACATGATTCGGACAGACTTAAGCATCGCTACAGGTGAGAAACTCTCATCGTAGTCAACTCCTTAAACTTGTCGAAAACCTTTCGCAACAAGTCGAGCTTTGTAAACAGTAACATTACCGTCTGCGTCGGTCTTCCTCTTGAAGATCCATTTATTTTCGATGGCCTGCCGATCATCGGGCAAGTCAACCAAAGTCCACACTTTGTTCTCATACATGGATCCCATCTCAGATTTCATGGCTTCAAGCCATTTTGCGGAATCTGGGCTCATCATCGCTTCCTCATAGTTCGTAGGTTCATCATGGTCTAATAACATGATTTTCAGAACTGGGTTGCCGTACCACTCTGGTGCGGAACATACTCTGGTTGATCTACGACGTTCAGCAGATACTTGATCCGAAGTTTCATGATCATCATCATTAGCTTCCTCACTGATTGGTGTAGGAATCACTGGAACAATTTTCTGTGATGTACTACTTTCCAATCCGGAAGAAGGTACAATTACCTCATCAAGTTCCACTTTCCTCCCACTCACTTCTTTCGAGAGAAACTCCTTCTCTAGAAAGGATCCATTCTTAGCAACGAATATCTTGCCTTCGGATCTGTGATAGAAGGTGTACCCAACAGTCTCTTTTGGGTATCCTATGAAGACACATTTCTCCGACTTGGGTTCGAGCTTATCAGGTTGAAGCCTTTTCACATAAGCATCGCAGCCCCAAACTTTAAGAAACGACAACTTTGGTTTCTTGCCAAACCATAGTTCATAAGGTGTCGTATCAACGGATTTAGATGGTGCCCTATTTAACGTGAATGCAGCTGTCTCTAAAGCATAACCCCAAAACGATAGTGGTAAATCGGTAAGAGACATCATAGATTGTACCATATCTAATAAAGTACGATTACGACGTTCAGACACACCATTACGCTGTGGTGTTCCGGGTGGCGTGAGTTGTGAAACTATTCCACATTGTTTCAAATGAAGACCAAACTCGTAACTCAAATATTCTCCTCCACGATCAGATCGTAGAAACTTTATTTTCTTGTTACGATGATTCTCTACTTCACTCTGAAATTCTTTGAACTTTTCAAATGTTTCAGACTTGTGCTTCATTAAGTAGATATACCCATATCTGCTCAAATCATCAGTGAAGGTCAGAAAATAACGATACCCGCCACGAGCTTCAACACTCATTGGCCCACATACATCAGTATGTATGATTTCCAACAAATCTGTTGCTCGCTCCATAGTTCCGTAGAACGGAGTTTTAGTCATCTTGCCCATGAGGCATGGTTCGCAAGCACCAAGTGATTCATAATCAAGTGATTCCAAAAGTCCATCACTATGGAGTTTCTTCATGCGTTTTACACCAATATGACCTAAACGGCAGTGCCACAAATAAGTTGCACTATCATTATTAACCTTGCATCTTTTGGTTTCAATATTATGAATATGTGTATCACTACAATCGAGATCCAATAAGAATAGACCACTCTTTGAGGGTGCATGACCATAAAAGATATTATTCATAAAAATAGAACAACCATTATTCTCTGATTTAAATGAATAACCGTCTCGCAACAAACAAGATCCAGATATAATGTTCATGCTCAACGCTGGCACCAAATAATAATTATTTAGGTCTAAAACTAATCCCGAAGGTAGATGTAGAGGTAGCGTGCCGACGGCGATCACATCGACTTTGGAACCGTTTCCCACGCGCATCGTCACCTCGTCCTTAGCCAATCTTCGTTTAATCCGTAGTCCCTGTTTCGAGTTAAAAATATTAGCAACCGAACCGGTATCAAATACCAGGGTACTACTACGAGCATTAGTAAGGTACACATCAATAACATGTATATCACATATACCTTTGTTCACCTTGCCATCCTTCTTATCCGCCAAATACTTGGGGCAGTTCCGCTTCCAGTGTCCAGTCCCCTTGCAGTAGAAGCACTCAGTTTCAGGCTTGGCTCCAGACTTGGGTTTCTTCGTAGGAGTAGCAACTGTCCTGCTATTCTTCTTGAAGTTCCCCTTCTTTCCCTTGCCCTTTTTCTTGAAACTAGTGGTCTTGTTAACCATCAACACTTGATGCTCCTTTTTGATTTCTACCTCCGCAACTTTGAGCATAGCGAAGAGCTCGGGAATTGTCTTTTTCATCCCTTGCATATTATAGTTCATCACAAAGCCTTTATAGCTTGGTGGCAGTGATTGAAGAACTCTATCAATAACACTATCCTCGTCAACTTTGCAACCAAGTTGAGTCATATGATTTTAGTACCCAGACATTCTGAGCAAGTGTTCACTGATAGAAATATTCTCCTCCATCTTGCAGCTGTAGAATTTATTAGAAATCTCATATTTCTCAATCCGGGCATTTGCTTGAAATATTAACTTCAACTCCTGGAACATCTCATATGGTCCATGACGTTCAAAACGTCGTTGAAGTCCCGGTTCTAAGCCGTAAAGCATGGCACACTGAACTATCGTGTAGTCATCAGACCGCGATTGCCAGACGTTCAAAGCGTCCACATTAGCGGGAGGGGGCTTGTCACCTAGCGGTGCTTCAAGGACATAATTCTTCTGTGCAGCAATGAGGATAATCCTCAGGTTACGGACCCAGTCCGTGTAATTGCTACCATCATCTTTCAACTTAGCTTTCTCTAGGAATGCATTAAAATTCAAAGGAATGGTAGCACGGGCCATTGATCTACAACAACATAGATATGCAAAAACTATCAGGACTAAGTTCATGATAAATTAAAGTTCAATTTAATCATATTAATTTAAAGAACTCCCACTTAGATAGACATCCCTCCGGTCATCTAAATGATCACGTGATCCAAATCAACTAAACCATGTCCGATCATCACGTGAGATGGAGTAGTTTCAATGGTGAACATCTTATGTTGATCATATCTACTATATGATTCACGCTCGACCTTTCGGTCTCCAGTGTTCCGAGGCCATATCTGCATATGCTAGGCTCGTCAAGTTTAACCCGAGTATTCTGCGTGTGCAAAACTGGCTTACACCCGTTGTATTTGAACGTAGAGCTTATCACACCCGATCATCACGTGGTGTCTCGGCACGACGAACTTTCGCAATGGTGCATACTCAGGGAGAACACTTATACCTTGAAATTTAGTAAGGGATCATCTTATAATGCTACCGTCGTTCTAAGCAAAATAAGAAGCATAACAAGATAAACATCACATGCAATCAAAATATGTGACATGATATGGCCATCATCATCTTGTGCTTTTGATCTCCATCTCCAAAGCACCTCCATGATCACCTTCGTCACTGGCGTGACACCTTGATCTCCATCATAGCATCGTTGTCGTCTCGCCAACTATTGCTTCTACGACTATCGCTACCGCTTAGTGATAAAGTAAAGCAATTACATGGCGATTGCATTTCATACAATAAAGCGACAACCATATGGCTCCTGCCAGTTGCCGATAACATTACAAAACATGATCATCTCATACAAAACCGTATAACTCATCATGTCTTGACCATATCACATCACAATATGCCCTGCAAAAACAAGTTAGACGTCCTCTACTTTGTTGTTGCAAGTTTTACGTGGCTGCTACGGGCTTAGCAAGAACCGTTCTTACCTACGCATATGAAACCACAACGATGTTTCGTCAAGTATGTGATGTTTTAACCTTCACAAGGACCGGGCGTAGCCACACTTGATTCAGCTAAAGTGAGAGAGACAGACACCCGCCAGTCACCTTTAAGCAATGAGTGCTCGTAACGGTGAAACCAGTCTCGCGTAAGCGTACGCGTAATGTCGGTCCGGGCCGCTTCATCTCACAATACCGCCGAAGCAAAGTATGACATGCTGGTAAGCAGTAAGACTAGTATCGCCCACAACTCATTGTGTTCTACTCGTGCATATCATCTACGCATAGACCTGGCTCATGATGCCACTGTTGGGGAACGTAGTATTTTAAAATTTTCCTACGATCACGCAAGATCTATCTACCAGATGCATAGCAACGAGAGGGAAGAGTGTGTCTACGTACCCTCGTAGACCGGAAGCGGAAGCGTCAAGTGACGCGGTTGATGTAGTCGAACTTCTTCGCGATTCAACTGATCAAGCATCGAACGTACGGCACCTCCGCGTTCAGCACACGTTCAGCTTGATGACGTCCCACGAGCTCTTGATCCAGTTGAGCTTCACGGGAGAGTTTTGTCAGCACGACGGTGTGGTGATGGATATGATGTATTCACCAGCGCAGGGCTTCGCCTAAGCACCGCGACGGTATGACCGAGGTGTGTTTCTGTGGAGGGGGCACCGCACACGGCTGGAACAATTCAACTTGTGTGTCTTTGGGTGCCCCCCTGCCCCCGTATATAAAGGAGCAAGGGGGGAGGCCGGCCGGCCCTTCTATGGTGCGGCTAGGAGTGCAATCCTACTAGGAATAGGATTGCAATCCTATTCCTAGTAGGAACTACCAAAGAAGGAAGAGAGGGAAAGGAAAAGAAGGAGAGGTGGCGCCCCCCAATCCTAGTCCAACTAGGAACCCTAGGTGGGGCGCCGGCCAGCCCCTATGGGTTGCCTCTCTCTTTTCCATAAGGCCCACTATGGACCATCCCCCCTCGTAGGGGGTTCCGGTAACCCCCTCCGGCAATCCCGTTAAATCTGAAACTTTTCCGGAACACTTCCGGTGTCCGAATATAGTCGTACAATATATCAATCTTTATGTCTCGGACATTCCGAGACTCCTCGTCATGTCCGTGATCTCATCCGGGACTCCGAACTACCTTCGGTACATCAAAACTCATAAACTCATAATACCGATCGTCATCAAACGTTAAGCGTGCGGACCCTACGGGTTCGAGAACTATGTAGACATGATCGAGACTCCTCTCCGGTCAATAACCAATAGCGGTACCTGGATGTTCATATTGGCTCCTACATATTCTACGAAGATCTTTTATCGGTCAAAACCGCATAACAACATACGTTGTTCCTTTTGTCAACGGTATGTTACTTGCCCGAGATTCAATCGTCGGTATCTCTATACCTAGTTCAATCTCGTTACCGGCAAGTCTCTTTACTCGTTCCGTAACACATCATCTCGTGACTAACTCATTAGTATTTTGCTTGCAAGGCTTATTGTGATGTGTGTTACCGAGAGGGCCCAGAGATACCTCTTCGACACTCGGAGTGACAAATCCTAATCTTGATCTATGCCAACACCACGAATACTTTCGGAGACACCTGTAGAGCATCTTTATGATCACCCAGTTACGTTGTGACGTTTGATAGCACACAAGGTGTTCCTACGGTATTCGGGAGTTGCATAATCTCATAGTCATAGGAACATGTATAAGTCATGAAGAAAGCAATAGCAGTAAAACTAGACGATCATAGTGCTATGCTATCGGATGGGTCTTGTCCATCACATCATTCTCCTAATGATGTGATCCCGTTGATCAAATGACAACTCATGTCTATGGCTAGGAAACATAACCATCTTTGATCAATGAGCTAGTCTAGTAGAGGCATACTAGGGACATACTGTTTTGTCTATGTATCCACACATGTATTAAGTTTCCGGTTAATACAATTCTAGCATGAATAAAAGACATTTATCATGATATAAGGAAATACAAATAACATCTTTATTATTGCCTCTAGGGCATATTTCCTTCACCGGGGTCCCATGATGTTCACTAGTGATGTCTCTCTCCCAAAAGACAATAAGATAGCTATGTGAGGTAAACGAATTACAGCTGGGCAATTGACAGAATTATGTGCGCAAACCAATGCTAACTATGTTGCAAGAAAGGTAGAGGTTCAAAGCATGGGCAGTACGCCAAGGCAAGTAGACCGAAATCCATCTGCATCTACTACTAATCATCCACCTTGAGATATCTATCCAGAACATCTCGCTGGTATTAAGTTGCGAGTCCCACCCATAGTGTAAACTCAAAGCAACAAACAACTGCATTGAAAGAACTTTGCGTAAAGTAAACAATCCTTGCACCCACGGGCACAAGCACCGTTGTTTTCCCCCTTGTGGAAACATCACATCCCCTAGACTCATGTTTCTGTCACTCAAGCTAGTCATCGAGGGGCATGAACCCACAATCAAGCATAACGTTCCCTCTTGGAGTCACTACCTACTAATTGGCCAAAGCAATAAATAACAACGGAGAACATGCAAGAATTACTTACGAACATAAATATAAAAGAGGTAAATCAAATATATTGCTCAAACACAATCTGAACATAATCTCACAATCCATCGGATCCCAGCAAACTCATCATAGCAACAGCATAAGGATTACATATGTGCCTCGATCATGTAGGGCAGCTCACGAGGTCTAATTAGTGAAGCACAAGAAGGGGAGGAGAACATCACATAGCTACTGGTCATGGACCCATGGTCCAAGGGAGACTACTCACAACTCATCCGGGAGGCGTCCATGGTGGTGGAGAGACTCCCGGTGGTGATCCTCCCCTCCGGCAGGGTATCGGGAAGAGTTCTCCTGGAGCTCCCGATCTTGGAAGCGCGGCGGCGGTGGAACAGAGATGAGATCGTGAAAAAGGGTTCCGTCCTCGAGGGTTTCGGGACGCGTGTTAAATATATGCCAAAGGGGGGCATCAGCAGAGGCCTGGGGGGCCCAGGCGCCCCCCGGCGCGGCCAGGAGGGGGGCCGCGCCACCAGGGCGCCCGGAGCCCTGGTGGCCCCCCTCCGACCCTACTTCAGCCGTGTGGAAGCTTCCGGAACACTGATTTTTTATATAATTTTTCTGGGATTTTTCTGGCGGTTTTCGTGACGGGAAAACCTGAAATACAAAAACAACAGAAAACAGAAACTGGCACTGGGGTGCACTGAGTTAATAGGTTAGTCCAAATATGATCAAAAGTGTATGGAAGTGTATAAATAACATAGCAATATCACCCAAAAGAGGCATGGAGCAAGCAGAAATTATAGATACGTTTTGGACGTATCACGCGGGTACTGAGTGGAAGCTTGCCGCGGTTGCCATCTTGTCGCTTCCGGGAGCTCGTCGCTCACCGGGCCTCGCCGGGACGCGTGGCGCGTCGCGGCAAGTTTCTTGAGATGCCTCGGAGGGCCTTCCCGGCAAGCTCCTCTTGCCAGGGTCTTGTGCCTTGAGTGGTTTTGTGCCTTGAGTGGCCTTCCCGGCAAGCTCCTCTTGCCGGGGCCTTGTCTCCTTGCCTTGGATACTTTGTTCTTGAATGGCTCCAAAGGAATCATAAAGGACCTCGGTGGTCGCCTGGCAGGCCCTGCCGCGGGTCGCTGCAACTGCCCGTGCACAAGTTCGGGATACTAAGGTACCCCTACTTTAGTACACCGACAGGAGCCCCCGGGCCTGGGCCATATGCCGTGCCGAGCGCTGTTGGGCCAGGCCCAAAACAGTGCACGGGCACGCGCGGCCTGGTTCTCGCCGTATCTTTCTCCGTATCCGCCGCACCCTCCCCTAACGGCACGCGTCGATCGCGGCGTCCTGGGATAGATCGTGGGCGGCTTCTTTAATCGGAAATGCGGAACGTCCGCCCCCTCCCCCTTTATAAGCAGGGGGGCAGGGGCAGTTCGTCCATCCGCCCGTTGCTTGCTTCAATCCTCAATAGAACTCCGCCGCTCCCCTCCTTCCCAAAGCTTGAAAGAGAGCAGCGCTCCGCCCCCCGTCGCCACCAGCACCACCAGCGCCGTCGACCTTCCTCACCGCTTCCGCCATGGCCCCGAAAGGCGAGAAGGGGAAGACCGTGAAGTCGGCCGAGGCACTGCGGCTCGCGGCGATGCGGAAGAAGAAGGCGGTCTTTCCCCCCAAGCTTGCCGCGAGGGAGCTGAGGGAGAAGTTCTACCTTTTCTAGTCAGGGGAGACGCGGGCGCATCCGCGCACCAAGGTACTCCCGTCCATTGCTTGCGAAATGTTTCCGAATGGATACACATTCTTCGCCTTGTTCTTCTACTGCGGGCTCTGCCCGCCCTTCTCCGAATTCTTCTGCGATATCATGAACACCTACGGGTTCCACCTCCTTGACTTCACCCCCAACGCAGTTCTGACCATGGCAGTTTTCACACATCTGTGCGAAAACTTTGTCGTAGTCTTCCCCAATGTCGCTCTTTTCCGCCATTACTTTACGCCCCGAGTTGAGAGGGGAGAGCCTCTGTCTGGTGGAATCTCCTGGATCTCGAGGACCCACAAGAAGGAGGCTTATCTTTTGGGAGAGCTCCGCGGCAAGTGGGATGAGTGGAGAGCCAATTGGTGTTGGATCGTCGAGGAGGAACTGCAGCCATTCACCGCCCGGCGCCAAGCCCCAGTAGTACGCGGCAACGACTGGAGCGACTTGGCTCCGGAGGATAGCAGATTGAATATTGCCACTGCCCGGATCCTTCGCCTCAGGCTTGCCGGGCTGACTGTAGGCACAGTTGGCGCAGACTTTCTCCGCCGCCGCATCGCCCCCCTGCAGGAGAGGAAGAGGCCCGCCTGGGAGTTTGAGAACGTGGCAGATATTGTGAGGCTGCGCCCGGGCCTCAATTACAACTTCACTGTTCTGGAGCTCAACGCGATGCTTCAGGAGCTATTCAAGTACGACCCCGACCATCCCGAATGGTTCAGGTTGCCGAGGGGCGTAGTTCCGCTATGCAACAACTCTGCGCTCAGCCGCATCCGCGCGATGAAGCCGCTGTGGGACTCGCACGGGATCGACCCCACTTCGCAAGAGCCTACTGATACGTCCAAAATGCATCACTATTTTGTATTATAATTTATCCTTCTTCATTGATATATTTCACGTTATGATGATGTTCTTATGTTGTTTTGGTCTATTTTACACAGTTTGCAACTTTCCGATACCGAAACAGCAGACGCAGGATTCAGCAGGAAAAAGTGGATGCTGAGTTGCTGAAGAAGAACACCTCCAAATTACCTGAAAATTGACGGGAGGTATTTTTCAGAAGAATAACGAAGACACGCAAAAGGGGTGTCAGAGGGGGGCCATAGGGTGCCCAGGCGGCCTGGGGGCGCGCCCCCCCTGGCCGCGCCGGGGGGGCGCCTGGAGCCCCTGGCCCACCTCTGGCCGCCCCCTTTTGCATATATGCTCTCCGTCCCCCGAAAACCCTAGGCACGGGACTTTTTACGGAGTTCCGCCGCCGCTTCGAGGCGGAAACTACAGAGAAGAAAAGGGCATCTCCGGCGGGCAGATTCCGCCGGGGAGATCACCTCCCGGAAGGGGAGATCGTCGCCATCGTCATCACAATCATCACGGGCATCATCAAGATCATCATCAACATCATCCCCAACACCAGCACCATCTCCATCTTCATCCAAATCTCATCTTTCCATCGCAACTCGTGTTGTAACTTGTACTACCTATCCTCTCTACTCCATCGGTGTTGATTACTACTTTGTGGTGAATGCTATTGAGTTTTGTTGGAGAAATATTATTATGTCCAGATTGTTTATCACATATTTATCCCCACTGATCATGATCTCTTTTATGTCTTGTGAGTAGTTACCTTAGTTCTTGAGGATATGGCGAAAGCACATGACTACCTCTCCCGTGTGTCCTCAAGAACGCTTTAGTCTTTATAAGTTCAGTTGCTAGGCCTCTCCTTTGCTAAGAAAGGATTGGGCCACTTGTTACTCTCAGTATCTTTTACATTACTTGCCTTTACATTCCTGTTGTTTATATCGAGAAAACTCCTAAAAGTTATCTTTCAGTGCTTGCAGTAATTTCTTGCTCAGAATCGCTTATCAATACCTTCTGCTCCTCGTTGGGTTCGACACTCTTACTTATCGAAAACGCTGCAACAGATCCCTTACGGTTGAGGGTCATCAAGTACCGTTTTCTGGCGCCGTTGCCGGGGAGCGTAGCGCTATTGGTAAAGTGAAACTGGTAAGAAAGACTTTTATAGTTCTGTTTTATTTTTGTTATTGCTGCTCTCTGTCCTTATGGATAACCCTATTATTGGATCGTTGCTTGCGGGAAGACACCCCACACCTGTGGTGGTTGACCCTCCCCCTACTTAAATTGTGCCTTATAAAATACCAGCTGGCATTATCAATTATGTTTTGGCTAATCGTTATGCAGGAGACAGACATCCCGGTGAACACTTGCTATATTTGTCACGACTATGTTCATTATTTAAGCTTGCAGGTGTATCGAGGGAGTTTGTCATGAGGAAATTGTTTGCCGTATCCCTTATAGATAAAGCTTCAGATTGGTATGGGCTTCTCGATAACCTACACTTGCTGGACTGGCAGGAGTTTATGTCTCTCTTTTATACTAAATTTTATCCTCTTCATGAAATTCATCGAGACAGGAATTATATCTATAACTTTATGTCTCGTGACAGAGAAAGCATTGCTCAAGCTTGGGGGAGATTGAAGTCTCTAATGCTCAAATGCCCAATTCATAAGCTTCCCAAGGAAATTATACTTACAAATTTTTATGCCAGGCTTTCTCGTCAGGATAAGGAGATGTTGGATGCCTCCTCTAGTGGGGTATTTCAGAAGAAGAGTGTTGAAGAAAGGTGGGATCTCCTTGAAAGAATCCAGAGGAATACTGAAGATTAGGAAATTGATAAAGGTATTGAACCCGCTATAAATTATGAACATGACTATATTGAGAGCTATGTGGAAACTGATTACTTCAATACTTTTTGCTCTAAGATTGGTCTTGATTCCCATCTAGTTATTGATTTATGTAAGAATTTTGCCTCTCATGTTGATTCTTTTAAAAAGAATAGAGACCAGCACCATGCACCTTTTAAAGAACCACCTATTGATATTTATGTTGCTGAGCCTATTTTGCCTGCAGTCATATATGAAAAGCCTCCTTTTCCCACGAGGATAAAGGAACACTCTCTTGTGACAGGCATAATAAATAAAAGTGAGAGAAAAGTTGATGAACCTGAGGACCAGATCAGGGTCGATCCTCAAGTTGCATTGATTAAAGACCTTGCTACTGATGATGTTTTGGATTCCAATATATCTTTTTGTGCTGTTTCCACTAACCTTGTCACAGCCAAGAACAAAGGCCCAATTTCAGGTACTCCGATGGTATCTGTTAAAATAGGAGATCACAATTATTATGGGCTATGTGATTTGGGATCGAGTGCAAGTGCTATTCCTTATTCACTCTATGAAGAAATCATCGGTGATATTTCCCCTTGTGAACTTGAAGAAGTTGATGTTACTATTCATCTTGCAAATAGATCAACTATCTCTCCTATCGGAATTGTGAGGGATGTTGAAGTCCTATGTGGAAAGGTAAAATACCCTACCGACTTTTTGGTACTTGGCTCAGCCAGGGACAATTTTTGTCCCATCATTTTTGGTAGACCTTTTCTTAGAACTTGTGGAGCTATAATAGATTGCAAGAAAGGTAAAGTTTCTGTTGAATTCAATGGTGAGCCATATGAATTTAATTTTTCTAAGTTCTCTAAGCAGCCTAGTGGTACTGATTTACCTAGTGATGATAAAATTATTGAAAGTATTGCCTCTATTGCTATTCCCCCTGATGATCCTTTGCAGCAATACATGGAGGACCACGAGAATGATTTACATATGCAGGAAAGAAATGAACTAGATGAAATATTCTTGAGGCAGCCTGCTATCCTGAAGCACAACCCTCCGGTTGAACCTTTGGGAATTTTATCAAAACCGAAAGAAGACCCGGTGTTCGATCTTAAACCTCTTCCCGATACGCTCAAGTATGCTTATTTAGATGAAAAGAAAGTATATCTTGTTATTATCAATTCTAACCTTTCAGGATATGAAGAAGAGCGATTATTGGAAGTACTTCGTAAACACCGAGGCGCAATTGGCTACACCCTTGATGACCTTAAGGGGATTAGTCCATCTATCTGTCAACATACTATCAACCTTGAGCCTGATGCTAAACCAGTTGTTGATCATCAACGACGGTTGAACCCGAAGATGATGGATGTCGTGAGAACTGAGATTCTCAAGCTTCTAGCCGCAGGTATTATCTACCCTATAGCTGATAGTAAGTGGGTAAGTCCGGTACATTGTGTTCCTAAGAAAGGAGGTACAACTGTGGTTCCTAATGATAAAAATGAACTAATACCTCAGAGAATTATTATTGGATATAGAATGTGTATTGATTACAGGAAGTTGAACAAGGCAACCAGGAAGGATCACTACCCGTTGCCGTTCATCGACCAAATGCTTGAAAGGTTATCCAAAAATACCCACTTTTTTTATCTCGATGGTTATTCTGGCTTCTCTCAAATTCATGTTAACACTATCGATCAAGAGAAGACCACTTTTACTTGTCCTTTTGGTACTTATGCTTACAGACGTATGCCTTTTGGTTTATGTAATGCCCCTGCTACTTTTCAAAGGTATATGTCTGCTATCTTTCATGGTTTCTGCGGGGATATTATGGAAGTCTTCATGGATGATTTCTCCGTCTTTGGAACTTCATTTGACAATTGTCTTCACAACCTTAATAAAGTTTTGCAGAGATGCGAGGAGACAAATTTGGTACTCAACTGGGAGAAGTGCCACTTTATGGTTAATGAAAGAATTGTTCTTGGTCACAAGATTTCCGAAAGGGGAATTGAAGTGGACAAAGCCAAGATTGAAGCTATTGAGAGGATGCCCTATCCAAGGGACATCAAAGGTATTCGCAGTTTTCTCGGTCATGCAGGTTTTTATAGAAGATTAATTAAAGACTTTTCTAAAACCTCGAGACCCCTCACTAATCTTCTCCAGAAGGATGTTCCTTTTGCGTTTGATGAAAATTGTAAGGAAGCTTTTGAAATCCTTAAGAAAGCTTTAATAACTGCTCCTATAGTACAACCACCTGACTGGAACTTACCTTTTGAAATTATGTGTGATGCAAGTGATTTTGCAGTTGGAGCTGTTTTAAGACAAAGGGTTGATAAGAAATTGAATGTTATACATTATGCTAGTAAAACCCTTGATAGTGCTCAAAGAAATTATGCTACTACTGAGAAGGAATTCTTAGCTGTAGTTTTTGCTTGTGATAAGTTTAGGCAGTATATTGTTGATTCTAAAGTTATTATTCATACTGATCATGCTGCCATTAAATATCTTATGACAAAGAAGGATGCCAAACCAAGGCTTATCAGATGGGTACTCCTTCTCCAAGAATTTGATTTGCAGATTGTTGATAGGAAGGGGGAAGACAATCCGGTAGCGGACAATCTTTCAAGAATGGAAGATATACCGCATGACCCCATCCCAGTTAACGATAGTTTTCCAGACGAGCAACTTGCCGTTGTAAAAATACAACCTCTTTCCGACCCTTGGTATGCTGATTATGCTAATTTTATTGTTGCGAAGTATTTGCCTCCAGGTCTAACATTTCAGCAAAGGAAGAAGTTCTTTCATGATTTGAGGCACTACTTTTGGGATGACCCACATCTTTTCAAAGAAGGTCCCGATGGGATCGTGAGAAGATGCATTCCGGAACATGAGCAGAAGGACATTCTCAGACGGTGCCATGACAGTCCCTATGGAGGACATCATGCCGGCGAAAGGACTGCACATAAGGTTCTTCAATCAGGTTTTTATTGGCCCACTCTCTTTAAAGATGCTAGAAATTATATTTTAGCTTGTGATAAATGTCAGAGAGTTGGTAACATTAGTAGAAGGAATGAGATGCCTATGAATTACTCACTAGTGATTGAACCTTTCGATTGTTGCGGTTTTGATTTTATGGGTCCTTTTCCTTCTTCGCACAAGTACACTCACATTTTAGTAGCTGTTGATTATGTGACCAAGTGGGTTGAAGCAATCCCCACTGAAAGTGCTGATCAAAAAACATCCTTGAAAATGCTTAAGGATGTAATATTTCCTAGGTTTGGTGTACCAAGGTACCTCATGACCGATGGAGGATCACACTTCACGCACGGAGCTTTTAGAAAAGCTCTGGCTAAATACGATGTTAATCATAGAGTTGCTTCACCGTATCATCCTCAAACTAGTGGGCAAGTTGAGCTTACCAATAGAGAGATTAAGTTGATCTTGCAGAAAACAGTAAACAGAAATAGGAAGGATTGGTCAAATAAATTAGGAGATGCTTTGTGGGCATATATAACTGCTTACAAAAACCCCATGGGCATGTCTCCTTATAAGATGGTATATGGCAAGGCTTGCCATCTGCCATTAGAGCTAGAGCACAAAGCTTTCTGGGCTGTTAGAGAGCTTAACGCTGACCCAAAACTAGCTGGTGAGAAGCGTCTCATGAACTTGACTTCTCTAGATGAATGGAGAAGTGAAGCTTACGAGAGCGATAAAATGTTCAAGGAAAAGGTAAAAAGGTGGCATGATAGGAAGATTCTAAAGCGTGAATTTAATGTTGGTGATAAAGTTTTGTTGTTTAGATCCTGTTTCAGGTTTTCTCCAGGTAAACTACTTTCCAGGTGGGAAGGACCATTTCATATTGAAGAAGTTTATTGGTCTGGTGCAATTAAGATTAATAATTTTGAAGGCACCAAACCTCTAGTTGTGAATGGGCAAAGACTTAAACATTACATAGCAGGAGACCCTCTCGATGTTGATGTGAATATAATATACACAACAACCCACGAAGAATATGTTGCAGCCCTGTTTCAGACGCCAGCAGAAGCAGAATAAAGAAAAGGTATGTAGTACGGTAAGAAAACACCGCAAAACATCATAAAAGTTCCGTATTACGAGTTTTCGTAAAATTAGCAAAATTCCGAGTCGAAGTGGAGCCGGAGACGACCACCAGGGAGTCCAGGCGCCCCCCTGGCGCGCCCCCCTGGGCCGCGCCGGCAGGCCGCCTGTACACCCTGGAGCCCGTCTCCGACCCCGCTTTGGTCCGTTACCTTCCTTTCTGTGCATAAATTTTTCCTATATATTTGCCCGGGTTGTTTCGGCAACGTATCTTGCGATTTCGCGTGTTTTCTCTTCGATCTGTTTCTGCCAGGAAATCTTTCAGCTAAATTTAGGTGCCATGGCTTCTCCAAGTTCCCCCAAGGACACGTTCGTCGTCAACGTCATCAACCCTTACCTCGCTGAGGTGAAGAAGCACCCTCAGGTTGTTTAGATGAAGGAGGGCGTCCTTCATCAAGAAGATCTGAAGGGACCTATCAAGGAGGGGAGCGTCCAGGCCAGGCTGGAAGAAGTGGAGCAAGAAGTCTTCAAGTACAAGAAGATGACCGAGCGTGGTGTCAAAGCTAACTTTGACATCACCAACGAGCTGAAGAACTACTTTCTGAAGGAGATGAAGGAGATGTGGGAAAGAATCGCCGCGTCTGAAGATAGAATCATAGAACTCCAAGGGCAAATTAATGATCTACATAACCACAACTGTGAGTATGAACTAAGGTTTCTACGCATGGGTTTGGGTGCTGAATGCAGGATCCAGGAGACGAGCTTCTCATATGAGACTGGAGAACCCCTTCCATGGAAGAGTTTCGCCAAGAATTACTTGATCAACGCCAACAAGGATGATGAGTGAAATCTCCATGGGTAATGGCATTATCTTGGCTTGTTCCAAGCTTGGGGGAGTGCCCGGTATCTTTATCTTTTACCTTTTATCTTTCAGAATTCAAGTAGAGTCGTATCATGTCTAGGGAGGTTATTATATGAGATAGGTGTGTGCATTGAGGTCTATCACCCCTTTGGTGAAGAATTGTATCCGTGTGTGTGGAGTCGTTTATGATGGAATATTAATGAGAAGTTTATCGGTTCCTTTTTGCTGCACTCGGTATTCTCTTCACGCAATCGACCTTATATGATGATTCTTATGGGGAGTATTGACCTTATGTCAGGTATGGCTATGAAACTTTATTTAATCTTGGCAAACATAGCTTTGGTCATAACAACAAGCATGATGTTCTTAAAGTATCAACATAGCCAGAACCTTTATGTTATTATGCTTGAAGTGTTATGTTGACAAGGAATAAAACTTGATGCGTTATGCTTATTTCAATGTTCATGCTTTATATTGCTTTGCATCTTAGTCATCATCAATTGTCTGCTCTTTCAAAACCTTTGCTAGCCTAACTTTGTACTAAGCGCAATTCTGCTTGTGCGTCCATACCCTTAAGCCAATACCTTCCATATGAGTCCACCATACCTACCTACTCGTGGTACTCCACTACCACCTCCTAAAGTATATAATTTATGTGTTATCCTTAAATGTTCAAAATCTTTTATTTTGTGCCTCTGCTTTAGCTCATGAGGAAGTAGTAGCTGATTCATGACCTTTTTGAGTTGGACAAGCTTCACCCCGGGATTGCATGTATAATGTGCAAACCCATAATACGAAAAGGAACTGGCATTGAGTGCGCCCGGCTTAAAAAATAATATAACAAACAAACCCTCCTTCACGCTTTGTTCATGAGAAATCAGAAAACTTTGGCAGTGATAAACAAAGGAGAATAAGAGGATGTTATCGTCCTCATACGGGAGCCGTTCCTCGAAACTTGTCCAGTCCAAGAAGTAATTGAGTTATCTATTAGCATTCGTTGACGAATCATGCACCTCTCAAAAACTTGTTTTCATTCTGTTTGATTTGAGGATAGCACATGAGTTTTCCCTACTACCCTAGAGCAGGGCCTATCTTTTAATTTTAAGTTGAGTCAGTTATTTCTACTTCCCTCTATTTCTCAAAGAGAGCAGACGTTTGATGTTGATAAGGATTCATTCATATAAAGCTGCATTAAGATTTGTCATATCATATCCTAGTTGACATTATCATTTGATAAGTAAGTTGTTTGTCATGCCCAGCTAAGGCAAATATCTTCCTTCGTGTTAACACTTTCACTTCTTGCTTATTAACTTGTTATTTCAAAAAGCTTCAATTAATACCATCAAAAGCAAAAGTTAAAATTATTTGTTGTTCTTTGACCAAAGGACATGTTTTCCAAGATATAATGAGTTTCCATTGGTCCTACTTTCGAATATAAGTGTTGACACTCTTTCATAAGATCCTTATGAGTTGAAGATTTTTGCTGAGGATATTTGAGTTGGTGAAGAGACTATGATGCTTCTTGTCCCTATTCTATTTATCGACACTTCACTCTCTAAACTTGTGGACAGGTTTACCGAGTTCATAATCGCTTGGGGACAAGTGAGGTCTAAGCTTGGGGGTGTTGATACGTCCAAAATGCATCACTATTTTGTATTATAATTTATCCTTATTCATTGATATATTTCACGTTATGATGATGTTCTTATGTCGTTTTGGTCTATTTTACACAGTTTGCAACTTTCCGATACCGAAACAGCAGACGCAGGATTCAGCAGGAAAAAGTGGATGCTGAGTTGCTGAAGAAGAACACCTCCAAATTACCTGAAAATTGACGGGAGGTATTTTTCAGAAGAATAACGAAGACACGCCAAAGGGGAGTCAGAGGGGGGCCACAGGGTGCCCAGGCGGCCTGGGGGCGCCCCCCCCCCCCCCCCCCCCCCGGCCGCGCCGGGGGGCGCCTGGAGCCCCTGGCCCACCTCTGGCCGCCCCCTTTTGCATATATGCTCTCCGTCCCCGAAAACCCTAGGCACGGGACTTTTTACGGAGTTCCGCCGCCGCTTCGAGGCGGAAACCTACAGAGAAGAAAAGGGCATCTCCGGCGGGCAGATTCCGCCGGGGAGATCACCTCCCGGAAGGGGAGATCGTCGCCATCGTCATCACCATCATCACGGGCATCATCGAGATCATCATCAACATCATCCCCAACACCAGCACCATCTCCATCTTCATCCAAATCTCATCTTTCCATCGCAACTCGTGTTGTAACTTGTACTACCTATCCTCTCTACTCCATCGGTGTTGATTACTACTTTGTGGTGAATGCTATTGAGTTTTGTTGGAGAAATATTATTATGTCCAGATTGTTTATCACATATTTATCCCCACTGATCATGATCTCTTTTATGTCTTGTGAGTAGTTACCTTAGTTCTTGAGGATATGGCGAAAGCACATGACTACCTCTCCCGTGTGTCCTCAAGAACGCTTTAGTCTTTATAAGTTCAGTTGCTAGGCCTCTCCTTTGCTAAGAAAGGATTGGGCCACTTGTTACTCTCAGTATCTTTTACATTACTTGCCTTTACATTCCTGTTGCTTATATCGAGAAAACCCCTAAAAGTTATCTTTCAGTGCTTGCAGTAATTTCTTGCTCAGAATCGCTTATCAATACCTTCTGCTCCTCGTTGGGTTCGACACTCTTACTTATCGAAAACGCTGCAACAGATCCCTTACGGTTGAGGATCATCACCTACCGACGAAGCCGTGCAGCAGTTCTTCGACAATGTAGATGAAACGCCGATCTGCTCCAACGAGAAGAAGGGCCTCACCCGCGACACCACCGACCAGGAGATGGCATACATCGCCACCAGGCTAGAAGAGGTGGCGGCAGCCGTGGCCGCGGGCGAATTCGGATAGACCGTGGAGGAAGCGGAGGCAGTGGAGGCGGCAAGCCTTGCCGAGCGAGAAGCGTTCCTCAACGCGGGGAAGCCTGCCGGGCAAGATGCCGAGCCAAATGAGCCCGCCGAGCAGGGCGTCGAGTCGAGCGGGCCCGTTGGGGACACGAGCGGCTCACTGGAGATCGGCTCCTCTTCTTCCTCGTCTTCAGGAAGTTCGCCACCACCGACAGAGCCTCCAGCTCTGCCAAGGAGGCGTCTCCGCAAGACCGGGGACGCAACGGAGCGGCAGACAGGTCAACAGCCGCCGCGACGCACGACACGCGCCACCACGGCAAGCGCGGTTGCCGCGGGAGCGCCTCGTGCTTCTGCAGCAACTGGAGCGGTGTCTTCTCGGACCACCGCTTCTGCCCCTGCCGCTCCCCACGCCTCGGCGGCAGCCGGAGCGGGGTCGTCTCAGACCACTGCCCCTGCTCCCGCCAAGCGGCCAAGGGAGCCTACTCCTCCGCCTCCTCGCACCGGGACGCACGAGCCATACTTTGACTTCTTCGCGCTCAGCTCCGACGAGGAAGAAGAAGAGTAAGTTCTTGTATTTCTTAAATTTTCGCTGTTTAGTCTTGTTTCTCTTTTGCCTCACTCTGAACCTGTTCCTTTGCAGAACCCTCGCTCAGAGGGAGGCAAAGTGAGCCAAGGCCCCGGTGATTGTCATCGAGGACGAGCCCGCCGCGACCGCAGGGGCTGCGCCTACGACAAACTTGCCGGACCCGGCAACCGTTCTTCAGAGCAGCCCCCAGCGTAAGTTCTTGGTTCTCTTTCCGCGGTTAGGCGCGCGTGGGGGTTTTTCTTTTGTTGACGTCTTGTTCGTTAATTCGTGTAGGAGCAGAGCAGCAGCATCAGGAGCGCCAGGAGACCGCCCCCGACGAGCCGCACGCTTCGACCACACCGCCAAGGGGAAGCTCTCCGGCAAGGGAGAGCCCTCCGCCAAAGACGAATTCTCCACCAAGGGCGAATACTCCGCCAAGGGCGAGTACTCCAGCGAGGGATAGCACTAGCGGCCCTCCGCCGGCGGGAGTTACAACCACGCCGCCGAGGGAGAGCTCCCCAGCAAGGAACCTCACCGAGGAGCCGGCCCGCGCAGGTAATCCCTTTGCTTCAAGCTTCCCTTGGCTTCTCTTCTTTCGATTATTTTTTTTGGATATTTTCTTGACTGTTCTTCTTTTCTTGTCTTCCGTCAGACCCATCCACAGCCGAGCCAATGGAGATGGAGGTCGTTGTTGATGACGCCGCCGTTGCCGAAGAAACGGTCGGTGCAGACGATCCTGCCGGCGCAGAGGCCGCCAAGGCTGCCGCCGCAGCAGCCGGCGAAGGGGCTGGCGATCGCACTGACGGCCCTGAGGCTGCAGGAGCGCCTGGCGCTACACCGACGGCCGAGCCCTCCGCCACCGTCGCAGCCCCCAGCTCCGACGAGCTCGAGCCAGGCGCCTACTTAAAGGCCGGCGACGACGTCTTCAACCAGCTGCCCTGGGCGTCCATGTCCAGGGTGCCGGTCGAGGGAGAGGTCTTCGACGGAGAGGTGCTTGCCTCCGCCGGGCTGAAGCTTGTCGACGCGCCGAGCAGCAGCAGCGAGCCTGAGTAGGAGCGGCTACTGCGCAAGATGGTGTCGCTTTACCGAGCCCGCCAGGCCAAGCTGGAGTCCCGCGAGGCTCTTGCCGCGAAGGCGGGATCTGATATCGAGAAGCGCGCGGAGGAGCTCCGAGCCATCAACCAAGCAGCTCTCCGGTCCTTGGCAGAGGAGCGGGAGCGACTTGCCGAGGAGCAGTAGGCCTTCATCCTCGAGAAGGCCTAAGTGGAGGAACAGCAGCGGCTTGCCGCTGAGAAACTGTCCACGTTGGAGGGTGAGCTGGCGCAGCGGAAGGTCAACCTCGACGGTCACGAGGAGGAACTTGCCGCGCGCGAGCAGTCGCTTGGCGGAGCTCTCCAGGAAGCAAAGGATGCTGCCGCAGCTGCGGAGACCGCCAAGAAGGAACTGGAGGTGAAGGTGGCGCAGCTCGAGGCCGACCACAAGGCGAGAGGCGAGGAAATCGTCGCGCTCAAGGTCGAGCGGGAGAAGGACGCCCACAGCCACTCCGAGCTGCAGGTCTGTCTCTCCGAGAAGGGCAAGGAGCTCGCCGCCGCCAAGGACTCCAACGCAGACCTCGAGCTGAAACTGACCACCCTAACCAAGACGCTGGACGGCACCAAGGAGCGGGAGGTGACCCTGAAGGAGGAGATCAGGGCCGAGAAGGCATTGCTGGCGAGTGCTGCCATCATCCAGAACAACTTTAGGCAGACCGTCGAGCACTTGGCGGAAGGTCTCGTCAACGCCGCCACCGACATCGACAAGGAGCTGGCCCAGCTGGGGGCGGAGTATCTCGGGCACTCCACCGATGAGAACCTCCACCCCAGCGCCAAGCTCACTTTATTCTTCAAGGGCGTGGCGACGGCCCTCCAGCAACTCCGGGAGAAGATCCCGAAGCAGCTAGCGGACGAGTCGTGCAGGCTCTGCGCGGGAGCCCTCCAAAAGGTGCTGATGAAGGTAGCTTTCCGCAATCCAGGCCTCAACCTCACCAACGTCCTCAGGTCCCTGCCGCCGGACGCTGATCAGGATGCGCTCAAGGCCCTTGTCGCACCCGTTGTGGGCAAGGTGGGCGGGATCAAGAGAAATGAAGGCGACGGCACAGATTAGGCTGCTTATTTTCTTTTTTCCTTGTCACTGCTTATCATGTCATGAAAACAATCTGTTAGAGCTGCGACAAGCTATCTTTGTATTATAACTCTATTTTGGGTAGAAATTGCAATGTTATTTCCTCTACTTAATCTCCGGCCTTGTATGTTATTGCCCTACGCTTTTAGGGAACTTGTCGGTGCGGGCACCTTTGCCGCGAGCGCTGAGTATAGAACGTCAGCAGCCTGCTGGCAGTGTTGCTACCGACAAGAAACCTTGTCGCAACTAGCCGCAGCACACTTAAGTTGTTGAGCGGGCTCGAAAACAAAGTAAGGGCGCGACACTAGTCGCAACACACTTAAGTCGTTGAGCAAACTCGAAACAAAGCAAGGGCGCAACTAGTTACGAGTTGGTTCCTCCGCGCACATGTTTTCCATACAAAGCACGGTCGTTCAAGGAAGATAACTTAAAAATTTAAAAATCTGATTGCTCAAACTTTGGCAACTTAGCTTTTGTGTTGTTTGCTTCCCGGCAAGGCAAGGCTTTCTTGAACGGCGCTTGGTCCATACCGCTATCTTCTCTTCCCCCTCGGCAAACTTGTGTGCGAGGGAACCTTCATTTCCTTGAGATAAAAGAAAGAAGATAAAATACAGATATGGATCCTTCGGGCTCGTTATTGCTTACCGGGGGTAGGTCCTGCACAAAGTGTCAGATAATACATGCAAGAAAATAGAAAGCATGAAATGACAAGATGTGCGGGGTACATAAGCTTTACTGATGCACGGGGTCAGCGCCCGACTTTGTACAAAGGATTACATGCAACAGCGGCAAGACTTGTACAAAAGGTGGTTTCCGGAGCGGATCACGGCAACCGCGCCTTACGGATAAAACTTACGAAGATGCTCAATGTTCCAGGAGTTGCTCACTGGAAAGCCATCTTCGGCCTCAAGGTGGACAGTGCCGGGCCTTGTGACTCGTTTCACCCGATAAGGGCCTTCCCACTTCGGTGTCAACTTGTTGTAATTCTTGGCGGACTGAACGCGCCGAAGAACAAGGTTGCCCTCCTCGAGACTTCTGGCGTTAACTTTGTGGCTATGGTAGCGGCGCAAAGCTTGCTGGTAGCGAGCAGCTCGTACAGCAGCCTGAAGACGGTCTTCCTCAAGGAGCTGCGCGTCATCTTGTCGCAGCTGCTCTTGCTCGAGCTCGTCATAAGCGAGCACTCGAGGTGACCCGTATACGAGTTCTGTGGGGAGAACTGCTTCTGCTCCATAGACTAGAGCGAAAGGTGTCTGTCAAGTGGATCGATTCAGCGTCGTTCTGATCGACCAAAGAACCACTGGCAGCTCCTCGATCCAGTTTCTTTCGCACTTGTTCAGCCTGTCGAAAGTCCTGGTCTTAAGGCCACGCAACACTTCAGCATTTGCCCTCTCCGCTTGACCGTTGCTACTCGGGTGAGCAACAGAAGCGAAGCAGACCTTGGCGCCAAGATCTTGGACATACTGCATGAAGGTGCGGCTCGTGAATTGTGTACCGTTGTCGGTGATGATCCTGTTAGGGATCCCGAAGCGGCAAACAATCGACCTAAAGAACTTGACTGCTGACTGTGCGGTCACCTTTCTCACTGGTTCCACTTCCGGCCACTTTGTGAACTTGTCGATTGCAACGTACAAGTACTCAAAGCCCCCGGCTGCGCGGGGAAAAGGGCCGAGGATGTCGAGCTCCCAGACCGAAAATGGCCAGGATAAAGGGATCGTCTGGAGAGCTTGAGCTGGCTGGTGTATCTGCTTGGAATGGAACTGGCACGCTTCACACTTGGTTACTTGCGCAGTTGCATCCTGGAGGGCTTCTGGCCAAAAGAAACCTTGCCGGAATGCTTTGGCGGCAAGTGCTCTTGCGCCAATGTGGTGACCACATATGCCTCCATGTATCTCTGCCAACAGCTTTTGTCCGTCTTCCCGGGGAATACACTTCAATTTCACACTGTTGAGTCTTCTTCTGTACAGTGTGTTGTCGACAAACTGGTACATACTTGACTGCCGGGCTACTCTTTCAGCTTCTTCTTGCTCTTCGGGAAGTTCTCCTGTCTTAAGGAAACGAACAATCTGGTGTGCCCATGCTGGAGCTTGTGGCTCAACAACAAGGACTAAAGGCACACGTGCTGCTGCGGGAACGTCCGCTTCTACGGCAAGAACATGCGTCTCAGTCGGAGCCTGACATTCCCCGGCAAGCTTGCCGGAGCAAAACTTGTCTGGAGCGTTTGCTTCAACGGAACAAACCCTAGGGCTTGTCGGAGCATACTGCTCCTCAGCATTCTTGGCGTTGATCTTGGGGACCTTCTTGACGGCGGCTTCGGGAAGCTCCACCAGAAAATAGTCACCAACTATCAACTTCCTCTTCTTGCTCTGTCCAGTTGATGGTGTTACGGATGGTTGAGTCAGCTTGAGCACAAAGATCCCTGGTTCCACAGGTAACTTAAGTGTGGCGCACTTTGACAGGCCGTCTGCGATGTTGTTCTGAGCTCTTGGAACATGCTCCATCTGTAGGCCGTCAAAGTGCTCTTCTAGCTTTCTCACTTTATCGATGTAAGCTTCCATCAACGGACTCTGATAATTATTGTTTACTTGGCGGACGACAAGCTGCGAGTCACCCCTAACAATGAGCTTCTTAATCCCAAGGTCTGCCGCGATCCTGAGACCGGCAAGCAAACCCTCATACTCCGCAGTATTGTTCGTTGCTTGCTCCTTGGGAAAGTGCATCTGGACCACGTACTTGAGGTGCTCTCCGGTGGGTGCGACAAGCAGCACGCTGGCACCGGCGCCTTGCAGCGAAAAGGCACCATCAAAGTACATCAGCCATTCCTTGCTTGCTTGCTTGACGGGGATGCTCGTTTCTGGGATTTCTTCATCTGGTGTTGGCGTCCATTCTGCTTCTGCCAAGGCTCTGCTTTGGATAGTTGAAGTGCTCTCAAACTTGAGGCCAAAGCTTGACAGTTCCAGTGCCCAGTCCACGATCCTACCTGTTGCTTCTGGATTGTGCAGTATCCTCTTCAGCGGAAAGCGAGTGACCACCGTTATCTCATGTGCTTGGAAGTAATGGCGCAGCTTTCTCGAGGCCATGAGGAGGCCGAAAAGCAAATTCTGCACACCAGAGTACCTTGACCTAGCCCCCTGCAGAAGGGAGCTAACAAAGTAAACTAGGCGCTGCACCATCTTCTTCCGTATCTCTTCTTGCGCTTGCGCTGACCCATCTTTGTCGGGACCAGAGCTTGTCGGGGAAGCCCCCTGCTTGTCGCTGGATGTACTTGCCGCGGTCGCTGGCTCGTCATCTGTCTCCATCTCCGCTACTAACACAGCACTAACCACTTGATTGGTTGCCGCTAGATACAGCAGCAACTTCTCTTGCGGCTTACGTGCGACAAGTATTGGGGTGGAGGACAGGTACCTCTTCAAGTCTTGCAGCGCTGCCTCTGCTTCCGGAGTCCATTTCATTGGACCCGCCTTTTTCAAAATTTTGAAAAACAGCAGGGCGCGCTCTGCTGACTTAGAGATGAACCTGCTGAGAGCAGCCACGCAACCGGCAAGTCTTCGCACATCTTTGACGCGCTTCGGTGCTTCGATCTGCTTGATGGCCTTGATCTTGTCGGGGTTGGCTTCAATCCCCCTCTGAGACACAAAGAAACCGAGAAGAATGCCGGAAGGGACTCCAAACACGCACTTCTCGGGGTTGAGCTTGAGCTGGATCTTGCGCTGATTTGAAAAAGTTTCGTCTAAATCTTGGATTAGGGTAGCCCTGTCCTTGCTCTTGACCACTATGTCATCCATGTAGGCTTCCACATTTCTGTGAATTTGTGGCTCAAAAGCAGTATGGACTACTCTTGCAAATGTTGAACCAGCATTCTTCAAACCAAAAGGCATCCGTATGAAACAGTATGTGCCACATGGAGTGATGAATGCGGTCTTCTCCTCATCCTCTTCTGCCATGAAGATCTGATGATATCCTGAGTATGCGTCAAGAAATGAAAGCAAATCACATCCGACCGTGGAGTCAACAAACTGGTGAATGCGCGGCAAGGGAAATGGGTCTTTGGGACAAGCTTTATTCACATCGGTGAAGTCGATACAAAGCCTCCATTTCCCGTTTGCCTTACGCACGACTACAGGATTGGCTAACCACGTGGGATGGAGCACTCCTCTGACAAGGCATGTTGCTTCCAACTTCTTGATCTCTTCTGCTATGAACTCTTGGCGCTCCACTGCTTGTTTCCTGACTTTTTGCTTGACGGGCCGCGCGTGAGGACAAACGGCAAGCTTGTGCTCAATCACTTTCCTGGGAACACCGAGGATGTCAGACGGTTGCCATGCAAACACGTCGACGTTCGCCCGCAGGAAAGCAACGAGCGCGCTTTCCTATTTAGGGTCAAGCGTGGCACTGATGGTGAAAGTACCACCAGTGCCGTCCTCCTTGGCGGACACCTTCTTGGTCTCTGGCGGAGCTGCCATCGTCTTCCTACACTTGCCGGTGGAGCTCGATGGTACGTCCTCGACGGCAGCGCAGCACTCCGAAGAGGTGCGTTTGCCGGAGTGGGCCCCAGAGCTCTTGCCGGACTTGGTCTTCTCCTTCCCCTCATTAGCTTCAGCGGCAAGTGTCTTGCGATTTGCTGCGGCTGCTGCTTCCCGGTAGATCTTGTCGGCGCAGATAAGAGCGTCCTTCTTGTCGCCAGGGACAGAGATGACGCTTATCGGGCCTGGCATCTTGAGCATGTTGTATGCATAGTGAGAGGCTGCCATGAACTTGGCGATTGCTGGACGGCCAAATATCCCATTGTAAGGCAACGGGATACCGACAACGTCAAAAGTGACCCTCTCAGTCCTGAAGTTCAGCTCGCCGCCAAACGTCACTGGCAGCGTGATCTTCCCCTTCGGCTTGCTCCTTCCCGGGTTGATTCCCTGGAATGTGCCGGTCTCTTCGAGCTCGCTGTCGGGGATCTGGAGTTTCTGGATTACAGTGGAGGAGATCAGGTTCAAGCCAGCCCCGCCGTCAACTAACATCTTAGTGACCTTGAGGTTGCGGATAGTTGGTGAAACCAACATCGGCAAACAGCCGACCGCAGTTGTGCGATCAGGGTGGTCCTCAATATCAAAGATGATAGGCGTGCTGGACCACTTCAGAAGCTTGCGCGATTCGACAGGTGGTTCTGCCGCATTAACTTCCCGCACCCACTGTTTGAGTTGGCGGTGAGAAGTATGCAGAGAAGCACCGCCGTCAACGCACAAAACTTCTGTGGCTTTCGAGAACTCCTGCTCACTGTTCTCAGCATCATCCATGTCTTTGTCGTCGTCGTCGTCTTCATCCTTGTCGCGGCTGTGGGGAGGCCTGTCTCCTTGCCGCTGCTTGGCCTTGCCACGGCGTCCTCCCCGGCCGTTGAATGGCCGCTTCTTGACGGATCCTTCGTCACCTCCTTGGGCCTTCTCCTTGTCGCGCCGCTCGTACTCAGCTTTCTGCTGCTCAACAAGGTACTCGACCTTCTTGCAATTCTGGAGGTCGTGACCCTTGGTGCGGTGGATCTTGCAATATTGCTTGTCGGTGCCGTCCTGCTTGTCGGCGGCTGCCACAGCCTGGCAGTTGGTGCATGCGGCAGTCTCCTTGCCGGAGCTACCAACTTGGGCTTTCTTGGCGCCAGCCTCCTTGCCGGACTGCTCAACGACTAGCACTTCCTTGTTCTTCTTCTTCCTGTTGTTCCGCCGCCGGTTTCTCTTTGCTGGGGCGGCATCCTCACTGTCAGACCCTCCTGCGCCTGTATCCTCTCCGGGGAGTTTCCTCCCCTCCTCAGCGCGTGCACACTTGTTGGCCAGGGCATAAAGCTCACTGACATCTTGGATCTTGCACATCGCCATCTCCTCCCTCATCCTGCGGTTACGCACGTTCTGATGAAACGCGCTGATAAGTGCGGCAGGATGGACGTCCGGGATGTTGTGCTGAACGCGGCTGAATCTCTGGATGTATTTGCGCAGGGGTTCTCCTTCCTTCTGAGCGAGCAGGTGAAGGTCACTCTCCTGGCCATGAGGTTTGTGGCCGCCTGTAAAGGCGCCGACAAACTGATGGCACAGGTCTGCCCAAGAAGAAATGGAGTTGTCCGGCAAGTGCATGAGCCAGGATCTGACGTTGGGTTTGAGTACCAGCGGGAAGTAGTTGGCAAGGATCTTGTCGTCTCGCCCCCGGCAGCTTGCACCGCGATGGTGTAGATGCTGAGGAACTCCGACGGATGCGTCTTGTCGTCGTACTTCTCTGGCACATCTGGTTTGAAATTCTTCATGCTGAGCCACCGGACTTGCCGCAGCTCACGAGTGAACGCAGGACAACCTACCGCGTACGGCAAGTCGCCTGGTCCCCCTGGCGCTTGCATGTCGACAGTGGGCCCAGCGCGTTGGTCTGATTGGCGCCGCGCTTCTCTTCGGCGTTCGATTCGGGTACGAGCGTCTTCTTGTTGTCGCTCGTGGAGAACTTGGCGCTGATCGCGACGAGCTCGTGGATCTGATGACGCAGTGGAGCCGTCGTCAATGTTGATCCGGCGAGTCGGCGATTTCGGCCGTCGGGGCGGAGAGTGCACGGTGGTTGCACCCCCACCGGTCTTGTGGCCATCGGCCCGCGCCTGGCTGACTTGCCGCGGCTGCGATGTGCTCGGTTGCCGTGGGGTGTCGCCGTTGGCGAAGGCGATGAGACTCTGGATGGTGGCCCTCCAGTCGTTGGCCTTGTCTGCCGCTGGAGGGAAGTCTAGAAGCAGTTGAGCTCGTGCCAGAGCTTCTGCTGGAGTGGCAGGTAGCGGTGACGAACGGTGCGAGGAGCGGGATATGCTCGGACTTCTAACGATGTTAGAAGGAGCAGTATCCCGTCCAGGCGACCGTGCCTTGCTCATGCCGGCGTGTTGGCGTGCGTGCTGGCCTTGAGCGTCCCGGTACCCACTAGCTTGACCTTGGCCCAGCAAGCATATGGTACCGTGAGTACCAGGACGTTGCCGGTCCCGCGCCTCCTGAGATGGGCGCGGTGCGTGCACGGACGCCGAGGTCTTGGAGTGCGCCCGGTCGTCGTGGGAGCCAGCTATGCCAGCCTTACCCTTGGACCTGGCAGCACCGTGAGTTCCCTCGTCGATGTCCGTTCTTCCGCTGGCGTCTACCCCACCAGCCATTGGCTCCGGCGGTGGTGGGATTGACGAGGACGGACCAGCTGCCTCTGAAGCCTTCTTCTTCGGCGGCATGTTGATGATGATGATGACGCTCTAGCTCGTGTGAACGCCGGATCAGGTTCACACAATCTCGACGCACCCCCTACCTGGCGCGCCAAAGATGTCGGGGAAACTAATCCACCCACGAACACCTATGGGGACGGAGCCCCTTTTCGGTACGGCAGGGGGCGGAGATTGCACAGAGAGCGGATTGAGGCGAAGCACACGAGCAGTTTACCCAGGTTCGGGCCGCACGGATGCGTAAAACCCTACACCTGCTTTGGTTTGTATTGAGTTCTTGGCTCGAGAGCGATGGAAGCTACAGTACTCTTCGAGACCGAGCGTGTGAGTATTCGAGTGTCTAACCGGAATCCGAACCCCCTCTACGTTGCGCATGGGCCTCCATTTATAGGCTCAAAGGGGTCACCGACAGGTGGCAATGCAGATGAGGGTAAAAGTGTAAAAAGGATGGTAGTTGGAACAGTGTTCCATACCTAACCCTGACGGCATGGGACAAGGGCATTAAATGCCCGTCGCCGTCGCCCAAACAGTGCAAAAAGTGGCCGTCAGGGGCGCCACCGTCCGCCAAGACGGTAGCCTTGTCATCGCTGCTTGCCACCGTGTACCCCTGGCTGCACAGCCTTCCGCCACGTGCGCCTGGGATGGTAACAGAGCGACACGTGGGGGGATGTGCTGGAGCGCGGGTACTGAGTGGAGGCTTGCCACAGCAAGCGTCTTGCCGCGGTTGCCATCTTGTCGCTTCCGGGAGCTCGTCGCTCACCGGGACTCGCCGGGACGTGTGGTGCGTCGCGGCAAGTTTATTGAGATGCCTCGGAGGGCCTTCCCGGCAAGCTCCTCTTGCCAGGGTCTTGTGCCTTGAGTGGTTTTGTGCCTTGAGTGGCCTTCCTGGCAAGCTCCTCTTGCCGGGGCCTTGTCTCCTTGCCTTGGATACTTTGTTCTTGAATGGCTCCAAAGGAATCATAAAGGACCTCGGTGGTCGCCTGGCAGGCCCTGCCGCGGGTCGCTGCAACTGCCCGTGCACAAGTTCGGGATACTAAGGTACCCCTACTTTAGTACACCGACACCCACTCTTCTGGACTTAGGGGTTTTGCAAGAGAGACTATAAGCATGAGGAAGCTCAAAGGTACTGGAGCAAAATAGACTAGGGTTACAGTGCAAATCACCAAACTGAACCAGATTGGAAAGGAGGTTGTTTCACTCAAATTTTCCAAAGGACCAAGATGGGTTTTTGCATAAAAATGAATAACATACTCCTATGAACATCCCATAATTTTGGTGGAAGCAAAACAGGAATATTTAAAGGGGTTGTAGTGCAATTTGGCCTACTGAGACAGATTGGAAAACATGTTGTGGAGCTCAAAATATTAAATGAAATAGTTATATTCTTGCATAAAAGTGATCTAATAGCCTTACTTGACATCTCCAATTTTTGGTTGAAATTATAAATAAATTTATCATGTGGTTGCAGTTCAAAAGAGACCTTAATATAAAAGGGAAACAAATATATATATATATAGGGCAGATGATTAGGGGACAAAAACATAATTAATCTTGCTGATATAATTTTTGCTAGAGGTAAAAACTCCAACACATCAGAACAAGAATGGTCCTGGAATCCAAGGAACATAAAGCATAAAGGCAAAATTTTAATTTACTGGCAAAATTTTATTAAATAAAACATTACTAAATTTTGGGGTGTTAGAGTTGATCGATGTCGCCAAGGCCAAAATTGTTGAACCGGGCAACCGTGTGTTCCATGGTACTCCGATGCCACCCACCGTGTATAGGGTTCAACTTGTTTGGGTGCTGCGGGGCTGTGATGACTTGTTACCTCCGTATCGACCCCCTGGGGTCGACGAAGATGATGTGATGACACTCAGCGCCTGCTTAAACTGGTCCATGCTTTGGCCAAAAAGCCAGATTCATTTGGGGGTGGGGGACACTACCCCACAGACAACACCGCCAGTCGTGCCGGCGCCAAGCCATGGCAAGACCGCCGCAACGCTACCGCCGTCAGCTGATCCGGACATGCATATGGCACATGATCCAGACGACGACGACGGTAAATTTTCTAACGTCGATTAGTACATCAACGAACATGGGTACAGTGATGAATTCTTGGGGACTCCTTCTCAAGAACCCAACCCTGCAAAAGACGATCGCGATCTAGCTGGTACCACGGAGAAACCCAATTGCAACATGCGTCGTCTGGCGTTCAGTTCTCAGGAGACGCCTCCAGCTGCCGCCTTCACTGAGACTAAAATAGCCGAGGTGCGAAATATTATCAGCCCCAACACACTCAAGAAGGTGGTCTCTGAGCAGAACTCGATCCCATTATAGTAGAAGAAGCAAAAGGGACGGAAAATAAAAAATAACAAGGGTGCGAGCCAGCCGGCACCGAGTACGATCCGTGCTTAGGATGGGCCACCAATACCTAAGGATATCTAGAGGGGGGTGCATGTGGCGGGTAGGCCAATGCTACCGACTAATCCGCTCAATGCTGCAACCGATGCTATGCGTAGTCTGCATGACTGTGTTCTTTATATGGAGAAGCGACGTCTCTCCGAGAATGATGTGGCATACCCGGTTTTCATGGCCAAGGTGCCAGAGGGCAAGGGCTTTGTCGATAGCTCCATTGGGCGTATGATCGTCCTGCGGTTTGATGACATCTTCACTATGTCTAACCTTCATCAGCTGCACTACACCTTCATTCGGCTATTTTCGCTCAGTATGGAGATGCGGATAAATAGAGCCCAGACCCCGGCATCGTGATAGTCGACCCCTTCTACATGTGTGCCGAGATCTTGGGCAGCGCTGGGGACCGGCAAGCCATGAGTTCATACCTCGAAGGCGTCATTCTGGTGAACCCAGATAAGGATAACTTCCTCGTGCCTTACTTTTCTGAGTAAGTCATCCCCTCACCGCCCCGTAACATATGATTTCTTAGATTTCGATCGTTCTTTTTTTTTCTAACATTCCGTGTTTTGTGCAGTGACACACATTGCACACTCATCCTCTTAAGCCCGAAATATTCCATGGCCACATATTTTGACTCGGACCGACAGTCGAAGAAAGACTACACAAATTTGAAGAAAGTTATTGATGATGCTCTTCCCGGCTAAGCCAAATCAGGAGGTACCTTCAAGAGGCCAATTTGTAGGTACAGCAGGCACGTGTTCACCCACGTAATGACGTTCCCCTGCGTCAAGCAGTCGCCTGGCAGTCAGAAGGATGCCTACTACGCCCTCCATCACATGCGGGCGATCGTACGGAACCATAATCACCTGATGCTACCAAATGGTCTCAAAGCATGGGCCACACGCTTGTTGGCAATCCAGGACGAGGACATCAGACAAGAATTCTTTCGCATCCAGTCGGAGTTTGCGGAAATCATCTATCAAGATGTCCTTAGTACCTCGGGGCAGTTCCACCTCAAATATCAACCGTCCAACAGTGAAATAGATACAACGCTACAAATGCAGGCTGACAACGACCGCACATTCATGACCACCACGAAAGACGGCGGCTTCATCCACGCGCCGGTCCCTGAGTTGAGTCGAAAGCAGTATTGATGCTGGGTAGTTCTGAAATATCGACTAGCTCATGTTGTAATTAAACTTTATTGAACTTGTATGTCTCTTTACTTTGGACAGTCATTCAACTTATATGTAATCGATGCTATTTATTAGTAGGACCATGAATCGTGCTATTAATGTGTTGCTTTTCTCTTCCGATCCTTTTGTTGCATACTTATATATTGCTTATATATTATCTGTGAATTGCTACTAACGTTTTGTTTGTCTAGTGCATAGAGATGTCGTCGTATGTCGTGTACAAGGGTGAGGTTCCCGCAGTCTACGACGACTGGGAGGAGTGTCGGAGACAGGTTCACTGTTTCAACGGTAACATTTACAAAGGGTACACCACTAGGGCAGAGGCAGAAGGTAGATACGCGCGCTATCTAGCGGGAGAGAGGAGGGAGCGGAGGAGGAGCCAGATGAAGATCAGTTTCATAGCTATGATGCTCAGCGTGACCGCAACCCTCTTCTATGTGATGGTAGTTTAGATATCGACTTGTAATGTGAAGACAAACTCGCTACTCGCGGTCTCGAGACTTGTAATGTTCTAACTTTGTTCGGTATTTTGAATTCAGAGACTAATATGATGAATTGTATTCGGAGACTAATCTTCTATTGTATTCGGTAAATCTGTTGTTTATATGTTGTGCTGTTTATATTCTGTGCTGTAATGTATTTTGTAACCTGTGCAAATATCAGAAAAGCAAAAAAAAAATCCTAATATTCATAGTAGTGGCGCACCATATTGCACTTTAGTGGCACATAGAGATAAACACAACAGTGGCGCATTATCAGAAAGTGCGCCATTAGTAACCCAAAGCACAAGGTACACATGGCTCCTTTAATGGCACACTTCGATGCCTAGTAATGGCGCACTTTAGGTGCGCCATTAGTGTCTTGGATAGTAATGGCGCACCAGGTGGTGCGCCATTAGTGTCTGGGATACAAATGGCGCACCAGAAATGTGCCATTAGTATTAATTAATAGTGGTGTGGTAATAGTGGCGCACCTATAGTGCGCCATTAATGGCCAAAATAGGTGCGCCACTAACAACCTTTTTTCTAGTAGTGTAGAGCTATAAATGTATGAAAGCTCAACAAATGAAACTAAGTGGGTGTGTATCCAACTTGCTTGCTCACGAAGACCTAGGGCATTTGAGGAAGCCCATTGTTGGAATATACAAGCCAAGTTCTATAATGAAAATTCCCACTAGTATATGAAGGTGACAAAACAAGAGACACTCTATCATGAAGATCATGGTGCTACTTTGAAACACAAGTGTGGAAAAATATAGTAGGATTGTCCCCTTTTTTTGGGCCTTCCTTTTTTTATTTGGCCTTTCTCTTTATTTGGCCTTTTTTATTTGGCCTTTCCTTTCTTTTCGGGATAATGCTCTAATAATGATGATCATCACACTTCTATTTATTTACAACTCAAAGATTACAACTCGATACTAGAACAAAATATGACTCTATATGGATGCCTCCAGCGGTGTACCGGAATAGGCAATGAATCAAGAGTGACATGTATGAAAAGTTATGCATGCTGGCCTTGCCACAAATACGATGTCAACTACATGATCATGCAAGGCAATATGACAATGATGAAACGTGTCATAATAAACGGAACGGTGGAAAGTTGCATGGCAATATATCTCGAAATGGCTATGGAAATGCCACAATAGGTAGGTATGGTGGCTGTTTTGCGGAAGGTAAATGGTGGGTTTATGGTATCAACGAAATTTGCGCGGTACTAGAGAGGCTAGCAATGCTGGAAGGGTGACAGTGCGTATAATCCATGGACTCAACATTAGTCATAAAGAACTCACATACTTATTGAAAAAATCTACAAGTCACCAAAACAAAGTACTACACGCATGCTCCTAGGGGAAAGGTTGGTAGGAGTTAACCATCGCGTAATCCCGACCTCCACACAAAGGAAGACAATCAAAGAAATACCTCATGCTTCCGGGGTGTTGCACAACTGTTACCATACGTGCATGCTACGGGACTTGCAAACATCAACACAAGTATTTATCAAATTCACAATTACTCAACTAGCACAACTCTAATATTTCCATCTTCATATCTCAAAACAATCATCAAGCATCAAACTTCTCATAGTATTAAACGCACTTTATATGGAAGATTTTATTATACCCATCTTGGATGCCTATCATATGAGGACTAATTTTATAGCCAAAGCAAATTACCATGCTGTTCTAAAAGACACTCAAAATAATATATGTGAATCATGAGAGATCAATAATTTCTATAAAATAAAATCACCACCTTGGTCTAAAAGATATAAGTGAAGCACTAGAGCAAAATTTATCTAACTCAAAAGATATAAGTGAAGCACATAGCGTATTCTAATAAATTCCGATTCATGTCTGTCTCTACCAAAAGGCGTGTACAGCAAGGATGATTGTGGCAAACTAAAAAGCAAAGACTCATATCATACATGACGTTCCAAGAAAAACACATATCATGCGGTGAATAAAAATATAGCCTCAAGTAAGGTTACCGATGGACGAAGACGAAAGAGGGGATGCCTTCCTGAGCATCCCCAAGCTTAGGTTGTTGGTTGTCCTTGAATATTACCTTGGGGTGCCTTGAAAATCCCCAATATTAGGATCTTGCCACTCCTTATTCCATAGTCCCTCGAATCTTTACCCAAAACTTGGAAACTTCACCACAAAAAACTCAACAGAAAACACGTAAGCTCCGTTAGTATAAGAAAATAAAATCACCACTTAGGTACTTTTGCGAACTCATTCTAAATTCATATTGGTGTTATATCTAATGTACTACAACTTCTCTATGGTTCATACCATCCGATACTAGCCATAGATTCATCAAAATAGGCAAACAACACACGAAAAACAGAATCTGTCAAAAAACAGAAAAGTTTGTAGCAATCTGTAACTTTCGAATACTTCTGTAACTTGAAAAATTCTGAAATAAATTGGTGGACGCGAGGAATTTGTCTATTAATCATCTGCAAAAATAATCAACTTAAAATCTCTCTCCAGTAAAAAATGGCAGCTAATATCGCGAGCGCAAAAGTTTCTGTTTTTTACAGCAAGATCGCAAATACTTCACCCAAGTCTTTCCAATGGCTGTACTTGGCACTTTATTGAAACAAAAGCTATAAAACATGATTACTACAGTAGCTTAATCATGTGAACACACAAAAACATTATGGTTAAATATTGGGTTGTCTCCCAACAAGCGCTTTTCTTTAATGCCTTTTAACTAGGCATGATGATTTCAATGATGCTCACATAAAAGATAAGAATTGAAACATAAAGAGAGAATCATGAGGAATATAACTATCACATTTAGGTCTAACCCACTTCCTATGCATAGGGATTTTGTGAGCAAACAACTTATGGGAACGATAATTAACTAGCATAGGAAGGCAAAGCAAGCATAACTTCAAAATTTTCAACACATAGAGAGGAAACTTGATATTATTGCTATTCCTACAAGCATATATTCCTCCCTCATAATAATTTTTAGTAGCGTCATGAATAAATTCAACAATATAACCATCACATAAAGCATTCTTTTCATGATCTACAAGCATAGACAATTTACTACTCTCCACATAAGCAAAATTCTTCTCATTCGGAATAGTGGGAGTATCATAAGAAACTCGAATACTATAAATTATTTCCACATTAAAAGAGTAATGTTAAGAAAAAGGGTAATCATAATCATGACAAGTTTTGTAAATATAATCATCACTACTTTTTATAACATAAGTATCATCACAATAGTCATCATAAGTAGCAACTTTGTTCTCATCATAATCAATTGAAACCTCTTCCAAGATAGTGGAATCATTACGAAATAAAGTCATGACCTCTCCAAATCCACTTTCATCAATATAATCATCATAAATAGGAGGCATGCTTTCATCATAATAATTATTCTCATAAAAACTTCGGGGACTAAAAATATCATCTTCATCAAACATAGCATCCCCAAGCTTGTAGCTTTGCATATCATTAGCATCATGGATATTCAAAGAATTCGCACTAACAACATTGCAATCATGCTCATCATTCAAGTATTTAGTGCCAAACATTTTAATGCATTCTTCTTCTAGCACTTCTATACAATTTTCCTTTCCATCATTTTCATGATAGATTTTAAAAAGATGAAGCGTATGAGGCAACCTCAATTCCATTTTTTGTAGTTTTCTTGTCTAAACTAAACTAGTGATAAAACAAGAAACTAAAAGATTCGATTGCAAGATCTAAAGATATACCTTCAAGCACTCACCTCCCCGGCAACGGCGCCAGAAAAGAGCTTCGTTGACGGTATGCGAGTGACGCTTACCTAGCCTCCCCGGCAACGGCGCCAGCAAAGAGCTTCGTTGACCGTATGTGTGTGACGCTTACCTAGCCTCCCCGGCAATGGCGCCAGAAAAGAGCTTGATGTCTACTAAGCAACCTTCTTCTTGTAAACGTTGTTGGGCCTCCAAGTGTAGAGGTTTGTAGGACAGTAGCAAATTTCCCTCAAGTGGATGACCTAAGGTTTATCAATCCATGGGAGGCGTAGGATGAAGATGGTCTCTCTCAAACAACCCTGCAACCAAATAACAAAGAGTCTCTTGTGTCCCCAACACACCCAATACAATGGAAAATTGTATAGGTGCACTAGTTCGGCGAAGAGATGGTGATACAAGTGCAATATGGACGGTAGATATAGGTTTTTGTAATCTGAAAATATAAAAACAACAAGTTAACTAATGATAAAAGTGAGCAAAAATGGTATTGCAATCATTTGAAGCAAGGCCTAGGGTTCATAGTTACACTAGTGCAAGTTCTCTCAACAATAATAACTTAACTGGATCATATAACTATCCCTCAACATGCAACAAAGAGTCACTCCAAAGTCACTAATAGCGGAGAACAAACGAAGAGATTATTGTAGGGTACGAAATCACCTCAAAGTTATTCTTTCTGATCGATCTATTCAAGAGTCTGTAGTAAAATAACACGAAGCTATTCTTTGCGTTCGATATATCCTAGAGTTTGTACTAGAATAACACCTTAAGACACACATCAACCAAAACCCTAATGTCACCTAGATACTCCATTGTCACCTCAAGTATCCGTGGTCATGATTATACGATATGCATCACACAATCTCAGATTCATCTATTCAACCAACACAAAGAACTTCAAAGAGTGCCCCCAAAGTTTCTAACGGAGAGTCAAGACAAAAACGTGTGCCAACCCCTATACATAAGTTCACAAGGTCACTGAACCCACAAGTTGATCACCAAAACATACATCAAGTAGATCACGTGAATATCCCATTGTCACCACAGATAAGAACATGCAAGACATACATCAAGTGTTCTCAAATCCTTAAAGACTCAATCCGATAAGATAACTTCAAAGGGAAAACTCAATCCATTACAAGAGAGTAGAGGGGGAAAACATCATAAGATCCAACTATAATAGCAAAGCTCATGGTACATCAAGGTCGTGCCATATCAAGAACACGAGAGAGAGAGAGAGAGAGAGAGAGAGAGAGAGATCAAACACATAGCTACTGGTACATACCCTCAGCCCCGAGGGTGAACTACTCCCTCATCGTCGTGGAGAGCGTTGGGATGATGAAGATGGCCACCGGTGATGGATCCTCCCTCCGGCAGGGTGCCGGAACAGGGTCCCGATTGGTTTTTGGTGGCTACAGAGGCTTGCAGCGGCGGAACTCCCGATCTAGGTTTCTTTTCAAGGTTTTATGTATTTATAGGAATTTTTGGCATCGGTCTCACGTCAGGGGGGGTCTCCGAGTCGTCCACGAGGGTGGAGGGCACGCCCTACCCCCCTGGGCTCACCCCCCTATCTCATGGATGGCTCGGGACACTTCTGGCCCAACTCTTTTACTCCGGGGGCTTCTTTTGGTCAATAAAAAATCATCAAAAATGGCACGTCAATTGGACTCCATTTGGTATTCCTTTTCTGTAAAACTCAAAAAACAAGGAAAAATATAAACTGGCACTAGGCTCTAGGTTAATAGGTTAGTCCCAAAAATCATATAAAATAGCATATACATGCATATAAAACATCCAAGATGGATATTATAATAGCATGGAACAAAAAAAGTTTATAGATACGTTGGAGATGTATCAGTTCGCTACTTTGATAATTTGATATGTGGGTGGACCGGTGCTTAGGTGCTGTTCTTATTTGAACAAACCTCCTACTTATGATTAACTCCCTCGCAAGCATCCGCAACTACAAGAAAAGTATTGAGAATAAATTCTAACCATAGCATTAAACTTTTGAATCCAATCGGCCCCTTACGGAATAGCGCTTAAACTAAGGTTTAAGCTTCTATCACTCTCGCAACCCATCATCTAGTAACTACTCCACAATTATCGGCGTCCTGGGAACTAGGGTACCCAGACTTGCCTGTCTGCGGGCTGCAACGCGCTCCTGCCACGGCATGGTACGGCCCAGCTGATCGACCAGCTGCCCAAGACCCTCGCGAGGGGGCTAGGCCTCGCGAGAAGAACAACATCAAGACCCCCTCAGGAGCAGCCTCGGCAAGGTGCTCCGGAGGGGCAGAGAATCCAAGGCCAAGCCTGCCTCAGCAGTAGGCAGCGACGTAAGCAGTGACGCACCGCACTAGCGGGTGCCAGCGCCCGCCAGCGGCGCAGTTGCCCTTTCGGTGCAAAGGAGGCAGCGCAGGCGCAGGTTCCCGAGGATCAGGACAAAGGTTTCCCTTTGGTGCAACAAGAGCGAAGACCGCAAGGACGACAGGGAGGATGTCCCTACCGAGCCCACCACCGCGTCACCGCCTGATCCTTTTGCAGCCGAGGACTGCTTTTGTCAGGGTAGAACGTCCTTGTGTTCCCGCTCGAAATGGCCGTTGTGGGATCCCTTCCCGCCTAAACATTTCGGGGGAAGAGGACCCTGGCCACCAATATAAGTAGCTAGGATCCCCACTATGAAGGAGGAGGAGCAGATCCATAAACTCTGCCACCATGCAAAGGAGCAAGAACTCTTGCCTCCTGACCCTCCTGAGCTCACCTCCTGAGCTCAGGAACAACTGTACTAGTTCATATTCTAGCCCTCCTGAGGCCAATCCACCAAAGAAGGAAGTAGGGTTTTACACCACAAGGTGGCCTGAACCTGTGTAAACTCTTGCGTGCTTCACTTGTTGTTTGCCTGAATCTCTTCATTGGATGAGGGCGTGACACTAGGTAGACGTGAGTGGGAGAGATCTTCGTTCACGCCCCTGTGTTCGAACTTCTTGGGTTTGCGGAGCCCGTAATTCGACATTTGGTGCGCCAGGTAGGGGGCGTGTCGGAATCTCGCCTCTCCGACGACCTCGCCTCCCCTCTCCTGTTCCGCGCCACCACGATGACCGCGGCCCGCCACATCCGCGTGGGGGTTGGCACTCTCCCCATCGTCCGAGCGGTATCGGCAGACCGCGCCACCCATGGGTGCTCCTCCTCCTTCCCCGACGACGTTCTTGCCGGTCGGGCTATCGGAGAGCGGCCTGCTCCGCCACTCCCGCTTCCTGTGGCCACGCCAGTCACGCTCTTGGTGGCACGACGGCTGCCCCGGCACCGGCCACTTGCGGGAGAGCACGACGCTTGAACGGCACGCGGTGGCGGGCTGCGGAGCATTGCCAGCGGGGAGCTGCCCTACCGCGGGGTTGCCTGCATCCTCGAAGGTTCCCAAGCGCCAGCGTCGACTCGACACGTCAAGTCGCACTTTCGGCAGGTCATGGCCATCGCTCAGCCACAGGAGGACTCGTGGGCACAGAGTGCGCAGTGGCACACCATCACCTTCAGCCCTAGCGACCTCTCCACAGAAGGGGCCGGCGCGAGCGTTCTACCCACGGTGTGCACGCCCACCATCTGCGGGGTGGCCGTTACGAGGACCCTCATCGACGGCGGCGCCGGGCTCAACATCCTCTCCCCCGAGGCCTTCGGTCATCTGCCTGTGTCCTACAGGTAGCTCCTCCCCACCAAGCCCTTCTCAGAGGTCGCGGGCTCGGCCGTTCCGCTCGGCCAGATCCGCCTCCCGTTCACCTTTGGTACACCGGCTAACTACCGGACTGAGCTCACCGACTTCGATGTTGTTCCCATCCACCTGCCCTACAACACCGTCCTCGGCTTCCCATCCTTGGTGAAGTTCATGGCAGCGACTCACCCGGGCTACAACACCGTCAAGATACCCGGGAGCAACAGCGTCATCACTGTCAAAGGGGACCCCAAGGCCGCCCTTCATGTCCTCGGGCGCGATTATAGGGCTGCTGCTGCAGCTCATCCAGGAGCAAAGGGGGCTCCGGAAGCACCGAAAGGCGCGCCTGCCAAGAAGAAGCAGCTCTTGTCTTAGGACCTCGCCGAAACGAAGCAGGTGCCCGCTGACGAGGAGGGCTCAGGAGCCACCTTCACCATCGGCACGGGCATGGACCCTGAGCAAGAGGCAGCGCTGGTCAGCTTCCTCAGGGCTAACAAGGACGTGTTCGCCAGGAATGTCGCTGACTTTGTTGGGGTGCCTAGGTACGTCATCGAGCATCACCTGACGGTGTGCCCCAATGCGCGCCCTATCAAGCAAAAAGCACGCAGACAAGCCCCTGTAGGATCGAAGTAGGTCTAGAGGGGGGTGATTAGACTACTTGACAATATAAAAAATCTGCCTTTAGGTCATGCAAAGTTTTTGGCAGTTTCACAAACAAGATCAGTTCAAGTAACACCCTACACATGCAATTCTAGAGTTTATGCAGCGGAAAGTAAATTGCACATGTAAAAGAGAGGTGGAGAAGATCAAACGCAGTTTGGTGACACGGAGATTTTTGTCGTGGTTCCGATAGGTGGTGCTATCGTACATCCACGTTGATGGAGACTTCAACCCACGGAGGGTAACGGCTGCGCGAGTCCACGGAGGGCTCCACCCACGAAGGGTCCACGAAGAAGCAACCTTGTCTATTCCATCACGGCCTACGCCCACGGAGGACTAGCCTTACTCGGGGTAGATCTTCACGAAGTAGGCGATCTCCTTGCCCTTACAAACATCTTGGTTCAACTCCACATCATCAAGACGGAGGCTCCCAAGCGACACCTAACCAATCTAGGAGGCACCACCCCCCAAAAGGTAATAGACGGTGTTGATTATGATGAACTCCTTGCTCTTGTGCTTCAAGTGATAAACTCCCCAACACTCAACTCTCCTCACTGATATGGCTGTGGTGGAAGAAAGATTTGAGTGGAAAGCAACTTGGGAAGGCTAGAGATCAAGTTTCATATGGTAGGAATGGAATGGCTTGATCTCAACACAAGGGTAGGTGGTTCACTTCTCAGAAAGTGTATGGTAGGAATGGTGGTACTTTCTGATGGCTCTCCTCACGAATGAGGAGGGGGTGGAGGGGTATATATAGCCTCCACACAAAATCCAACCGTTACACACACATTTGACCAATCTCGGTGAGACCGAAGTTAAAACTCGGTCAGACCGAAAGTTCAAATATAGTGAACGTTGGGATTTTCGGTGGGACCGAAAATACCATCTCGGTGAGACCGAAGTGAGTCAAAGGTTAGGGTTTGCCATTTCGGTGAGACCGAAAGTATAAACTCGGATATTCCGAATTGATGTCAACTGATCACAGAAGGTTGGCAGCCCTTTTTCGGTGAGACCGAAACTCAAAATCGGTTTGACCGAGAAGCTAGGGTTTGGAGAAACAACTGAAGTGGTTCATCTCGGTGGGACTGAGTTGGAGAAATCGGTGTGACCGAGATTACTTATGGGTGTGTGTTAAGTAGTGAGTAGTGCTGATAGTTGAGGGAGTTAGATCACCAAGCACTTGAGCAACAAGAACATTAACACAACCTCATCCCCTTTTAATAGTATTGGCTTTCCTATGGACTCAATGTGATCTTTGATCACTAAACAAAAAAAGGAGTCTTGAGCTTTTGCCAATGCTTGTCTTAGCATTTTGAGGGGTCCACTTCTTCAGACATTTCCATACCCATATCATCGAACTTTTCTGAAATGATTCTCAAGAGAATATTAGTTCAATGATATATATGTTGTTGTTAATTACCAAAACCACCCGGGGATTAGTTGCACTTTCAATCTCCCCCTTTTTGGTAATTGATGACAACATATAGATCAAAGCTTCGACAAGAGATATAATCAAAGAATAATATCGTCGCTTTGAGAAGTATGTGATAAACAAGAGCTCCCCCTAAATTTGTGCATTATTTAAAATTTGCGTTTGAATGCAAATGCACAATCGATTAGGATTATGGGTTACTCTTCCATGTCACATACATCTTGGTGGAGCGCACAAAATGATAAGAATGAATAACATGCACTCAATCACCAAGACAAGAGTAAATAGCCATACAATAAGAAATAGCATATGATAAGCAATAAGCACTCATTAAGGCATAGTATGACTAAGCACTCATTAAGGTAGCATCAAACGTAGTAGCAAGCACACATAAAGTATCTGGAACCAAAAGAAACCAATGTATCACAGGGAAAACCGGCAAAAGAACGAAAAGACGAAAGAGCACTCTCTCTCTCGAAGCCCTATGATCTATAGCAATTTCTCCCCCTTTGGCAACAAGTTACCAAAAAGTTCGAAAAGGTATAGAGCTAAGCGTCACTGCGGGCTCGGCTGGCTGCTCCCGTCTGGGTCGATGTCGGTGTAGAGATAGCTGCGTCGGCGAAGACTTCTGCTGATGTCTGCGCTGGAGGAGTGGATGCTGGAGCTGGAGCTGGAGCTGAAGTAACTGGGATAGCTGCAGACCTGGATCCTCTGGGAACCGGAGCATTCTGGCGATGAGAGTCCTGGACTATATCATCCTGCATAAGCTCTGCTCTCTCCTGCCTAGTCTCCTCCATGTCTGCCTCAAGCTTGTTGACAGACACCTGAATCTCAGTCAGCTTCACGTCTAGAGCGTGGATCTTGTCCTCGATAATCCTCTCAAGGCTCTCCTGAGATTGCTCAATGCTGGCCAGGCGTTGTTCAATTCTCTGGGTTGCTTCAAGGATTTGCTCTCCAAAGCTCTTTGGCTTAGCTGCTGCTGCTGCCTCTCTGTCAGCTTTGGCTTTCTTTGCAGCTTCGATCTTGGCTTGCCCTTCAACTGAGGTGGGATCCTCTTCATCCATCACAACTACGTTGTCCTCATGCTCTGGCTGCAGTGGCAAGTGCTTCCTATCCAACATGAATTTGCCCGTGCCGAACTTGGCGTTGATGAGCATCTGTATCTGCGGAGCAAACCCACATGACCTCTTCTGGTCAGCTGCAGTCCTCTTAATGGTCTCAACCATCAAGTCCATCACCTTAAAAGGTGCCTTCTCATCGAGAATGTGCAGCATGTTGATAGAATAGCCTCGTATCATCCGGTGGTCACCTGACTTAGGCATCAAAGTATGCCTCAGAATAGTGTTGGTGGTGGTCAGACCTGCCTGGAGATAATACATTGAGCCGAGTTTCCATCCTTCCAAATCAGCAGCTGGGATCTCCTTGTACATATTCTTCATAGAATCATGACTCTTCTTAGGAATCCCATAGACATCAATGTCGTCCTCTCTCTGCACTGGAGCATTCAGAATTTCTGCCCATTCTGCAACAGTTGAAGAAAACCGTTGACCTTCAGTCATCCAGGTGATCTTGCCATCGGGGTAGAAATGGGCTGTGGCATAGAACTGCATGATCATCTCGTCATTCCAGGCTGTTAGTTCTTGACCCACAAAATCAGCAACTCCACATGCAGTAAAGCTCTCATGCACATGGGGAAAGAAGTCCCGATGCTCTCTGCTGTCAATGTACTTCCAGTCAACATACCTGGTGTCAGCAACAATGGGCTTCTTATCCATTAGCACGGTCTCATAGAAATCCTGCTGCTCTCTGGTGTGGAATCTGGGGTCCACAGCAGTCCTTCTTCTTACGGCATATGGATCAGACTGTCTCCATAGCCTGAGACCTTTGTCCTTTCTTGCCTTCATATCCTCAGCTTGAGGATGAGTATCATTGTGGAGTGGCAACTTGGGACGGAGCTTGAGCAACACATGCTCTTCATCTGACTCAGAAGGTGGCATCTCACCTTTGTTCTTCTCAGAAGCTGGAATGCTTCTGGTTGTCCTCTTGGGCTTGGCTGGAGCTGCCTTAGCTGGAGCAGGCTTCTTGGGCTTGGAGGAGGCTTGAGCCCGAATAGCATCACCCATGAACTTAGCTTTCTGAGGAGGAGGCTGGGGTGCATCTTCTTCTTCTTCTTCAGCAGCATCAACTTGAGGTTCAGCATAAACAACTCTCTTCCTCTTGGAAGTCTTCTTCACCTTACTTGGAGCAGGCTCTTCCAAGTTGAGCTTCTTGGCAACTGCAGACTGCTTCACTTTGCTCGTGCCTTTCTTTGGCTGCTGCCCTTGGAGCTCTTTGGCAACCACTTGCCTCTTTGGCTTGGAGGTAACTTCCTCAGCAACAAAGTCGGAATCCTCAGAATCAGAAGTTCTCTTCTTCCTGGTTCTCGTAGCAGCAGGAGGTAGACCACTAGGGGTGCTCCTCTCACCATCATCACTAGAGCTGCTAGCCTCAGGACTTGTACCTGCTTATGGAATCTCAGCAAACGGTGACTCAGACCTGTTCTGGCTGTCACTGACATCTGACATGGCTGAAAAAACCTGTGAATAGATAAGGTATAGGCAGAGTAGAAGAGTTATCACAACTGCAGAAGTTTTTGCAAAAAAATGAGTTAAAAACTTAGTTTTGAGTTTTCACAGAATGTATTTCGGTCAAACCGATTTCAAGTTTCGGTGTAACCGAAGTGTTCAACAGAACCTACACACCACTTTCGGTCAGACCGAAATGGGTTTCGGTCCTACCGAAAACTTAGGGTTTCACAGAAACTTCAATTCGGACATTCCGATTTTCACAACTCGGTCAGACCGAGCTATGTAGTGCAATGGTCAGAGACCAAATCGGTCAGTCCGAGTTTCAGGAATCGGCTTCACCGAGATGCATTCCGTGGAAACCTAAACCTAAGAATTTTCCTCGAAACTAAACGATCTGAACAATGTATTGGGAACATATCAAACGTGGATTGAATCAGGGCAGTCCTATCATGCAAGAATCAGAAGTGGAGCATGAATAGGGATCGGGACACACCCTAACTTGGTGGTGTCCCTCTACGGCGGCAACGGAGGAGAAGATTACCGTTGACGGCGGCGGAGACCTGCGGCAAGGGCACACAGGCGACGAAGGCGACGAAGGCGACGATCCTTAGATCAGGGCGGCGGCAGCAGGGGTCTTGGAGGGCGAACGGTTTGAAAGGAATAGATCGCGCGCAGCCCTCAGTATATATAACCCCGTACTGTCGGTGGGACCGAGTTGAAAAACTCGGTGTCACCGAGATGTATTTCTGCTGTGCAGTTACACATATCGGTCAGACCGAGATTTTGAACTCGGTTTCACCGAGATGAAACCTAGATCAATCTAAGTGTTTCGGTTGGACCGAGATTGAGAAGCCGGTCAGACCGAAATAGACTTAGAAGGTTTTGGAAGTCAGCCTTAGACGAATCGGTGGTTCCGAGTGCTCCTCACTCGGACTGTCCGAAAAAGACTTGTTCAAAGTTGTGATATAAGCATGAATAGAATTTTGAGACAAGATAGCATAGATAGCTAGGGAAAGTGCTTAGGCATTCTTGTCCATCCATTTGGCCAGAAAAAAGAAACCAAAACAATCAAAACAACAAATGGATGTCCTTGAATGGATAAAATCATGCATCCAACATGCTCACACAATAAGATAGCAACTGAAATATGTGTCAAACATGCACAACCAAAACTCTAGCTACTAGCACACAATTTGTCGATGACTAGGTCATCTATATATGAGTATATTGACTTAGGAGTCAAATGAGAACATTTGATCATAGGTCATACTCATCGTTTAAGCACAAGTGGTGTTACCACTTTTACATAAAGCATTTATGTGTTCACATCATTTGGAGATGCTTTTAGCTCAATTTTTAGAGCAAAGCTCCCCCTAGATGTGAGAACCCCTTTTAAAGGGTCAAACTAACCTTGGGTTGTCGTAGAAGACTTCATGTAGATGTTGAAGATGTGGATGCTCAATGTTGATGTAGACCATCAAGAGTTAGGAGCAATCCTTTGGATTAGGGCACTTTCAATACCTACATGGGTTAGTCCCACAAGGAACAAACAAGAATATCCATGGACATAGAGTGAAGTACACAAAAGATGATGTCCATGAAAGCAATGATTACCTTGTCCCTTGACTTACCAACAAGAGGGTTTGTGACTCCATGAACAAGTGCATGATGTGGAAGTTGATTGCACAAGTTCTTGCCAAAATGAATATGAGTGAAGTTTGTTGGCGGAGTCACCCTCAAGAACCTACTAGTTCTTCTTCTTTGGGATCCACATCATCTTGATGGGAATCCTTGGTGTTGTAGTTGAGCTTGACGAAGTAGAACTTGATGTGTCCTTGGGAACCCACTTGACCATGGCTTGAGGTGCTTCAATGAATGCATCAATCTCTTCTTGAAGCTTGTCCTTGGCCTTGAAGAATATCTAGCTTTGATTCCTTCACAGATTCAGTACCCTCGTGCATTTCAACCAAAGTATCCCAAATCTCTTTAGCATTCTCAAGACGGCTGATTTTGTTGAACTCTTCGGGACACAAAGCATTGAAGAGAATGTCACAAGCTTGAGCATTGTTTTGCAACATCTTCAGTTCTTCGGGTGTAGCTTCGCGATCCGGAACTTTTCCTTCTTCAAAGAAGTCACCTTGCATGCCAACACAAATAATGCCCCATGCGGCTGGGTTATGACCAAGAATATGCATTTTCATTTTATGCTTCCAACTAGCAAAATTTGTACCATCAAAGTAAGGACCTCTACGATAATTACCCTCACTAGACGCCATACTCTCCTAGGTTGTGAAACCAAGCTTATGGAGTCCAATGCAATGGAAACCAAGGCAATGGAGACCAAAGCTCTGATACCACTTGTAGGATCGAAGTAGGTCTAGAGGGGGGGTGATTAGACTACTTGACAATATAAAAAATCTGCCTTTAGGTCATGCAAAGTTTTTGGCAGTTTCACAAACAAGATCAGTTCAAGTAACACCCTACACATGCAATTCTAGAGTTTATGCAGCGGAAAGTAAATTGCACATATAAAAGAGAGGTGGAGAAGATCAAACGCAGTTTGGTGACACGGAGATTTTTGTCGTGGTTCCGATAGGTGGTGCTATCGTACATCCACGTTGATGGAGACTTCAACCCACGGAGGGTAACGGCTGCGCGAGTCCACGGAGGGCTCCACCCACGAAGGGTCCACGAAGAAGCAACCTTGTCTATTCCATCACGGCCTACGCCCACGGAGGACTAGCCTTACTCGGGGTAGATCTTCACGAAGTAGGCGATCTCCTTGCCCTTACAAACATCTTGGTTCAACTCCACATCATCAAGACGGAGGCTCCCAAGCGACACCTAACCAATCTAGGAGGCACCACCCCCCAAAAGGTAATAGACGGTGTTGATGATGATGAACTCCTTGCTCTTGTGCTTCAAGTGATAAACTCCCCAACACTCAACTCTCCTCACTGATATGGCTGTGGTGGAAGAAGGATTTGAGTGGAAAGCAACTTGGGAAGGCTAGAGATCAAGTTTCATATGGTAGGAATGGAATGGCTTGATCTCAACACAAGGGTAGGTGGTTCACTTCTCAGAAAGTGTATGATAGAAGTGGTGGTACTTTCTGATGGCTCTCCTCACGAATGAGGAGGGGGTGGAGGGGTATATATAGCCTCCACACAAAATCCAACCGTTACACACACATTTGACCAATCTCGGTCAGACCGAAGTGAAAACTCGGTTAGACCGAAAGTTCAAATATAGTGAACGTTGGGATTTTCGGTGGGACCGAAAATACCATCTCGGTGAGACCGAAAATATAAACTCGGATATTCCGAATTGATGTCAACTGATCACAGAAGGTTGGCAGCCCTTTTTCGGTGAGACCGAAACTCAGAATCGGTGTGACCGAGAATTTAGGGTTTGGAGAAACAACTGAAGTGGTTCATCTCGGTGGGACTGAGTTGGAGAAATCGGTGTGACCGAGATTACTTATGGGTGTGTGTTAAGTAGTGAATAGTGCTGATAGTTGAGGGAGTTAGATCACCAAGCACTTGAGCAACAAGATCATTAACACAACCTCATCCCCTTTTGATAGTATTGGCTTTCCTATGGACTCAATGTGATCTTTGATCACTAAACCAAAAATGGAGTCTTGAGCTTTTGCCAATGCTTGTCTTAGCATTTTGAGGGGTCCACTTCTTCAGACATTTCCATACCCACATCATCGAACTTTTCTGAAATGATTCTCAAGAGAATATTAGTTCAATGATATATATGTTGTTATTAATTACCAAAACCACCCGGGGATTAGTTGCACTTTCAGATGCTTATCAAGGATATAGCATTTTGAACCAAAGACACGAAAGTATCCCACTTGGGGTTTGTTACCGGTGAGAAGCTCGTATGATGTCTTGCCAAGGAGCTTATGAAGATAAAGCCTGTTGATGGCATGACAAGCTGTCTCGACGGCTTCTCCCCAAAAGTGCTTCGGTGTCTTGTATTCATCAAGCATCGTTCTTGCCATCTCTATGAGCGTTCGGTTCTTCCTCTCAACAACTCCATTTTGTTGAGGAGTGTACGTAGCCGAGAACTCATGTAGAATTCCTTCCTCATCGAGAAAAGAGTCTACATTGGCGTTCTTGAACTCCGTTCCATTGTCACTCCGAACTTTCTTGATCTTCACCTCAAATTGATTTTGGGCCTTTTTGGCAAAGGTCTTGAAGATCCTCTGAACCTGCGATTTATCATCAAGGAAAAATACCCACGTAAATCTGGAATAATCATCAACTATAACTAGACCAAAAGAGTTACCACCAAGGCTTTTGTAAGCATTGGGACCGAAGAGATCCATATGAAGAAGCTCAAGCGGTCTCCTAGTGGTCATGATGTTTTTCACGGGATGACTTCCACCAACTTGTTTTCCTGCTTGACAAGCACTACAAAGTCTATCTTTGTCAAAGAAAACATCTTTAACACCAAGAATATGATCACCTTTGATTAGCTTATCTAGATTACGCATACCAACATGTCCTAGCCTTCTATGCCACAACCAACCTTTAGAGGATTTAGCAATGAAACAAGCTCTAGGTTGGGCTTTCTTAGTGAAATCAACAATATATAGATCACCTCTACGAATACCAGTAAAGGCCATGTTTTGATTATCACGACGAAAGACTTGGCAATCTACTTTGGTGAATAGCACATTGAATCCAAAGTCAGCTAGTCTAGACACGGAAAGTAAATTGTATCCAAGAGATTCAACAAGCATGACATTTTGAATTGAGCTATCATGAGATATGGCCACCTTACCAAGGCCAAGTACCTTACCCTTGGAGTTGTCTCCAAAAGTCACATACTTGCGTGGACCATCGTTATTTGCAAGCTCTCGAAACATGTCTTTGTCTCCGGTCATGTGATCGGTGCATCCACTGTCAAGAATCCACTCTTTTCCACCGGACATGTAGTTTCTCATATTTGCCATGAGATTGAGACTCTTCATGACCTTGTCTAGCTCGGTGTCCGAATCGGTGAAATCATCATCATGCTCATGCTCATCATCATATTGACCCATAGATTGTTCATCATCAACACCTAGGTCAATTTGATAAGTATTTGCATTAGTTTGGTCAATGAAATAATAATCTTCGGAATGCAATGCAAGAGCATTTCTAACTCTAATATTGATAAGACCGGGATCACCCTTCTTTTTCATAAGATCACGAAGCTCAAAGAAGCATTTATCAAAGTTAGGATCATTGGGGTGCAACCTATCAAATTCAATAGTCTTGTGCAGAATCTCATCAAGACCTCTCATAGAGTAGTCCGGATAAAGTTCTTCCAAGAATTTCCATATAGCATAGGCACACTCAAAGTTTGTAACAAGATTAAGCAAGTCATCAGGTAACCCTCTAATGATAAGATTCACAGTTCTAAGGTTACGAAGCAAATCAAGCTCTTCATCCATGGTAGGGTGCAAGGGATCAACAGGAGGCACATAGGGGGTCTTAACATATTTGCACAAATTGTACACCTTAAAGATACTAAGCATTTCAGACCTCCAAGAGTTATAAAACCTTCCATCAAGAACAGGCACTCTATGGCTAACACTCCCATCCGTAGACACGTCCATCTTCCTCCAATGGTGTGTAAACCAAAGCAATGGAGACCAAAGCTCTGATACCAATTGTAGGATCGAAGAAGTAGGTCTAGAGGGGGGGTGATTAGACTACTTGACAATATAAAAAATCTGCCTTTTGGTTGTGCACAGTTTTAGGCAGTTTTGCAATTAAGATCAAGTCAAGTAACATACTACACATGCAATTCTAGAGTATGGGCAGCGGAAAGTAAATTGCATATATAGTGAAGAGAGGTGGAGAAGATCAAACGCAGTTTGGTGACACGGAGATTTTTGTCGTGGTTCCGATAGGTGGTGCTATCGTACATCCACGTTGATGGAGACTTCAACCCACGGAGGGTAACGGCTGCGCGAGTCCACGGAGGGCTCCACCCACGAAGGGTCCACGAAGAAGCAACCTTGTCTATTCCATCACGGCCTACGCCCACGGAGGACTAGCCTTACTCGGGGTAGATCTTCACGAAGTAGGCGATCTCCTTGCCCATACAAACATCTTGGTTCAACTCCACATCATCAAGACGGAGGCTCCCAAGCGACACCTAACCAATCTAGGAGGCACCACCCCCCAAAAGGTAATAGACGGTGTTGATGATGATGAACTCCTTGCTCTTGTGCTTCAAGTGATAAACTCCCCAACACTCAACTCTCCTCACTGATATGGCTGTGGTGGAAGAAAGATTTGAGTGGAAAGCAACTTGGGAAGGCTAGAGATCAAGTTTCATATGATAGGAATGGAATGGCTTGATCTCAACACAAGGGTAGGTGGTTCACTTCTCAGAAAGTGTATGATAGAAGTGGTGGTACTTTCTGATGGCTCTCCTCACGAATGAGGAGGGGGTGGAGGGGTATATATAGCCTCCACACAAAATCCAACCGTTACACACACATTTGACCAATCTCGGTGAGACCGAAGTTAAAACTCGGTCAGACCGAAAGTTCAAATATAGTGAACGTTGGGATTTTCGGTGGGACCGAAAATACCATCTCGGTGAGACCGAAGTGAGTCAAAGGTTAGGGTTTGCCATTTCGGTGAGACCGAAAGTATAAACTCGGATATTCCGAATTGATGTCAACTGATCACAGAAGGTTGGCAGCCCTTTTTCGGTGAGACCGAAACTCAAAATCGGTTTGACCGAGAAGCTAGGGTTTGGAGAAACAACTGAAGTGGTTCATCTCGGTGGGACTGAGTTGGAGAAATCGGTGTGACCGAGATTACTTATGGGTGTGTGTTAAGTAGTGAGTAGTGCTGATAGTTGAGGGAGTTAGATCACCAAGCACTTGAGCAACAAGAACATTAACACAACCTCATCCCCTTTTAATAGTATTGGCTTTCCTATGGACTCAATGTGATCTTTGATCACTAAACAAAAAAAGGAGTCTTGAGCTTTTGCCAATGCTTGTCTTAGCATTTTGAGGGGTCCACTTCTTCAGACATTTCCATACCCATATCATCGAACTTTTCTGAAATGATTCTCAAGAGAATATTAGTTCAATGATATATATGTTGTTGTTAATTACCAAAACCACCCGGGGATTAGTTGCACTTTCAGCCCCGAAGAAGGAGGCCTTCGTCGTTTAGGTGGTTAGGAAGCTAGAGGAAGTAGGCGTCGTACGGGAAGTACGGCACCCGGAGTGGTTGGCAACCTCGTCATAGTCCCGAAGAAAGGAGGCAAGGAGCGCATGTGCGTTGACTTCACGAGCCTCAAAAAGTTCTGCCCTCAGGACCCATTCCCTCTTCCGCGCATCGACCAAATCATGGATTCAACGGCTGAGTGTGACCTACTCTGCTTCCTTGATGCCTTCTCGGGCTACCACCAAATCAAGATGGCGGTGGAAGACGTGGAGAAGACAGCGTTCCTGACCCCATGCGGGGTCTACAGCTACACTTGCATGCCTTTCAGGCTGAGGAACACAGGCGCCACCTTCCAGCGCCTGATGCACATCACCCTCGGCCCTCAGCTCGGGAGGAATGCGGAGGCCTACGTCGACAACATCGTGGTTAAAACCAGGGAGGCCAGGACTCTCGTCCAGGACCTAGAAGAAATGTTCGACAACCTGCTCAAGGTGAAGCTGCGCCTCAACCCGGATAAGTGCGTGTTCGGTGTACCCTCTGGCATGCTGCTAGGGTTCGTGGTTTCGCACCAGGGCATTGAAGCTAATCCGGAGAAGATCAAGGCCATCGAAAGAATGAAGCCGCCCACGAACCTAAAGGAGATGCAGAAGCTCGTGGGATGTGTAACGTTCCTAGGGCGCTTCATCTCTAAGCTTGGGGAACGCGCCCTCCAGTTCATCAAGCTCATGAAGAAGCAGGGGCCCTTTGAGTGGACTCCGGAGGCTGATGCCGCCTTCCTGGACCTCATGGAATACCTCACCAGCTCGCCGGTTATGGTAGCGCCGCGGCCCCTGGACCCCATGACTCTCTACCTTGCTGCGACGCCTCACTCTGCCAGTACGGCGCTAGTAGTAGAGCACGAGGAGAGGCCCAAAATCCTAAGGCCACCAGGCGGCTCGGCATCTTCTGGGCCCACGCCGCCCCCCTGACGCAGTTCCAGAGGTAGATTCAACCATGGTCACTGACGGCCCCGCCACTCAGCAAGAGACACCCAAGGAACCTGAAGCGCCCATGGATCCTGCTGCGCCGACCCTCGTGGAGGACCCAGTGTACTTCGTCAGCACCGTACTGCGCGATGCGGGCTCGCGCTACCCCATGCCTCAAAAGCTGCTCCTGGCACTCCTCGTATTACTTTCAACATTAATGGGCGTACCTGAGATATAATGTTTTAACATTAATGGGCGTACCTGAGATATAATGTTTTATTCGTTGCCCATTGATAACCTTTGGGTTAGTACCTTCGGCATTATTTATTTTGATAGCTCCAGACTGATAAACCTCCTCTATAACATAGGTTTGAACTCACGCTTTTGGAATCTATTATCATGCCATCTCTTAACTTTTTTCTTTAAATAATTTGGCATTTTCATAAGGTTGGGTTCTTCATTCGTCTAGTGAGCTAATATCAAATAACCTCTTTTCATCGGCAAGTTTGAAATCATAATTGAGTTCTTTGACTGCCCAGTATGCTTTATGTTCTAACTCAAGAGGCAAATGACAAGCTTTTCCATAAACTAGTTTATAAGGAGACATACCCATAGGATTTTCATATGTTGTTCTATAAGCCCAAAGTGCATCATCTAATTTCTTGGACCAATTCTTCCAGGACCTATTGACAGTCTTTTGTAAAATTAATTTTATTTCTCTATTGCTAAGTTCAACTTAGCCACTAGACTGAGGATGATAAGGTGATGCAATTCTATGGTTAACATCATACTTGGCAAGCATTTTACGGAAAGCACCATGAATAAAGTGTGAACCACCATCAGTCATGAAATATATAGGGACTCCAAACCATGGGAAAATAACTTCCTTAAGCATTTTAATAGAGGTGTTGTGATCAACACTAGTGGTTGTAATAGCTTCTACCCACTTAGTAACATAATCAACAACAACCAAGACATGTGTATACCTGTTAGAGGAAGGAAACGGTCCCATGTAATCAAATCCCCAAACATCAAATGGTTCAACAAAAAGTGAGAGGTGACGCTCGCGCACCTGCCTGTACCTATGGCCTGGCTAGAGGTGGACGGAGAGGAGACGCTCGCGCACCTGCCTGTACCTATGGCTTGGCTAGAGGTGGACGAACGGGGTCAGAATGGGCTTCTCCAGCGGCTGCAGAAAGCGGAGCTCGCCGGAGTTGAAGACGACGGCGACGTGGGGCTGTACCAAGGGCTCCTATGGGTTCGGGCGGCACAAGTGAGCCACTAGGGAGTCGCGTGAGGAGTGGGCTGAGCTCCAGGGGCACGGGAGTGAGGAGGAGGGGTGGTGGGGATCGCCAGCAAGCTCTGGTCGGGGACGGCGGCCAGAGGCCTGCCCGGCCGGGCTTTGGCTATGCTACGGGATTATGGAGGTTGGGTGGTTAGCTTGGTGTGCTCGGAGAGGCTGGAGGGGTCCGAATTTATAGCCGGAGGGGAAGGGGGGTACGTGGCTCCACCGGAGCTCTCTAGAAGTGGCGCACGGCGACAAAGAGCGCGAGCAAGGAGGGGGCAGTGCTTGAGAGCTCATGAGGGCATTGTGAAGCTCAAAGACGAGCACATGAGGCGGTGCGAGAAGAAGATAGGGGCATGAGTGCACTATGGCTTTGGCCGCGACGTTCCCGTGCTTGCTACGGCTGCTCCGGCGGCGGCGAGCGGCAGGGAGGGGTCAAGGGCGATCAGACGGATATGGTGGCGCGGTGCGGCAGTCGTCGGCGAGCTCTGAGACGATCACACGACGAACAGACGCACAGGCGCAGCGCAGAGCGCGTCGGGCGCGTTGCCAGAGTCGTGTCCTCATGCGGTCACCATGCCGGCTTGGTCAAAATGACGCCCACGCGATGCCAAACCATGTCTGGTGTGTTGTCTATGCAGTGTTTGGTCTAGGAGGGGTGATGGCACACTGCTAGGCCGACCAGATGAGACTTGATCTTCTTGGCAAGTTTCTAGACAGATACTTGGTCACCATGTTTGGAGGGCTTCTAGAAGGATATTAGGGATAATCTTTTGGAGTTAAGCTTTACTTAGGAGGGTAGTGAAGCTCAAGAAAAATCTGCCTCATTGGATCAAGGAAAAATACACTTGCTATACAAAGTGCATTTTCAGGACAGAACAGAAATGATTTTCTGCAGCAAAAATATTGCAAAAACTTATGCAATATTTTTGCTCAGGGAGGTGTGCCAAGGTCCAAAGAATATTTGGAAATTTTCTCAGATTTTGGGGTGCAAGAAAAATGAGGGTTGCTTTGGAGCAAAAGTTTCTGAATTGAATTTCAGAGAAGAAAATGAATATTTTTCTTTTATGAAAAATATTCCTTGGGTTATTTTGGGATTTTCCAGGGAAAGAATGATGATAAAGAGAGGGATGGGTCACTTGGGTGAAAATCAAACATGCCCAAATGTTTAAGTCCACTTTAATTGATTCAGAAACCCCAAATTCAAAGCAGAGGCAAATGAAGTCCAAAAAAAGAGAGAAGGCAAAATCAAGGCTGTCACTCTCTCCCCCCAAATTTTCATGGTAGTGGGATCCTCGCTCCAACCAATCTCCAATCAGCAGCCCATACATTTCACATTACTTTAATTATGTAACTGGGATTATGTAGGTGTAGCATTACTCATCCTAAAAGAACAACTAAGCCAACCTCCAAGCATATCGCGCGGGAAAAGACACGGTCGCACCGTTTTAGTCGGGGTTACCAAATTACTAGTAGTCCTACCGAAGGATCACGCGAAGCACCAAGTTTAATAAAAGGAAAAAGGCGGTACACTCCCAACACGCCTGTCGTGGTCGCATTGCACCCCTCACACGGTCTGTCCTGCACATGGCTCACGCAAACGGAATGCTCTTCGACTTGCCTCTTCACTGACACGTGGGACCGCATTTGGAGAAACCGACCATGCGCCAAACTCCCCCGCGCACCGTGCGAACCCCCC
>LR738715.1:749265261-749309989 GCA_902687465.1 Secale cereale | reverse complement strand
ATTGAACTTCACTTTGGCCCACTAGCCAATAATATTCCCCAAACCCACCTCCACCCCGGCCCCCTCCACTCTATTCGCTCCACCAAAGCCGCCCTCTCCGCCGTGCCAATACGTCGGTGCCACAGTGAGTCAAGGAGACGCACGATAATCCTCTCGTTCCCACAATACACTCTTGTAGACTGCCGTCCTCTAGCCGTGCCGCCACCGCTGATGACATTCTTGTGGAGATGCATGGTGGACAACTTCTCCCATGGTACGCGCATTCTAGACTGAGGCCCCGTGCATGTCGGAATAGCGCTAAATGTTAGCTGATAGACGCTGTTAATCTCACTGTTTGCCAAAATAGTTTACAGTCAATATGCTCTGCTTAAGAAGCTTCCTTGCCCTGTTCTGCACTCAATTTGCTTAGCTGAGAATGCATGCCACGCCCGATTAGTTGCTAAAATATCATGCCATATATTTATTGTGAAGTAGATTGCCATGGTCTAGTAGCTAATCTGTTAGGTGAAATAGCTCTACACCATTTTATACTCGATCTTTGTTGCTAAGATGGCCTTCGATGGCTGTGTGCTCAGCCTCATTGACTGCTGAAATAGCCTCCCATAATTTAGCACTCAAATTTGTTTGCTGAATTAGCTTTGCTTATATTTCATTACTTAGATCTGCTTGTCCAAATATCTTGCCATAGCTTTAGACATCGACCTAGGTATTTTTTCTGGACATCATAAAAATGCATATATGTTTTCCTGTAATATCTAGTAGAACTAATTTGTATGTCTAACAGATGGCCAGGACTTGCATAACTTCTGCTCGAAGATTCTCCGCTACATATGTCACGGCGGTTGAAAACTTCATGAACTTTATCATAGCTAAGTACGGTGGTCCGAAATTAGATGAGCTCTACCCGTGTAGAAGTTGTATGAATTCAGTTACAAAACCCCAATAAAATGTGCAAAATCATCTACACTTGTATGGGATGTCGGTCACATGTACTAGGTGGGTTCATGATGGTGAAGCTGTGAACGACAATGTTACTGACTATGTGGAAGCAGCAGATTACCATCTTGCTCTGCCTGATGCTCGCGTGGAAGAGGAGGTGGAGGTGGTGGTGGTGGCGGAGTCAGTGAGTTTGATCAACATTGAAACAATGCTACAAAATGCTCACGCATTTCGTGAACTTTCACCTGTAGAATAAAAATGGTGGGCCCGCATGTTGGAACAGTGCAACGTGGTTGTCACCCTAGGAAATAAGATTTCAGTATTCTCAGTTATAGTCACCTTCCTTAAGGTGAAGATATCTGAACGGATGACCAACAAATCATTCGATGCGATGTTGGCTGCTTTCCGCAAATCTTTCCCAGATGCGTCTAAGCTGCCGCACACCTACAGTAAAATGAAGATTTTCCTTCGTGTAGTTGGAATTGGATATGGTATGATCCATATTTGTAAGAATAATTGTGTTCTATTCCGGAAGGGTTATGCAAACTTAAGTGAATGCCCAAAATGCAAATCATCAAGATGGAAAGTTGGTGATGCTGTGAAGAGGATTCCTCATAATATTCTGAGACAATTTCCAATTATACCAAGATTGCAGAGTTTGTTTCATGATGTTGAAACAAGAGAGGATGTACTATGGCATTCTAGGAACCAGGATTACATAGATCTGAATGTAATGAGCCATCCATCTCATGGTAGTGACTGGAAAAGCTTCAATCAGAAACACATCAAGTTTGCTGCTGACCCGAGAAACATTAGACTTGGCTTAGCTACAGATATATTTAACCCATTTGGCCACTAGGGCGCCACACATAGCATGTGGCTAGTGCTTGTTATCCCTTACAACATGCCACCAAATGTCTGCACCAAAGAATCAAACTACATGATGGCCTTGCTTATCACAGGTCCAAAAAGTCCTGGAAAGGATTTTGATTTATTCATGGAGCCTCTTGTCAAGGAACTTCCCACCAGCTGATTTCTTTCTGCGTGCTGTTATAATTTGGTGCATCCATTATTATTCGACTTTGGGCACTATGTTAGGGCGAATAACACATGGTTACAATGCATGTATTTGCTCTGACAAGAATCCGTTGTCATACGCAATACTTAGCAAGATATGTTGCATTGGACACTGCTGTTTCATTGCCAAGGACAAGCCATGTCCTACAAAATATGGAAGAAATGTGTTCAATGCAAAGCATGAAACCGTGATTCACCAAATAGGCTCACTAGCGATGAGTTTCAAGTGGAATTAGAGAAGGTCAGGCATATTACACCAGGAAACCATCCAAATAATGGTAGTGGGAAAAGGAAGCTTGGCAGGGCAGAAGAGAGATTATTGTTTACCCGCATATCCACTTTATGAGACTTGGAGTATTGGACAGATTTTTATCTATGACATAATCTAGATGTGATGCACATCGAGAAAAATATATGCGAGAGCATTATCAGCACACTTCTTAATATTAAAGACAAGAAGAAAGTTACCTTAAAATCTAGGATTGATTTGACACACTGGTTATCGGAAAGGATTTAAAGGTGGAAGATGAAGGTAAACCACGGGATATGACACCAGGTGTGTACGCCTTGGACAAGGTAAAAAGAACAAAATTCTGCAAGGTCCTGTTACGTGTGAGATTGCCACATGGATTTGCTTCCAACCTTGAATGGAGAGTCAGTGCAGATGGAAACAAGTACAAGGGTTAAAAACTCATTACTTCCACGTCCTACTTCAAAGGTTTTACATGTTATCCTTAGAGGATTGAGCCGCCCTGACTTATACCAAGCAGTTGCAGAGTTGGAACAATTCTTTTGGGAACTATGCAGTAGAAATATCATGATAGATGTTTTGGAGCGTCTTAGAGACAAGATACCAACTATCCTATGCTACCTTGAGAAGATATAGCCTCGAGCCTTCTTTGATGTGATGGTGCATTTCGTTGTTCATCTACCTGATGAGGCACTACTTATAGGTCCAGTACAGTATGGCTGGAGGTACCTATTGAAAGGCGGCTAGGCACTTTCAAGGGCTATGTTAGAAATAGAGCTAGACTTGAGGGTTCCATTGCAGAGGCCTACATTGCTACAGAAGCATTGACATTCTTCTCAAAATACATTGAGACAGCTGATCAGCTTAGCCAAAAGGTGGGTGAAGACAATCCCGAGCTCAATGTTTTTGATTGTTTTGTTCGAGGTACACAGAAGAGTCCACAAGATGACAAACCTAAAGATTTGGACAAAATGGTCTGGTATGTGTTGAATAACTGTCCTGAGATTATACCTTATATCGAGTAAGTGCTAAGTACTACAGCTTATACATCGCAATCTACAAAACTTGCACCACATTCTTATATATTTAGATGTTTGACGCAATCACTATGTTGTGCAGCATCAACTATTCAAGAAATCTTCCGAGCGATTTATCATCTGATTTATCAATACTCTTGGGGTGACCGATAAGATTATGCCTTATCTTCATCATTTATCGTTTGGGCTGATATATCGCTATGACAAGCGATTTATCGGGAATCTACCGGTAAATCAGGCCTATTCATAGCACTATGTTTGCAAGAACTATGTTTATTTGTGTTTTGTGGACCTTGTTACGTAATATGTAATGTTTTTCTACTTTGTTTGTCATTATATCAAGATTCAAAGTCTAGGCTTCAAGGTAACACTTTTATCCAATATTGTTTTGGTGTTGAATATAGCATATTTTAGTGTTGGGAACCTGGGATTTGGAAAAAAATGGCCGATTAATAGTCGACCGATAAAATCGATTAATCGGCCGATTTGCAATTAATCTTTAATCCCTAGCTGATCGAGACGATAACGATATGCGATATCCTCAACATTGGCAGCATCGACAAAAAGAAGTTACTGCTGCAAAATCCAAGAAACATTGACAAACTCGTTATGGCAGGTTTTGCGAAATGGTTAAAGATCCATGTAAACTTTTGAATTGCACTGTTATTTTTTTAATATATTGAGTACATAAGATGATCAACTCGTCTATTTTCTAACCATAGGTTAAGAAGATGCTGGGGGATGGGCATGCAGTTATTGATGCCCTTTGCGCACTAGCAATGGGTCCTGATACTCGGGTAAGACAATCTTGAGTTATTGGAGATGTGCGCTACAACACTCTTCCATGCGACGAAGGTAGGAAGACACAAAACAGTGCCATCATGAGCACGAATACGCACGGCAAAGAGACAACTGATATGTATGCGAACATAACAGACATTGTTCAGTTGCAGTATATCTCCAGTTTCAAGGTTCATCAGTGTGTGGTTCTATTGTGCTGTCGTTGGTATAACCTATTTTCCAGGATCGCAAAACCCTGAGCTGATGATTATTTCAAATCCATCAATGTCAAGGCGGCATACCAGACCGATGAGCCTTTTATCTTGGCAAATCAAGCAACACAAATATTTTCTTCGAAGACACATATGCACGTAGCGGTGACTGGAGCGTATTGCAAAGGTTTGAGTAGAGGAATTCTTTAACTAATTTGCACAACAAGATGACGCTTACACTCCTCCTAATGTATAAGATTCCACAGATGTTCCTAATATCTTTGAGAACCATCACGTCAATGACGCTGGAGGAAAGATTGCATGTCAGGCTGTGGACATACGAGAGTTGATCAATAAGACGCCAACGTTCGAGGACATTGAGGATGAAGAAGAATATGAAACTAGGAAGAATTACTATTCAGACTGGTACACATGGCGAAGATGTAGACGCTGCTGCTGCGGATGATGATTAGATTGCTTTTGTCGTTTTTGCCTGCGAGAAGATGACTTTTCATCTACTATGTGAAATTGTGTTTGCTATGAGAACTGAAACCTGATTAAGTTGTTGTTTACTATTTTGCTATGAGAACATCACTTATTATGTATGTTGATTTTTGATTGGTGATTGTATGACGACTAAAACATGATGACATTGTTGTTTAGTTGTACTCATATTTGACTGTGAAACTTGTAATTGATGACATAGTTTGCTGTTGGACTGTAATTTGCTCTACGTCTTCGAATGGGAACGAAGCTGAACCGACAGGGCCTCTGCTAATTTATTTATTTATTAGCAAACGGGCCTCTACAATTTATTTATTTATGAGAAAAATGGGATACCCCTCGATTTCCATTAATATAAATCATTAGATGTTCACAACACTACACCCATCCTGCTAAATAGGTTTCATTCATTACTAGTTTTAGCAAAGTGCACATGTCATAGCCACTTAATACATCACGAGTGCTACATACACTGCAAATAAAGAGACAATCATCCTACGGAGAACAATGATTTTTGCCATTATCTTCACAAGCTCTCTCATCTCCGCATGGTTGTCCAGGCAGTTTAGCAGCTGTTGCTTGGCCATGATCAGAGGAACTACATCTTCAACCTTCTTCTCTACATCTTCCTCTTTTGTTGTTCCTTCAGTTACTTGTCCAACACCCCAACCCGCTGGCATTAGAATTCCTCCGCTAACCAAATAATCAGCGTAGTTCCATTCCCCCACATCAACAACTTCCCAGAAATAAAATCACACGAGTCTTCCCTTTTCTGCATGAATCAAATTGGAAGATCATTAACCAAACTATTAAAAAGCCAGCAACTGAAAGCAGCGGAACAACACTTACTATTACCCCATGATTCGGGCATTTGTAGAAGACTCGGCCAGGGTTGAGGATTGTGGTTGAAACGCGACGGATGACTCTGCGTGATTTGCAACAGTGGCACACACCAACAACATCGAGTTGCGATGAGCAACTAGCAGCGGTGCGTGTGCCGGCGGGGGTGTGATGAGACCCATAGGCGATGGTACGGGTGGCGACTTGGCGCATATTTGGTTGTTGCTTGCTCACGAGCGGGCGGACGAGCCGCCAGCGGACATGGTTGCTGCGGCCAGAGCTTCTGATGCTAGGTAGAGTAAGTAGAGAAGAGGAGAAGCGAACGTTGGATATGCCAGTTTCATTACTTTCATAGTCTAGGTTTGGATTCGAACCACGTCTCTCTTTTTTCTAAAACTCAGCAACGTCTCTTTACTAGTACACTAGCTATTCTATAGGCCTTCTCAAGTCTTTGATTTTCTATTTTTTGCGAGGAAGGAAGGAGGAGAAAATTGAGGGTTCCTAGGACTCGAACCGAAGACCTCTCGGTTGAATATGAAAGGTGCTAGTCACTTATGTGACAAACTTTTCCTGGGAGGAGGATGGAAAACGAACGCATTTTCCTGGTAGTTTTAGTTGCAACGCAAGATCAAACAACTGTAGTTTCGTGAATGTTATCTGGCGAACGAGCAGAATTTTTATTTTCTTCCTATAAAAAAGTATGCTACCTTGTGCCTTCTTAGTCAACAAACGATTGTGCCAACCTTGACCATTGGATTGACATTCAACGTATGTCGTGTTTCTTCAGTTTCTTCTTCCTCCAGCCGCCAAAGCAAAACCAGTGCCGGCGGGACTGCCAGTTCCCGCATCCCACGGCTGGTTGTGCTGCCGCGCACGCATCGCGGCCACATCGCACCCTAAAACTCTACTCATCTTCCATGGCTCTTATTCATTATCGTTCGAGGCCTCACCATTGTCCTCCACCTTGTTTCACTTGCTGCGTGATGCGTCTCCAACGTATCTACTTTTCCAAACACTTATGCCCTTGTTTTGGACTCTAGCTTGCATGATTTGAATGGAACTAAACTGGACTGACGCTGTTTTCAGTAGAACTACCATGGTGTTATTTTTGTGTATAAATAAAAGTTCTCGGATTGACCTGAATTTCCACGAAGAATATTTTTGGAATATATATAAAATACTGGCGAAAGAATCAAGACCAAGGGACCCACACCATGTCCACGAGGGTGGGGGCGCGCCTGCCCTCCTGGGCGCACCCCCTGTCTTGTGGGCCCCTTGAGGCTTCACCGATCTCGACTCCAACTCCATATATTCTCTTTCGGGGAGAAAAAAATCAGAGAGAAGGATTCATCATGTTTTACAACACGGAGCCGCCGCCTAGCCCTAATCTTCTTCGGAGGGCTGATCTGGAGTCCGTTCGGGGCTCCGGAGAGGGAAATATGTCGCCATCGTCATCATCAACCTTCCTCCATCACCAATTTCATGATGCTCACCGCCATGCGTGACTAATTCCATTGTAGGCTTGCTGGACGGTGATGGGTTGGATGAGATTTTCCATGTAATCTAGTTAGTTTTGTTAGGGTTTGATCCCTAGTATCCATTATGTTCTAAGGTTGATGTTGCTATGCCTTTGCCATGCTTAATGCTTGTCACTAGGGCCCAAGTGCCATGATTTCAGATCTAAACCTATTATGTTTTCATGAATATAAGTGAGTTCTTTATCCTATCTTGCAAGTCAATAGTCACCTACTATGTGTTATGATCCGGCAACCCCGAAGTGACAACAATCGGGACCACTCTCGGTGATGACCGTAGTTTGAGGAGTTCATGTATTCACTAAGTGTTAGTGCTTTGTTCTGGTAATCTATTAAAAGGAGGCCTTAATATCCCTTAGTTCCCAATATGACCCCGCTGCCACGGGAGGGTAGGACAAAAGATGTCATGCAAGTTCTTTTCCATAAGCACGTCTGACTATATTCGGAATACATGCCTACATTACATTGATGAACTGGAGCTAGTTCTGTCTCACCCTATGTTATAACTGTTGCATGAGGAATCGCATCCAACATAATTATCCATCACTGATCTATTGCCTACGAGCTTTTCACATATTGATCCTTGCTTAGTTACTTTTCCACTGCCACTGTTACAATTACTACAATACTTCTATTGTTACTTTTGCCACCGTTACCATTACTTCCATACTACTTTGTTACTAAATACTTTGCTGCAGATATTTAGTATTTCTGGTGTGGTTGAATTGACAACTCAACTGCAAATACTTGAGAATATTCTTTGGCTCCCCTTGTGTCGAATCAATAAATTTGGGTTGAATACTCTACCCTCGAAAACTATTGCGATCCCCTATACTTGTGGGTTATCAAGACTATTTTCTGGCGCCGTTGTCGGGGAGCGTAGCTATATTCTTTGAGTCACTTGGGATATATATCTGTTGATCACTATGAAGAACTTGAGAGATGAAAAAACCAAGATCTTTCCCTCAACTACGAGGGGAGGTAAGGAACTGTTTTCTAGCTCTGCACTTGATTCACCCTCTGTTATGAGTAAATTTGTGACACCTACACCTGCTATTGAATCTCATACGTCGCATGTTCTTCATGATTCCACTTATGCTATGCATGATACTTATGATGAAACTACTTTTATGCTCGATAATACTGTGCCACTATGTGAATTTCTTGATGAACAACTTGCTATGGCTAGAGAGAATGAAATTATTGAAACTGATAATATTGATGAAAGTGATGATGAAGGTCCCCCCTAGATATGAATTGAATGTTGTGCCTGTGGGTTATGTTAAGGATGAAGAAACTGGTAGAGATCTTTTAGCTTGCGAAGATAGATATGATCTTAAGAAACTGTTAGCTAAGCTGAAAGAAAAGTCTTTGAATGCCGGAATGAAATATGACCCTGCTCTTGCTACTTTACCTATCTGTATTTCTGATAAGGATTATGATTTTTCTGTCGATCCTGAGTTAATTACTTTGGTTGAATCTGATCCTTTCCATGGCTATGAATCTGAAACTATTGTGGCACATCTTACTAAATTAAATGATATAGCCACTCTACTCACCAATGAGGAAAAAATTCGTTAATATTATATCCTTAAGCTATTTCCATTCTCATTAAAGTGTGATGCTAAAATATGGTTTAATTCTCTTGATCCTGGTTGTGTGCGTAGTCCCCAGGACATGATTTATTACTTCTCTGCTAAATATTTCCCCGCTCATAAGAAACAAGCTGCCTTAAGGGATTTTTTTTTTGCAAATTGAATAAGAGAGTCTCCCACAAGCTTGGGGGAGGCTTCTCCGATTAGTTAATGAAATACTTGATATCTATTATAATGGACTAACCGATGCTCCCAGAGACCACCTGGATAGTTGTGCTGGTTGTGTTTTCAGGGAATGAACTGCCGATCAAGCTGAATTGCTATTGAATAATATGTTGAGCAATGATAATAATTGGACACTTCCTGAACCAACTCCTAAGACAACTCCAAAGAAAAGGGGTCTTCTATTTCTTAGTCCTGAAGATATGCAAGAGGCAAAGAAATCTATGAAAGCAAAAGGTATTAAAGCTGAAGACGTTAAGAATTTACCACCTATTGAAGAAATACATGGTCTTGATAACCCGACACAGGTACTAAAGGTAAACTCTCTCTATAGATTTGATGAAGGTGATATTCCTCGTAACAAGTCTGCTAGCCAATGCTTAGATGAGTTTGACAATTTTATTGTTAAACAAGAAAACTTCAATGCTTATGTTGGTAGACAACTGAAACGTAATGCTTATATGATTGAACACTTGAGTGATTATATGTATAGAGTTAAAGGTGAACTTAAAATCATTAGTAAACATGCTTCTATGGTTACCACTCAAGTAGAACAAGTACTTAAAGCACAAAATGATTTGATCAATGAATTAAATAATAAGAAAATGATATTGTTGTTAGAGTTATGACTAGAGGGGGTAGAATGACTCAGGAACCTTTGTATCCTAAGGGCCACCCTAAGAGAATTGAGCAAGATTCTCAAAGAGCTAATGTTGATGCACCTAGTCCTTCTAAGAAAAAGAAAAAGAAAAATGATAGGACTTTGCATGCTTCTAGTGAACCTGTTGTTGACACACATGAGAATCCAAATGATATTTCTATTTCTGATGCTGAAACACAATCTGGTGATGAACATGAACCTAGTGAAAACGATAATGATGATGTTCATGTTGATGCGCAACCTAGAAATAACGATGGTGTAGAGATTGAACCTGCTGTTGATCTTGACAACCCACAATCAAAGAATCAACGTTATGATAAAAGAGACTTTGTTGCTAGGAAGCACGGTAAAGAAAGAGAACCATGGGTTCAGAAACCCATGCCTTTTCCTCCCAAACCATCCAAGAAAAAGGATGATGAGGATTTTGAGCGCTTTGCTAAAATGATTAGACCTATCTTTTTGCGTATGCGTTTGACTGATATGCTTAAAACGAATCCTTATGCTAAGTATATGAAAGATATTGTTACAAATAAAAGAAAGATATCGGAAGTTGAAATTTCCACCATGCTTGCCAATTATACTTTTAAACGTGGAATACAAAAGAAACTAGGAGATCCAGGAGTGCCAACTATACCATGCTCCATTAAAGGAAACTATGTTAAAACTGCTTTATGTGATCTTGGAGCAGGTGTTAGTGTTATGCCTCTCTCTTAATACCGTAGACTTCATTTGAATAAGTTGACACCTACTGAAATATCTTTGCAAATGGCGGCTAAATCAACTGCTATACCTGTCGGTATTTGTGAGGATGTGCTTGTTGTGGTTGCAAACGTTACTATTTTAACGGACTTTGTTATTCTTGATATTCTCGAGGACGATAGTATGTCGATTATCCTTGGTAGACCATTTTTGAATATTGCAGGGGCTATTATTGATTGCAACAAAGGCAATGTCACTTTTCATATTAATGGTAATGAGCATACAGTACATTTTCCTACGAAACAACCTCGAGTCCATAGTATCAATTCTATTGGAAAAATTTCAACGATCACTATTGGAAGTTTTGAATTCCCTCTTCTTACTATCAAGAAGAAATGTGATATTCTTATTGTTGGGGACATACATATCCCCGTTGAGGTAACCTAGTGTTATTCAAAAATTATCCGGTTTCATGTTATTCGGAAAGAATTTGTTAACAAGACTTGATCAACCTTGTTTGTGGATTCCTTTTGATGAGCATGAGATGGATGAAGTTAGAAAGCACAACTCTCTGTACCCTCCTTTTACTTTCTGTTATTTAGATTAAATAAAGCAAAAATAGTATTTTCTATCTGTTTTGCAATAAAAATACCCCGAAAATAAAAGTTCTCCAAATGTCCCGAAAATGTAATATGATTTTTTGTGGAATATTTAAGAATATCTATCACTGAGAACACACCAGGGGGAGCCACCACCTGGCCACGAGGGTCTAGGGCGCGCCCACCCCCTTGGGCGTGCCCCCTGCCTTGTGGGCCCCACGTGGCCCCCTCCACTTATTTCAGCACCCACACACTTCATCTTCCTCCAGAAAAAGTCCTCCCTAGCTCAAACCCGTGTTCTAGCTCATCTTGCTGCCATCTTCGATCTCCTTGCTCAAATCTCCATTCACAAAACTGTTTGGGGAGATTGTTCTTCGGTATGTGACTCCTCCAATGGTCCAATTAGTTTTTGTTCTAGTGCTTTATTTATTGCAATTTTTTGCTGCTTAGGTGACCCTGATCTTGAGCTTGCATGTCAAATTTATATGGTCCCAAGTAGTTCTAATGCATGATATAGCCTATAGGCACTTGTGGGAGTACTTGCTTTGTTCAGTTTGGTTCACTTTTATTTTGAGTCACTAAAAAATTTAGTAATTTTTCAGAAAAAATGCATTGGAAAATTTACCAATGTGGTTCCTCAAGGAAGCAAGTACCAAGGCTCGCGATACGTGAGCCGGACTATGAACCACCGAGAGAAGTTCAAGTACAACCTTGTGAATGGCCGTCGGCGGAGTTTATGGTCCACGTAGGCATTAAGGATGAATTTGACACGTATGTGCGTAATGCTGATCTTGAGGACTTCGTGTCAGATAAATACCCCCAGTACCACTACCTAACTGATTCCTTTGTGACAAGATTTAAATTTACATCCTCACGTAATTCTCACACTGTTTTATTTGATCTTTATGATAAATCATATACCATGGACTTAGAAGATTTTAATGATGCTTGTAAACTCCCGTAGTAGGGTAATGTCAGTGAACCTCGCAAATCTGAATATAAAGACTTTCTTGCTAGTATTACTGTGGGGGAATCTAGAGAAATCACACAAACTACCATAGGGAGCATTCATTTCCCTTCCATACATTATTTTGCTCTCTTCGTTGGTAGATGCATTAATGGTAAAGACGAGGCTTGCCACATGTGCGTTCGAGATCTTTGTGTCCTCAAGAGTGAGGTATTAGGTGATAAACAATATAACTTGGGGGCTATTGTTGCACGAAGGTTAAATCTTAACGGTTTAAGTGGAGATTTGTTTGGTGGAATTTATGCAACTCGTGTGGCTAATTCTCTTTGTGTACCCATACATGAAAATCATATGAAGTTGCCTCCTGGTTATCTAGATTATAATGCTATGGGTCGCCATCAGTTTGTTGAGAGGAATGAACAATTCCTCCAGTACCGACTAATCTTTGACAGACGACACACTATCCATATTGCTCTCCCTGCTCCCACTTTCATTGACTTTCAGGCAAAAAGGAGATATGTTATAACTAGGGAGGAGGCGAATGGGTATGAGGTGATGACAGAAGCGGCTCGTCTCCAAGCTGGAGCTCATCAGGAAATAGCCGCTGCATCGCGGTACAACACCAACTACGACTTTGGATATTCGTTAGGCCAGCAGTGGCCATAGGCCAACTTAGGCCAAAAGCCTAAGCTTGGGGGAGTACGTATTTCTCACCGACATTACATTCATGTTCACACACTCATGCCAGTTGTCGGTACCCATACCTTTTTATTGTACTATCCAAGCTAGTTTATTTTCTTTTCTAAGCCTTCTTCATGTGTGTTTGAAAAACCTTAAGAAAAACCAAAAAAATTAGTTGTATCTTTTTGCTAGTTTACTTTCCATGCTTGTAGTAGTAATTAAAAGAAAACCCATAGAGATTTCTCGTTCTTCTTTTGCTTGTTGGGAGCTTTCCCATGTAAATAGTTTTATTTCTTTTCTTTTGTTTGGGGGTCAAGAGGAGAAGACCATGATAAAAATGTTGAGTAGCTCTAATATGCATTAACGTTGATTTAACAAAGAGCCCATATTACTTTGTCTTCTCCCTTGTATTAAATGCTTGCAGATTCCAGCTTAGTCCAATGCACATGCACTATTATTAATATCCACACCATTTGGTCATGCGAGTGAAAGGCAATAATGACGATATATGATGAACTGATTGAGATGAGAGAAGCTGGTATGAACTCGACCTATCTTGTTTTTGTAAATATGATTGGTTCATCATTCCTGATTCAGCCTATTATGAATGAAACATGCTTGCAACGACAATTAGAGATTATAGTTGCTCATGCCACACTTAATTAGCTAGGAGTTTATAATGGTTTACCTTGCGTGTCGACATGCTATTAAAATGGTTGTGATGTGGTATGATAGGGTGGTATCATCCTTGGGACGATTCGAGTGGCTTAACTTGGCACATGTTCACGCATGTAGTTGAAACAAAATCAACATAGCCACCACGATATTTATGTTCATGATGATTTATATCCAACTCATGCTTGCACTCATTGTTGATTAATCTTAATGCTTGTTCATGACTGTTGTCGCTCTCTAGCTGGTCGCTTCCTAGTCTCTTTCTAGCAATCATTTGTACTAAGCAGGAATACTTCTTGTGCATCCACTTCCATAAACCACAAAGTTATTCCATATGAGTCCACCATACCTTCCTATATGCGGTATTTACCTGCCGTTCCAAGTAAATTTGCATGTGCCAAACTCTAAACCTTCAAATAAAATTCTGCTTTGTATGCTCGAATAGCTCATGTATCAACTAGGGCTATCTATATCTTCCATGCTAGGGGGTTATTCTCACGATGAGTGGACTCCGCTTACCATTCACGAGAAAATGACCGGTAACCGGGATGCCCATTCCCATGCTCAAATCAAATCAAAATAATTAAACAAAACTCCCCCAGGACTGTTGTTGGTATGGACGGTACCCATTGTTTTGGGCCAGCCGTGGAGTGTGCTTGTTGGTGGTGGGGGAGTATAAACTTTACCATTCAGTTTGGGAACTGCCTATAATGTGTGTAGCATGGAAGATATCGAGATCTCTTGGTTTTTATTTTGACAATGAAAGTATACCACTCAAAATATTATTTATCTATATTTCAAAACTCGAGCTCTGGCACCTCTACAAATCCCTGCTTCCCACTGCGAAGGGCCTATCTATTTACTTTTATGTTGAGTCATCATCCTCTTATTAAAAAGCACCAGTTGGAGAGCACCGCTGTCATTTGCATGCACTGCTATTAATTTACATTGAGTATGCCTGTGACTGCATCTCCTTTACCATGAATTACAATGTCTAGTCAGTCCTTGATCTTCATAGGTGCTCCGCTTTGCGGTTTTCGTGGTTCTAAGTCTGACAGTACCAGTAGGGGGTACGAATGGAGAGGCAAGGCCCTAGCTATGGTGGTGTTGTACACAAGGTGTTTGCGAGTTCAGGCCCTTCTCGGAGGAAGTAACAGCCCTACGTCTCGTTGCCCGGAGGCTGGTCGACTGGTATGTGTATATGCGTGTTACAGAGGTGCGAACCCTTGTTCTGGAGGAGGCGGTGGCTTATATAGTGCGCCAGGACCCCAGCCATGCTCCACGTTACCAAGGGTTCAATGTTCATTAAGGCAGGCGTTACTGATAACGCCCGCAGTAAAGAGTAATTAAGGTGTTTGCTATGGTGAGTAAATACCAGACCGTTGCTGTCTCAAGTGACGCTTGACCTTCGGGGGTCGAGTGCCTTGGATTGGTCGAGTGGATTGAGTCATCTTGTGGGTGAGGCTCAGTCGAGTGGAGTGTCTTCTTGGACTTTCTCAGTCGATTGTCTCTATCGTCATAAGTCTTGTCTTTTGATCTTCTAGGGTAGTGACCTTGGGTGGGGTACCTTGGTCGGACCTGTGACCCTACCCACTACAAGAAATATGTCAACTTATGACCTTTTGTTAGTGACCCTGGAAGAATTGGTCATAAATTTATGACCATTTTAGACCAATTGGTCAAAAGCTGCCTGGGGGGCTCTAAACCCTAAACCATAACGAACATTTTGGTCAGAAAGGTCATAATTTCATTAGAGGAAATGGTCGTAAAGTTAGTAGCATTGTCCACTGCCTCATGCCTACCTGATAACGACCAATATAAAATGGTCACTACACTTGAGTTTGAATGAATTAGGATGATTAGGCAGCCACCTCAGCAACCTCTCTTATGTGTCACTGTCTAGGTGTCATTTTTGCTTGAGTTTTAATATTCAACAAACAGACAGGGCACACACTGACAGGCGGGACCCATTTGACAAGTGGGGCCGAGCGCTTAATTCGCCCAAAAAAGATGCACGAGGCGGGACTCGAACCCACGACCTCGCGCTTGCTTCGCTCGTTCGGTACCGCTGGGCTAGAGAGGGATTGTTGCTAATGTGTGGGTAATTTTCTATATACTATACAAAACCAGGGCTCTCTCATATCAGTGACAAGTGGGGCCTTCTGACCAGGTGGCAGCGGGTGGCATCGAACAGAGCAACACTTATCGTTTTTCTAGGTCTTCCGACCAGGTGGCGGCGGAAGCAACCAGCAGGCGGGGCGGCGGGCGGCGGCCGGCGGCCGAAGCAACCAGTAGGGGCCGCTCGCCTTTCCCACGACCTCGCTGCAGGTGACCTCGCCCACGGCCTCGCGGCGGAAGCAACCAGCAGGGGCGGGGACAGGAACGGCGACCTCTCCGCTCGCATCGCCCACGCATGGGGGACTCGCCGCCGCCGAGCATGGGGGAGTCGCCACCGCCGCAAGCAGACCTCGCCCACGTATGCACCCCTCTCCTTCCCCCTCCTCTCCCCCCTCTCCTCTCTGTTGATGTAGATTTGTTAGGAGAATCTTCAGAGTGATTTGATGTAGGTTTGTTGTAAGATTGGAAAAATCTCTTGGAAATGTCATTGATAAATTTGGTAGAAATTGTGAAGAGAATTTCTGTTGATGGTTTAACCAAAATAGTTCTAAGTGGCAGCATATATTGTTATTGTTGGTTGTTTAACCACCTCTGTTTTTTGTGAACCATCATGTTTTAGTTAGCTTTTCTTTTCTCCCATGTGAAATCTGTATTTCCATTTGAACTACTTTTTATTGCTCCCATGTGAAATCTGTAAACCATGTGAACTGGACTAAAGTAGTGAGGAATTGGAAATAGCTGAGTGTTGTGCTTAGGCAATTAGCATATAAACTTGGGTGCCTACCTTATTTTCTGGAATTTTAGCTTCCATTACTTCCATCCATTTTCATTAATTAATGTTGATGCACTTAGATTGATTTGCTAAGTTGCAACAATTTGTTGTCTTTGGCAGATGGATAGAAGCTGGATTAGACAAGGAGTTAGAAAGTTTTCGAAAGAACATATGAAAGGAGTTGATGATTTCATGGCATTTGTTCGGGCAAATTTTGCCAACGATGCTAACATTCTTTGCCCATGTTTTGAATGCCTCAACCGTCCAAGAATGGCTCAAGGAAGAGTGGAAGATCATCTGCTTCTTAATGGGATGTCCAGCACATATGATAGATGGATATATCATGGAGAACCTTTAGACAGACAACCTCAACATTTTGAAGCTGATACAGAGGCCCCTCATATGATGGGTGGTGGTGATGCTGGCATTGATTTCATGGAAAAGGTTTTGCGAGATAATGTTGTTTTGGAGGAAGAGGATGGGCATGAAGATGATAGGATTCCTGACCTATTGAAGGATTTGTACGATGCTGAAGATCATGCTGATGGACAGAAATCGTTGTTTGCTGAGGTGTTAGAGGAGGCGAAGCGCGCAGCTCATGAAGGGGGTAAATTTTCAAGATTTACCTTCACCGTGAAGTTACTCCACATCAAGTCTTTCTACCGGATTAGCAATGCCGCATTCAACGCAATACTCCGTCTTTTGAGCTTGCAATTCCCTGATAGTTGTGTTCCCAGATCTTATGATGAAGCATTGAGCATAATCCGCAGGCTGGGGTTAGGTTATGTGTCAATACATGTGTGCCCAAATAACTGTGTCTTGTTTCGGAAGGATTTAGCAAAGCATGACAACTGTCCAAAATGCAATGCATCTAGGTGGAAAGATGCTGATGGGAAGAAGTCAATACCAGAGAAGGTACTGAGGCACTTTCCCTTGATACCAAGGCTGCAGCGGATGTTCATCTCGAAGAAATCATCGCGTGAAGTATAGTGGCACAAGCTGAAGCGGCAACCTGTGGACAATGAGCTGAGCCATCCAGCGGATGGAGAGGCATGGAAAGAGTTTGACAGTATACATTTAGATTTTGCTGCAGATCCAAGGAACATAAAACTTGGCATTGCCACAGATGGGTTTAATCCGTTTGGGAACATGAGCACGTCTTATAGCATGTGGCCAGTTTTTGTGGTGCCGTACAACCTGCCACCATGGGCATGCATGGATCAGTCCAACTTCATGATGTCATTGCTTATCCCGGGTCCAGATTCTCCAGGAAAGGATTTTGATGTCTTTATGGAGCCCCTCGTAGAAGAACTGCTCCAGCTCTGGACTGGTGTACCTACATACGATGCCTTAAGTCCGGAAGAAAAGTTCAATCTACGTGCTGCGATCATATGGTCCATCCATGATTTCCCGGCTCTGCACACTCTGTCTGGGAGGATCACAGTGGGTTATCAGGCTTGTGTCCATTGTGACAAAGACCCTTGCTCAAAGAGAATAAGGAACAAGATCTGCTATATTGGGCACCGCCGCTTTCTTCCCCGAAACCATCGCTGGCGAAGAAGCAAAGATTTTAATGGTGAGAATGAAACCTGTGACAAGCCAGCTGAATTCACTAAAGAAGAGCTGGAGCAGCAACTTGAAAAGGTGAAATATGTGAGACCGGGAAAGCTGGCGAAGAAAAGAAAGCGTGAGGAAGGTCAATGTTGGGACCGGAAGTCTTGTTTGTGGGACCTGCCATACTGGGCTGATCTGAAATTAAGGCATAATCTCGATGTAATGCACATTGAGAAAAACATATGCGAGAATCTACTAGGGACGTTTCTGAACATTGAAGGGAAGACAAAGGACACGGTTAGTTCTAGGCTTGATTTGGAGGGCATGGGCATAAGAGAACATTTGCATCTACAGCACAATGAAGATGAAGATTCATTTGAAATTCCACGAGCATGGTATACAATGAATAAAGAACAAAAGATTGCATTCTATGAATTCCTAAGAGCGGTGAAATTTCCAGATGGTTATGCTGCTAACCTAGCAAAGTGTGTTACTTCTGATGGATTCAAGCTTTCAGTACTGAAAACCCATGATTGTCACATCCTCCTCCAAAGGATTTTACCGGCAAGCCTCCGAGGAATCATGGACAAGGATATATATGAAGTGGTTGTTGAGCTAGGAAATTTCTTTAGAGAACTGTGCTGCAAAACCCTGAAGTTAACTGTCCTGGAAAGACTTGAAAAAGAAATCCCAATTATTCTTTGCAAGCTCGAGAAGATTTTCCCACCAGCTTTCTTCACCGTGATGGTCCATTTGGCGGTGCACTTACCCAAAGAGGCAATGCTTAGAGGCCCTGTGCAATACGGTTGGATGTACCCAATCAAACGAAGGCTGCTTACTTGTAAGCGTTATGTGCGAAACACGGCAAGACCTGAAGGTTCTATTGCTGAAGCATATGTCGTTGACGAGTGCTTGACTTTTTGCTCTAGATACTTTGGTTATGTGGAAACAAGATGGAACCGGCCGGGAAGAAATAGAGAGCGGTCTGATTCGCAAAGTGGTGATGTCTCTGTTTTCAACCATGGTGTGAACTTTCTTGGAGCCTCACAATACTTGGAGGCTGGTGATGAGTATGACAAGATGGTTTTGTTTGTGCTCAGCAATTGCGCCGAGGTTCTACCATATATCGAGTACGTTATATCTTGTGCACTCATTAAATATATTTTTTTGCTTGGGTTGGCACCAGCCTAATGTTTTAATTCACATGTTTTGTTGGCATTGCAGGAAATGCAAGGAAGAGTTAAACCAGGAAGAAAGCAATATCAATGTTGATAAAAGGGTTGCCAAGGTGTTTGCTAAGTGGTTTAAGAATCATGTGAGATCTTTAGCCACATGTTTTATGTTTTCTGTGTTATTTACCCATTGTAAAATACCATTGTTTGCTAAATGGTTTATTTGTGCAGATTGGAAAGTTGCATGAGGAGAAGAAGGTCATTGATGATCTATTTGCTTTGGCATGCTTACCGGGTAAGCGAGTGAGAGTGTATTCAGCATGCATTGCTGACGGTGTCCGGTACCACACCGTTGACCGCGAGGAAAAAAGGAAGACACAGAATAGTGGAATCGTCACTGAGGGGTCACATGATGGTGAGATCATTGACTTCTATGGTCAGTGGAGAAGCATCGTAGAGTTGCAGTACAACTCTAGTGGAGGCATCCATCGCTCGGTTGTCTTATTTCGCTGTGACTGGTTTGAGCTTGGTAGCAAGAAGAGGAGAGACTCTTTTGTCAAATATGATGGCCACTTCAAAAGCATCAACACTGCAAGGTGCTGGTATAAGAGTGATCCCTTTTTTCTAACAACACAAGCAACAATGGTGTTTTATCTGCTAGACACTCTTTTGCACGGAAAATGGCGAGTTGTGCAAAACTTTCAGCACAGACACTTGTGGAGTGTGACTGAAACTGAAGTGGAAAAGGGCCCCGGTGATGGTGGACTAACATACCAAGATGATCACTCTACGGAAGTTCCGTTGTAAGCTGATGATGACTCTATGGAAGTTCCGGTGCAAAGCAGAGTGCGAAGGGACCGGGAACGTGTAATCGTTGGTGCTGCAACAGTTGAAGGCATCAAGAAAAGAAGAAAGGTGGTAGAGGATGGACATGAAAGCGAGGATGAGGAAAACCGGACTGATCATACTATGCTGCAATATTGTAGTGATGATGAGGAAAACAGGAGTGGGCATAGAGTTCCTTGTTTTCGTATCGACGACGATGAGTAGCGAATGGAATGGAAAAGGTAAATACTATTACTTAATGTTATTTGTTTTGGTATCTATGGGACTGGTGACCTGATGTGATCAATCTTCTCTCCAGGTAGAAAAATCCTTGAAGATTCTAGGAGCAAAATGATGATCCTGATGGTTGTAGCAAGATGATGATCCTGATGGTTGTAGCAAAATGATGATCCTGATGTTTGTAGCAATAGTGATGTAGTTATCCTGATTCACAATGCTTTAAGATTCCAGCAACAAAATTGAGATGTTATGCTTGCTGTTTTGACCTGAATTGAGATGTTATTGTAGCTGTTATGCTTGCTGTCAAAATGTTGTCTTGTAATGCAAAAGATTGCAAAATGATGATACAGAAGATTTTTTGAACATCTTTAGTTCATGTTTTGGTCAGAATGTTGTCTTGTAGTTGTTGTGATCATCTTGTAGTTGATTTGGTCAGAATGTTGTCTTGTAGATGCTATTTTAACTGAATTTTGGTCAGAACTGAAGATGCTATTTTAACTGGATTTTGGTCAGAACTGAAGATGCTATTTTAACTGAATTTTGGTCAGAACTGAAGGTGAGCAAAAAAAATATGCGCCAGCGGGGACTCGAACCCACGACCGTGCGCTTCTTTCACTCTGTTTCTACCACTGGGCTAGGACGAGGCTATTAGTATTACACTCTATGCCAACCTTTTTGAATATATCAAACTAGTCAAGTATGAAGCACACACCTCACTGACAAGTGGGCCACTCGACCCACTCGCTGACAAGTGGGCCATTTTGCTATTGTACCCAAGCTACCAAAAATATGCGCGTGGCCAAAAAATATGCGCGTGCGGGGGCTCGAACCCACGACCGTGCGCTTATTTCAATGTGTTTCGACCACTGGGCTAGGAAGAGGTTGTTGGTTTTGTACTCTATGCCCACCCTTTTCAATATATCAAACAACTCGCTGACAATTGGGCCCGCTCCTCCTCCTATCCACTCTTTTCCCCACTCCCTCTCTCCACTTATCCTCTCCACTCGACCCGCTCCCCCTCTCCGCTGCCACCACCGCCGCCGGCTCCTTCCTCTCCCACCACCGCCGGCTCCTTCCTCTCTCTCCGTCGCCGACTCTCCGTCGCCGTGGGTATGAATTCGCTTCCCCTTCCTCTACCTATCTACTGTTATGATAGATTAGGGTGATTTTATTAGGGTTCTTGCCGCCGGATTAGGGTTTGATTAGGATGTTTTTAATACATTTTTTGTTTAGGGTGACGGCGACGCCTCCCCTTCTCCTCCCCGGCGCCTCTGCTGGTCCGACGCCTCCCGCGCGGCTTGCCCTACGCCGCCGGCGACCACTTCTTCTCGGACTCCGGCGTAGGTAAGCCATCCGCTTCATATCCTCTCTCCTTTCTCTTCTGCTCTAGGGTTTGAGAATCTAGGATTTGTTATGCATACTAGGCATGTATTGGTGGATTTAGGCATATTGTTCTTGGTGGATTTAGTATGCTCTGTTGGTGGATCTAGTGTGGTTGAATTGCTGTTTGATTACTATGATGTTGCTGTTGGTACTCACCTGGAATGTTGTGGTACTCACCTGGCATGTTGTGGATCAAGTGTGGATTTAGTATGCTCTGTTGGTGGATTTAGGCATTCTCTGGTTAATTAACTGAATTAACTGAATTCTGTTGCTGTTGAATTCTATGGTGAACATGCTGTTACTGTTGCCAGACTGCTGACAACAATTAACATGGCATGCATACAGCAATCCTGTTGTTGTAGCTGTGTAATTAACTGAGCGTAACTAATGAGGAGTGCTGACAGGAATTCTGTTGCTATTGTTGTGTAATTAACTGAATGTAACTGATGAGGAGTGTTTCTTTTGTTACTAGTTGTGGTTATTCTTGTTGACAAGTCTTGTGCTGCTGTGGGATTCATGCATATGCAAGTGTAGTGACCTGCATGAATATGGGCAGAGTAGTAGCACCAGTAGATGCCAACTTTTGATATGCATGCATGCATTCTTGCTAGTTTTTATTCTTTTAAACTGAACATGCTCAAGTATGGAAACATTAAATTCTTCTCTAGCTTAGTGGCCAAGAAACATTACATTTATGAGTGCACATGCTCAAGTCTGTGTGTCTGTTGATCTTTTTGCCATCAGAAATATTGATGGGTGTTGTTGATGTTGATGTTCTTCTTCTACTCATTGCCCCTTTGCCAAGATAGAGTAGGAGCAAATTGAGGCTATTGCCATTTATAGTAGTATTCCAAATTGAGGCCCTCGCAAACACATGTAGGAATTATTCTACTGTTTTGAAGTGCTTGTTTCCTATTTCTGTCCAGTCCTGTTGTTTAATTTACAATGCTGCTTTTCAGATAAGTGAGATGGCTGGCTTGGAAGGTTTCGAGTTCTTCGAGATCGTAATTGAGAAATCTTGCAGTAGGCAGGTATATTTATCATCACTCATTTATTTATCATCACTCTGTTGTCTAGTGCTTGATTGCCACAATTAACCACTGCTTGACCCTCGCTGCAGAGGCTGCCTGACAAGTTTGCGAAGATGCTCGCTGGCCGTGAGCCCCACAAAGTGAAGCTGCGGGAGGCCGGCAGCGGGCTTCAAGGGCTGTGGGAAGTGTTGGTGGTGTTCGATGGTGAAGGCCACATGTACCTAGGGCCTGGCTGGGAGCATTTCGCCCGCGCCCATGAGCTACAGCTCGGGTACTTCCTTGTCTTCCGCTACGACGGCGACGCCATGTTCACCGTGAAGATGTTCGACAACACCATGTGCCGCATGTACTACCAGCACGACGACGATGCCAGTAAGCTCTCTGCCTCTCTTCTTCCTGTCCTTTTGGCTTCCTCTACCTGCACGACGACAACACCATGTTCACACTTTGTTGCTTTTGGCCAGGCAATGGGAGCAGCAGCGGGGATGACGAGGAGCAGAGCGGGGATGACGATGAGGAGCAGAGCAGGGATGACGAGCAGAGCGGGGATGACGACGACGAGCAGAGCGGGGATGACGAGGAGCAGTGCAGGGATGACGAGGAGCAGCCTATTCTGGCTGACGACGAACATGCTATGGTGGTGGCTGAGGACGACCCTGCTATGGTGGTGGCGGATGACGACCTTGCTATGGTGGTGGCGGACGACGACCTTGCTATGGTGGTGGCGGATGACGACCTCGCGATGGTGGTGGCGGACGACGACCTCGCGATGGTGGTTGTAATGCCCCGGATGTAATACTTTCCCTTTTGGGCTTATAATAAATCTCCGGCTTCATCTATTTCCATTTCGGGTTCTTTGTCTTTCGGGCTTTCGTCGTTTTGTTGTGTGAGTGTGTGGCATTCTTTCATATCATGTAGACATGTGCATTGCATTTTGTTTGTGTTGTGGGTTGTATCCGGTTCGTGGCGTTTCTTTCCGTTGTCCGTTTCGCGTTCCGGAGCTCCCTCACGTGTCCGTGACGTCCCGTAGGCCTTCTTTGTTGTTCGGGCGTTTTTCGTTACCGGTGTGCCGCGAGGTTGTGTTGTGTGTTGTTGTTTTGTTGTGTGCTACCCGCCTCTCAAATCTCGTCTCGTTTGGACTCCGTTGACTTTTCCCTCCGTTGTCCGTGTGGGTCCGAAGTGCCCTTACTTCGTGTCCCGGAAATACCCCTGCTGCAGTCTCTTTCCTCCGTCTGGACCTTTTATTTTGTCCCCGCGATCGGATCCGTTGGATCCAGATCGGAGGGCTCCTAACACCCCCAACCTCCAAACCCTAGTCTAGATTGCTATATATAGACCCTAGGTCTAATTTGGGCATCCCCTTCTTCTTCCCCTTCTCTTTTTCTTTTTTTTTCCCTCTTAATCTCAGATCCCGCACTGTTCTTAGGGATCCCGAGGATCCCTCGATCTACTAGCCGCCGGCGCCAGATCTCCTCGAGGAGCGAGGTCAACGCCGAGCAGGCGCTCGCCTCGGCCTGGAGGGACCAGTTAGCCGCCAGGCGCCGATCGGCCCACTCGCCGCCTCCGCACCGCTCCATCCCGCCAGCCCAGATGCAGGTCCCCACTTCCCCCGCGCCGTGACGGGCCCAGCTCGCCTCTCCGCCCTCGCGCGCCAGCCCAAGGGGGGGACCACATCACCGTCTCCGCGGCTGGGCCAGGCTCGCCTCCCCGCGGGCTCTCGTGCCAGCTCGCAAGCCGCGTGGGCCGGCCTCGCCCATCGCCTCCGCCGGCCAGCGCCAGCGCCAGCAGGCCGCGCGCCGCAGCGCCTCCCGCGCGGGCCTCCGCCTGGGCCGCCTCTCCGCCACCTCCTCCGCGGGCGGGCCGCCGCACCAGCTAGCCGAGCGGGCCGCCGCTCTCCTCTCCGCACTGGGCCGCCCCACGGGCCCGATCCGCTGTGCCCTGTTCCAGCTCCACCGGGCCGCCGCACTGTTCATCCCCGAGGCCCGGCACTGTTCATCTCAGCCCAGATCTGGATCTAGGTTGTTTTTTTCCCTAAGTACCTGTTTTCCTGATCTGTGATGCCTACTTTGACCTGCTGTATCTTTTTACCTGTTGCTCCGTTTTGAGCGTGTAGCATGTCCAGATGTTCGTGGAGTTGTCCTCTACGTTTTACCTGTTGTTGTCATGCATGTTAGAGATCATCTAGGGGCTTGTTTTGCTGTTACAAGAGTGCATGTTGATATAAACTGCTGTTATGTGTTATTTTGTGCCACCTTTGACATGTGATATCTTCTAGCTCGTTTGTCCAAACGATGCAAATGACATGTCCACGTGTTCGTCTCGTCACGAACTACGTGTTGCTTGTGATAGGTTGCATGGTAGATGTATTGTTTCCTTGTTATCTTCGTTGCAAGATGCCATGTTCAAATGTTGTGTTTTTACTTGTTATGAAATGCCATGTTGTTGAGCTTGTTGCAATCGGTGTGTTCACCACATTGATGCATGCTTGTGTGTTTCGGGATCACCGTCATATGTATTTTGATGAGGTGCTTACCCTTTGCCATGTTTAGTTTAGATGTGTCTTAAACATGCTCTTTTTGATGCTATGATGATGTTGCTGTTTTAGGACTTAGTGAAATTTCACTAAGTCTGAAATCTGTAACGTTCCGATGCCATGTTCGTGTGATGTTGTAGGACAAAGCATGATAGTTTTGGGGTGGATTTTGATTGTTCCATGAAGTATATATTGTTGTCTTTCCATCCATGTCCTCACATGTCCATTTGAGGTGCTGTAGCATGCTTATCTTTTGCTCCAAACTTTCAATAAAATTCTGCTGCCAGAATTTTATTTCAAAGTTCAATATGTCCAAGGTCATTGCTAATGATCCGTGACTCCGTTTGGGGTGCACTTTGGACCTAGGTGCTGTAGATTATTTATTTTGAGCTCCCAAGATGCTATGTTGCTGTAATTTGCAGTTTTCGCTCAAATCTTGTTTCGGGCATAACTTTTAGCCCGTAACTCCGATTTCAGCGAACTTTATATCAAACTTGGGTGTTTTTCTGTGTAGATTAATAATATCAGGTTGTTATCTTGTTTTGAGGTGTTTTGCTTGAGTGATGTTTTACGTGCTCCTTGTGCATCTTAGTTCATCCATCATGCATACATGTTTTTCGAGTGCGCATTGCATCGTGTTGATTGGTGCTTGGTGTGTTTGTCTTGTTTAGAGCACGAAGTTGAGCACGAGTTTTCCAACGAGGTTGAGCACGAGGTTTCCAACGAGTTTGAGCAAGAGGACCCTTCTTTTGATCCGAACTTCTTCTCTTCAGGCAAGATGACCGAACCCCGATAACTTTACTATCTTTGCCTATTGCTAGTAGTTTCGATCTATAGTTTTGCCTCGATGCCCATGTTCTTCTTGTCAGCCTCCTACTTGTAACCAATTGCCATGTTTAACCACCCTACCTATGCAAACCGTTGCTTGGCTAAGTACGCTTCGCTCAGCCCTTCTTATAGCGTTGCTAGTTGCAGGTGAAGTGAAGATGCTTGCTTCATGTTGAAGTTTGGTTGGGTTATATCACACTATATAAATGCTTTAACTGAAATCACATATATATTGGCAAGGGTGGAAGGCTAAGCCTTTTGCTTGGTGTTTTGTTCCACTCATGCCGTTAGGATCCGTTTAAGCCGGTTTTATGTTCCTTGTTTATGCGTTCCTAACACGGTTGGGGTGTATGGGACCCCCTCGATAAACCGCTATGTGCTAAGTCTTTTCCAGCAAATCCCAACATTGGTACTATTTGCCTAATAACAAACTAAACTTGCATAAGGGAGTAATTAACCCTCTTTCTTAATCAACAACCCCGGGCCAGTGCTCCACATGAGTGTTGGTCCGAAACGGGGAGCCTGCGGGGCCACCTCGAGGAAACTCAAGGTTTGGTAAAAACCCGTAGCTTCACCCATCCGGACGTGTCCTGAGACCTAGATACGCGCGGCTACGATCAGGGTGTCGACACGCCGGGAGGATTTGCTGGATTAGCCTTACCTTAGTTCGGTTTAACGTGAGCACGGGATTCCGAGGATACTCGGGTCTTCCCACTTTGGAGTTGCGACTCCGCGGATCGTGGGCTTGTAATGGGTCAAGTTGGAACACCCCTGCAGGGTTTGAACTTTCGAAAGCCGTGCCCGCGGTTATGTGGCAGATGGGAGCTTGTTAATTCCGGTTGTAGAAAACTTGACACAATGATGCTAATACACTACCAGCGTGTGTTCCGTGACTGTCAATTTCCGAATCGGGATTCGGGAGTTGAACACGGAGGGGTTATGCTTGTGAGCTTGTAGCTAGGATCACTTAGTGATCACTTCTCGCGTTGCCTTCTCTTCTCGCTCTCTCTTGCGTAAGTTAGTGCTAGTTGCTGCTGCAGACTCTTTGTTGTTCCTTCACCTCATTTCTTTCTTCAGCCTTTCCCTCACCTAAAGGCTTTGATAGTTCTGTTACCCGGGAACGGGATTGCTGAGTCCTCTGTGGCTCACAGTTACTTCACACACCAGATGCAGGTCCAGCCGTGAGCTATCCAGGAGATGGCACCGAGCTGGATTGGGAGTACGACGAGGAGCGTAGTCGTTACTACGTGCGCTACCCGGACGATCAGTAGTGGAGACTCTTACTAGGATTCGATCCGCCTGTGGTGGTTTATTTATCTGAGTTTGGTACTTTGACATTTGGATTTTGCCCTTAGAGGGTTGTAGTGATCTTATTGAATGATGTTTGAGACTTGTATTGTTATTCTGTGACGTGGCGATTGTAAGCCAACTATTTTCAGTTTACTTTCCCCCTTTTTACATGAGTTGTGCAAAGATTACCAAACTTGAGATCATTCTAGGATGGACTTATGCCTTTAAGTCGTGCCTCGACACGTAGGAGGTATAATTCCATCCTGGGCATTACAAGTTGGTATTCAGAGCCTTCTCCGACCTAGGAGCCCCCACTGTTTGATCGAACCGTTGACGGTTGAGTCTAGGCACACACTGAAAACTTTTTGAGTCATATATTATATCGGAGAGTAGGATTTCTTTGCTTCCCACCCCCTTTCTCTCTGGTGAGGACTCCTGACGTCTGCTCTTGTCTCTCCTATCTTCAAAATTTGCACAAAATTTTTTTTTAGGATTCCCGCGAGTATTCTGGGATTGTTTCGATGTTCTTGTGACAAGGATATTGTTCCTGATGCCTCCTGTTACCGAGGAGTTGAGCTTCGGGGTATCACTGTAACAAGCATATCGCGACAGTACTAAATACTTAAGACGGCCGACATCGAAAATCTCCCCTATACGGCCAGTGGCAAGATAACCCCGACATCACCCAGTACTGGGGAGGTAGTTCGGGAGTATTGCCATAGCTTGTTATAGTGGATGCTTTTCGAAGGTCCGAGGTACACAGTTTCCGAGAAAGACTGGTTATGTGTTGAAGGATGGATACACCTGGATGTAGGTTAGAGTTGATTGCGCGGTGCTTCCCGTGTATCCCCAACACCTGATTGCATAACTGGAATCTTTCGGAAAGCTATAGGTGGGTTTTATCCAGTAGATCGTAGGCATTCTTCCAACGAATGCAGGTTAGCGAGTTCGGGGTTCGACATTGAGTGAAGGAGTTATATGACCGGTGTTACTATCAGGAGTTGCATCTTAAAGGGTCCTTGGCTATGCTGATCCGGGGATTGCAAAACCTTTTCGTAACGCGTTCATATGCTTTCAGCACAAAGATGTTAGAACGAAACTCCTCTCTTGTGTTTGTTCCTTTCCGTACCTTGTTGTTTTATTATTTTATCCTTTTTGATCCCTATGTGGCTTCTCGTGAAGACTGATGTTATCAATTAACTAAGAAATTCATTCGTTCCTCTTGTTCGGATGATTTCATTCGTTCTTATTGTTCGAATGATTATTGTGAAGACTTGTTGCAATTCATTCCATTGATTCAGCTTATTCCTTTTGTCAATCAATTGCTGATTCGTGGTCATCTCTTACAGGATGGCTCCGAAAAGGGTTCCGAATGCCAACCCAGAGGGTGAAGAGGTCCCAGAACGTCCTCCTTCACCTCCTCCTCCGCCTGAGGCTTGGAGAGCAATTATGCAGACTACAGCTCAGAACACTCAGTTGATGATGCAGATGATGCAGCAAATGCAAGCTATGCAAGCTAATCAAGCTAATCAGGGTGTTCCAATGAACCAAGGCAACTTCTTCCAGCAGCACCATGCTACTCTCAACCAGTTCTTGGCCAACAATCCTAAAGCTTTCAGTTACTGTGTCGACCCTCTTGATGCTGAGGATTGGCTGACCGATATCAAGAAGCATTTTGAGTGCAGTAACGTGAAAGAAGATGACTATGTGAAGTTTGCAGCCTTCCAACTGAAAGATCAAGCAGCTGATTGGTGGCAGCAGTACAAAGACTCAAGGCCGGGTCAAGTGATCTCGTGGGAGAACTTCTGCAAGGATTTCCGCTCGCATCACATTCCTACAAGTGTTATCGAGGGTATGCGTGAGCAATTCCGCAACCTCAAGCAGGGCTCCATGACAGTCTATCAGTATAATGTCAAGTTCCAAAACCTCGCTCGCTATGCAAAGCAAGACATTCCTGATGCAAAGAGCAAAATCTATCAGTTCCGTGGAGGTCTCAAAGATGAACTTCAGCTTGCTCTCACTCTGTTCGAGCCAGACGATTTCGATAAGTTCTATAATATGGCTTTGAAACAAGAAGCAGCTCAGCTTAAGATGGAGGCTTCTAAGAAGAGAATTCGAGATGCTGTTCACTCTACCTCATCGTCTCAGTTGGCTGCGAAACAACAGAAATTCTGGCTTCCTCCTCCTCCAATGATTCGTGCTCCATACAACAACTCCAGCAACTTCAACAACTCCTGCAGGGTTTTGAACTTTCGAAAGCCGTGCCCGCGGTTATGTGGCAGATGGGAGCTTGTTAATTCCGGTTGTAGATAACTTGACACAATGTTTCTAATACACTACCAGCGTGTGTTCCGTGACTGTCAATTTCCGAATAGGGATTCGGGAGTTGAACACGGAGGGGTTATGTTTGTGAGCTTGTAGCTAGGATCACTTAGTGATCACTTCTCGCTTTGCCTTCTCTTCTCGCTCTCTCTTGCGTAAGTTAGTGCTAGTTGCTGCTGCAGACTCTTTGTTGTTCCTTCACCTCATTTCTTTCTTCAGCCTTTCCCTCACCTAAAGGCTTTGATAGTTCTGTTACCCGGGAACGGGATTGCTGAGTCCTCTGTGGCTCACAGTTACTTCACACACCAGATGCAGGTCCAGCTGTGAGCTATCCAGGTGATGGCACCGAGCTGGATTGGGAGTACGACGAGGAGCGTAGTCGGTACTACGTGCGCTACCCGGACGATCAGTAGTGGAGACTCTTACTAGGATTCGATCCGCCTGTGGTTGTTTTATTTATCTGAGTTTGGTACTTTGACATTTGGCTTTTGCCCTTAGAGGGTTGTAGTGATCTTATTGTATGATGTTTGAGACTTGTACTGTTATTCTGTGACGTGGCGATTGTAAGCCAACTATTTTCAGTTTACTATCCCTCTTTTACATGAGTTGTGCAAAGATTACCAAACTTGAGATCATTCTAGGATGGACTTATGCCTTTAAGTCGTGCCTCGACACGTAGGAGGTATAATTCCATCCTGGGCATTACAAGTTGGTATCAGAGCCTTCTCCGACCTAGGAGCCCCCACTGTTTGATCGAACCGTTGACGGTTGAGTCTAGGCACACACTGAAAACTTTTGAGTCCTATATTATATCGGAGAGTAGGAATTCTTTGCTTCCCATCCCCTTTCTCTCTGGTGAGGACTCCTGACGTCTACTCTTGTCTCTCCTATCTTCAAAATTTGCACAAAATTTTTTTTAGGAATCCCGCGAGTATTCTGGGATTGTTTCGATGTTCTTGTGACAAGGATATTGTTCCCGATGCCTCCTGTTACCGAGGAGTTGAGCTTCGGGGTATCATTGTAACAAGCATATCGTGACAGTACTAAATACTTAAGACGGCCGACATCGAAAATCTCCCCTATACGGCCAGTGGCACGATAACCCCGACATCACCCAGTACTGGGGAGGTAGTTCGGGAGTATTGCCATAGCTTGTTATAGTGGATGCTTTTCGAAGGTCCGAGGTACACAGTTTCCGAGAAAGACTGGTTATGTGTTGAAGGATGGATACACCTGGATGTAGGTTAGAGTTGATTGCGCGGTGCTTCCCGTGTATCCCCAACACCTGATTGCATAACTGGAATCTTTCGGAAAGCTATAGGTGGGTTTTATCCAGTAGATCGTAGGCATTCTTCCAACGAATGCAGGTTAGTGAGTTCGGGGTTCGACATTGAGTGAAGGGGTTATATGACCGATGTTACTATCAGGAGTTGCATCTTAAAGGGTCCTTGGCTATGCTGATCCGGGGATTGCAAAACCTTTTCGTAACGCGTTCATATGCTTTCAGCACAAAGATGTTAGAACGAAACTCCTCTCTTGTGTTTGTTCCTTTCCGTACCTTGTTGTTTTTATTTTTTATCCTTTTGATCCCTATGTGGCTTCTCGTGAAGACTGATGTTATCATTTAACTGAGAAATTCATTCGTTCCTCTTGTTCGGATGATTTCATTCGTTCTTATTGTTCGAATGATTATTGTGAAGACTTGTTGCAATTCATTCCATTGATTCAGCTTATTCCTTTTGTCAATCAATTGCTGATTCGTGGTCATCTCTTACAGGATGGCTCCGAAAAGGGTTCCGAATGCCAACCCAGAGGGTGAAGAGGTTCCAGAACGTCCTCCTTCACCTCCTCCTCCGCCTGAGGCTTGGAGAGCAATTATGCAGACTACTGCTCAGAACACTCAGTTGATGATGCAGATGATGCAGCAAATGCAGGCTATGCAAGCTAATCAAGCTAATCAGGGCATTCCTATGAACCAAGGCAACTTCTTCCAGCAGCACCATGCTACCCTCAACCAGTTCTTGGCCAACAATCCTAAAGCTTTCAGTTACTGTGTCGACCCTCTTGATGCTGAGGATTGGCTGACCGACATAAAGAAGCATTTTGAGTGCAGTAACGTGAAAGAAGATGACTATGTGAAGTTTGCAGCCTTCCAACTGAAAGATCAAGCAGCTGACTGGTGGCAGCAGTATAAAGACTCAAGGCCGGGTCAAGTGATCTCGTGGGAGAACTTCTGCAGGGATTTCCGCTCGCATCACATTCCTACAAGTGTTATCGAGGGTATGCGTGAGCAATTCCGCAACCTCAAGCAGGGCTCCATGTCAGTCTATCAGTATAATGTCAAGTTCCAAAACCTCGCTCGCTATGCAAAGCAAGACATACCTGATGCAAAGAGCAAAATCTACCAGTTCCGTGGGGGTCTCAAAGATGAACTTCAGCTTGCTCTCACTCTGTTCGAGCCAGACGAATTCGATAAGTTCTATAATATGGCTTTGAAACAAGAAGCAGCTCAGCTCAAGATGGAGGCTTCTAAGAAGAGAATTCGAGATGCTGTTCACTCTACCTCATCGTCTCAGTTGGCTGCGAAACAACAGAAATTCTGGCTTCCTCCTCCTCCAATGATTCGAGCTCCATACAACAACTCCAGCAACTTCAACAACTCCAACAACAAGAACTCTAGTGGTCGTGGTTTCTCCCACCCACCCAACCCAAGCAACCAGTCGAAGAAGCAGTTTCAGTCTCAAGGCTCTAAGTCCAGTGGCTCTCAGTTCCGTCCTCTCTCAGAAGTGACTTGCAACAAATGCACTCAGAAAGGTCACTATGCCAACAGATGTCCGAATCCGAAGCGTCTTCCTCCGCCTCCTCCTGTCGGTACCGCTATGGTCAAGCATGATCCAAAGGCTGCCAGGGTCAATCTGATGAATGCAGCACAAGCAGAGGCTTCTTCTGATGTCATTCTGGGTAACCTTCCAGTGAACTCTTTTCCAGCTAAAGTGTTATTTGATTCGGGTGCATCATGCTCTTTCATGTCTCAACCTTTTGCATCCAAGCATAATATCGACATCCAAAGTCTGCCTCAGAAGTTGGAAGTTATTTCTCCAGGGAGACGTATGTCTTCTACTATCTATGCTCCGGATGTTTCCATTCGCATGGGAGATTATCGTTTTATGGCTAAACCGGTGGTTCTTGGTCATTCTGACATCGACCTCATTCTCGGAATGGATTGGCTTTCTCAGCATGATGCTCACATTGATTGTGCTCAAAAGGAAGTCAAATTGACTCATTCTGATGAAGATGTGATTATCTTCGCCTCCAGGGATAATACTATTCGGCTTTTCTCTCTTAATGATAAGGGTGAAATTAATGCTATAGAGCAAATTCCAGTGGTGAATGAATATCAAGACGTCTTTCCAGAAGAACTTCCAGGAATGCCTCCACACCGTCAGGTGGAGTTTGTCATTGAACTCGAGCCGGGCACCGAACCTGTTTGTCGGCGTCCTTACAAGCTCTCTTCAGATGAATTGAAGGAATTGAAGAAACAGTTGGATGAACAGGAGCGTATGGGTCTCATCAGACCGAGTACATCTCCGTGGGGCTGTGGTGTCTTATTTGTCAAGAAGAAAGATGGCACGGAGCGTCTCTGTGTTGACTACCGGCCACTGAACAAGAAGACGATTAAGAACAAGTATCCGCTCCCCAACATCAATGAACTCTTTGAGCAGCTCAAAGGAGCTAAAGTTTTCTCTAAGCTTGACCTCCGAATGGGCTACCATCAAATTCGCATTCGCGAGGAAGACATTCCCAAGACGGCGTTCAGAACGAGCTACGGTTCATATGAGTATACCGTCATGTCCTTCGGTCTCGCCAATGCTCCTCCTACCTTCTCAAGGATGATGCATTACATCTTCAACCCCTATATAGGCGAGTTTGTGCTAGTGTATCTGGATGATATTTTGGTGTTTTCCAAGAATGAAGAAGATCACGAAAAGCACTTGCGTCTGGTTCTTGATCGACTCAGAGAGCACAAATTCTATGCCAAGTTCTCAAAGTGCGAGTTTTGGCTCGATAAGGTTCTCTACCTGGGCCACATTATCTCAGCTGACGGTATTGCGGTTAATCCCGAGAAAGTTGAAGCAATTGTCAACTGGGAAGCTCCTCAGAACGTCAAGCAGCTCCGCAGTTTTCTGGGTCTTGCCAGCTATTGCAGAAGGTTTGTGGAGAACTTCTCCAAGATTGCCAAGCCTCTTTCCAACCTCCTCCAGAAGAATGTCAAATACTTTTGGTCTCCCGAGTGTGAAGTGGCTTTCAAAACACTCAAAGAGAAGCTTGTCTCAGCTCCAGTTCTGATTCCTCCGGATGAATCCAAGCCCTATGAAGTGTTCTGTGACGCTTCTCTTCAAGGCCTTGGTGGTGTGCTTATGCAAGAGAAGAGAATTGTGGCATACACTTCACGTCAGCTCAAGCCAGCTGAGAAGAACTATCCGACACATGATCTCGAGCTAGCAGCTGTGGTACATGCTCTGATTACGTGGAGACATCTGTTGTTGGGCAGAAAGGTCGACATCTTCACTGATCACAAGAGCTTGAAGTACATCTTCACGCAGCCGCATCTGAACCTCCGCCAGACTCGTTGGGTCGAGATGATCCAAGAGTACAACCCCAGCATTGAGTACACTCCAGGCAAGGCGAATGTGATTGCAGACGCTTTGAGCAGAAAGGCATATTGCAACAGCCTTCTTATCAAGCCACACCAGCCTGAGCTTTGTGAAGCTTTCAGGAAGCTCAACCTTCAGGTTGTTCCGCAGGGTTTTCTTGCTAATCTCCAAATTGCTCCTACCTTGGAAGATCAAGTCCGTGAGGCCCAGCTCAGTGATACCATGGTGAAGAAGGTGAAACATGGCATTGCAAAGGGCACTCCAAAATATAAGTGCTTCCGTGTTGATGAGAGAGATACCTTGTTCTTCGAGGACAGACTCGTTGTTCCCAAAGGTGATCTCAGGAAGCTCATAATGGAAGAAGCTCATGACTCTCTCCTTTCCATTCATCCTGGCAGTTCCAAGATGTATCAAGACCTCAAGCAATCTTACTGGTGGACACGCATGAAAAGGGAAATTGCCCAATTCGTGAATGAATGTGATGTATGCAGAAGAGTGAAAGCAGAACATCAACGTCCAGCCGGTCTTCTCCAACCTCTTCCTATTCCTGAGTGGAAGTTCGACCATATTGAAATGGACTTCGTCACTGGTTTTCCTAAATCCAAGCGAGGCAATGATGCTATCTTTGTGGTGATTGACAAGCTTACCAAAGTTGCTCATTTTCTTCCAGTCAAAGAATCAATCAATGCAGCTCAACTTGCAGAGCTGTACACTTCCAGAATTGTGTCACTTCATGGCATTCCTCAAGTGATATCCTCAGACCGTGGCAGCTTGTTCACATCAAAGTTCTGGGACTCCTTTCAGTCCGCCATGGGCACGAAGATCAGGTTCAGCACTGCTTTTCACCCTCAGACTAGTGGTCAAGTCGAGCGTGTGAATCAGATCCTTGAAGATATGCTCAGAGCCTGTGTCATCTCCTTCGGCATGAAATGGGAGGACTGTCTTCCATTTGCAGAATTCTCTTACAACAACAGCTTTCAAGCAAGTGCAGGCAAAGCACCGTTTGAGATTCTCTATGGCAGAAAGTGTCGTACCCCTCTCAACTGGTCTGAAACAGGCGAACGTCAACTTCTTGGCAATGATTTGATCTCTGAAGCCGAAGAAATGTGCAAAGTCATACGTGAGAATCTCAAGGCCGCTCAGTCGCGTCAGAAGAGTTACTATGACGGAAAGCATCGTGACTTGGCTTTCGACATCGGTGATCATGTCTATCTCCGAGTTTCTCCGATGAAAGGAACCCAAAGGTTCGGTATCAAAGGAAAGCTTGCTCCTAGATACGTCGGTCCTTTCAAAATTCTTGGCAAAAGAGGCGATCTAGCCTATCAGCTCGAGCTCCCTTCCAACTTTGCAAATGTTCATGATGTCTTCCATGTGTCTCAGCTTCGCAAATGCTTCAAGGCACCTGAGCGTATGATTCCGTTTGAGGAGATTGCTCTTCAACAAGACCTTTCCTACCGAGAGCATCCAGTTGCAATTCTCGAAGAAACCGAACGCAAGACTCGCAACAAGACCATCAAGTTTCTGAAAGTCAAGTGGTCACATCACACAGACCGAGAAGCTACCTGGGAACGAGAAGATCATCTTCGTTCCGAGTACCCTTCCTTTTTCCAGTCCTAGATCTCGGGACGAGATCTTTTTGTAGTAGAGGAGAGTTTGTAATGCCCCGGATGTAATACTTTCCCTTTTGGGCTTATAATAAATCTCCGGCTTCATCTATTTCCATTTCGGGTTCTTTGTCTTTCGGGCTTTCGTCGTTTTGTTGTGTGAGTGTGTGGCATTCTTTCATATCATGTAGACATGTGCATTGCATTTTGTTTGTGTTGTGGGTTGTATCCGGTTCGTGGCGTTTCTTTCCGTTGTCCGTTTCGCGTTCCGGAGCTCCCTCACGTGTCCGTGACGTCCCGTAGGCCTTCTTTGTTGTTCGGGCGTTTTTCGTTACCGGTGTGCCGCGAGGTTGTGTTGTGTGTTGTTGTTTTGTTGTGTGCTACCCGCCTCTCAAATCTCGTCTCGTTTGGACTCCGTTGACTTTTCCCTCCGTTGTCCGTGTGGGTCCGAAGTGCCCTTACTTCGTGTCCCGGAAATACCCCTGCTGCAGTCTCTTTCCTCCGTCTGGACCTTTTATTTTGTCCCCGCGATCGGATCCGTTGGATCCAGATCGGAGGGCTCCTAACACCCCCAACCTCCAAACCCTAGTCTAGATTGCTATATATAGACCCTAGGTCTAATTTGGGCATCCCCTTCTTCTTCCCCTTCTCTTTTTCTTTTTTTTTCCCTTTTAATCTCAGATCCCGCACTGTTCTTAGGGATCCCGAGGATCCCTCGATCTACTAGCCGCCGGCGCCAGATCTCCTCGAGGAGCGAGGTCAACGCCGAGCAGGCGCTCGCCTCGGCCTGGAGGGACCAGTTAGCCGCCAGGCGCCGATCGGCCCACTCGCCGCCTCCGCACCGCTCCATCCCGCCAGCCCAGATGCAGGTCCCCACTTCCCCCGCGCCGTGACGGGCCCAGCTCGCCTCTCCGCCCTCGCGCGCCAGCCCAAGGGGGGGACCACATCACCGTCTCCGCGGCTGGGCCAGGCTCGCCTCCCCGCGGGCTCTCGTGCCAGCTCGCAAGCCGCGTGGGCCGGCCTCGCCCATCGCCTCCGCCGGCCAGCACCAGCGCCAGCAGGCCGCGCGCCGCAGCGCCTCCCGCGCGGGCCTCCGCCTGGGCCGCCTCTCCGCCACCTCCTCCGCGGGCGGGCCGCCGCACCAGCTAGCCGAGCGGGCCGCCGCTCTCCTCTCCGCACTGGGCCGCCCCACGGGCCCGATCCGCTGTGCCCTGTTCCAGCTCCACCGGGCCGCCGCACTGTTCATCCCCGAGGCCCGGCACTGTTCATCTCAGCCCAGATCTGGATCTAGGTTGTTTTTTTCCCTAAGTACCTGTTTTCCTGATCTGTGATGCCTACTTTGACCTGCTGTATCTTTTTACCTGTTGCTCCGTTTTGAGCGTGTAGCATGTCCAGATGTTCGTGGAGTTGTCCTCTACGTTTTACCTGTTGTTGTCATGCATGTTAGAGATCATCTAGGGGCTTGTTTTGCTGTTACAAGAGTGCATGTTGATATAAACTGCTGTTATGTGTTATTTTTGTGCCACCTTTGACATGTGATATCTTCTAGCTCGTTTGTCCAAACGATGCAAATGACATGTCCACGTGTTCGTCTCGTCACGAACTACGTGTTGCTTGTGATAGGTTGCATGGTAGATGTATTGTTTCCTTGTTATCTTCGTTGCAAGATGCCATGTTCAAATGTTGTGTTTTTACTTGTTATGAAATGCCATGTTGTTGAGCTTGTTGCAATCGGTGTGTTCACCACATTGATGCATGCTTGTGTGTTTCGGGATCACCGTCATATGTATTTTGATGAGGTGCTTACCCTTTGCCATGTTTAGTTTAGATGTGTCTTAAACATGCTCTTTTTGATGCTATGATGATGTTGCTGTTTTAGGACTTAGTGAAATTTCACTAAGTCTGAAATCTGTAACGTTCCGATGCCATGTTCGTGTGATGTTGTAGGACAAAGCATGATAGTTTTGGGGTGGATTTTGATTGTTCCATGAAGTATATATTGTTGTCTTTCCATCCATGTCCTCACATGTCCATTTGAGGTGCTGTAGCATGCTTATCTTTTGCTCCAAACTTTCAATAAAATTCTGCTGCCAGAATTTTATTTCAAAGTTCAATATGTCCAAGATCATTGCTAGTGATCCGTGACTCCGTTGGGGGTGCACTTTGGACCTACTTGCTGTACATTATATCTAGTTTATGTTCAAGTCCTTTGCCATGCTTTTTGGGTGCTGTAGATTAATTATTTTGTGCTCCCAAGATGCCATGTTGCTGTAATTTGCAGTTTTCGCTCAAATCTTGTTTCGGGCATAACTTTTAGCCCGTAACTCCGATTTCAGCGAACTTTATATCAAACTTGGGTGTTTTTCTGTGTAGATTAATAATATCAGGTTGTTATCCTGTTTTGAGGTGTTTTGCTTGAGTGATGTTTTACGTGCTCCATGTGCATCACTAGTGCATCCATCATGCATACATGTTTTTCGAGTGCGCATTGCATCGTGTTGATTGGTGCTTGGTGTGTTTGTCTTGTTTAGACCCGGAAGTTGAGCACGAGTTTTCCAACGAGGTTGAGCACGAGGTTTCCAACGAGTTTGAGCAAGAGGACCCTTCTTTCGATCCGAACTTCTTCTCTTCAGGCAAGATGACCGAACCCCGATAACATTACTATCTTTGTCTATTGCTAGTAGTCTCGATCTATAGTTTTGCCTCGATGCCCATGTTCTTCTTGTCAGCCTCCTACTTGTAACCAATTGCCATGTTTAACCACCCTACCTATGCAAACCGTTGCTTGGCTAAGTACGCTTCGCTCAGCCCTTCTTATAGCGTTGCTAGTTGCAGGTGAAGTGAAGATGCTTGCTCCATGTTGAAGTTTGGTTGGGTTATATCACACTATATAAATGCTTTAACTGAAATCACATATATATTGGCAAGGGTGGAAGGCTAAGCCTTTTGCTTGGTGTTTTGTTCCACTCATGCCGTTAGGATCCGTATAAGCCGGTTTTATGTTCCTTGATTATGCGTTCCTAACACGGTTGGGGTGTATGGGACCCCCTTGATAAACCGCTATGTGCTAAGTCTTTTCCAGCAAATCCCAACATTGGTACTATTTGCTTAATAACAAACTAAACTTGCATAAGGGAGTAATTAACCCTCTTTCTTAATCAACAACCCCGGGCCAGTGCTCCACATGAGTGTTGGTCCGAAACGGGGGTTACGCGGGGCCACCTCGAGGAAACTCAAGGTTTGGTAAAAACCTGTGGGATCACCCATCCGGTCGTGGCCTGAGACGAGATACGCGCGGCTACTATCAGGGTGTCGGCACGCCGGGAGGATTTGCTGGATTAGCCTTACCTTAGCTCGGTATATCTTGAGCACGGGATTCCGAGGATACTCGGGTCTTCCCACTTTGGAGTTGCGACTCCGCGGATCGTGGGCTTGTAATGGGTCAAGTTGGAACACCCCTGCAGGGTTTGAACTTTCGAAAGCCGTGCCCGCGGTTATGTGGCAGATGGGAGCTTGTTAATTCCGGTTGTAGATAACTTGACACAATGATGCTAATACACTACCAGCGTGTGTTCCGTGATTGTCAATTTCCGAATCGGGATTCGGGAGTTGAACACGGAGGGGTTATGCTTGTGAGCTTGTAGCTAGGATCACTTAGTGATCACTTCTCGCTTTGCCTTCTCTTCTCGCTCTCTCTTGCGTAAGTTAGTGCTAGTTGCTGCTGCAGACTCTTTGTTGTTCCTTCACCTCATTTCTTTCTTCAGCCTTTTCCCTCACCTAAAGGCTTTGATAGTTCTGTTACCCGGGAACGGGATTGCTGAGTCCTCTGTGGCTCACAGTTACTTCACACACCAGATGCAGGTCCAGCCGTGAGCTATCCAGGAGATGGCACCGAGCTGGATTGGGAGTACGACGAGGAGCGTAGTCGTTACTACGTGCGCTACCCGGACGATCAGTAGTGGAGACTCTTACTAGGATTCGATCCGCCTGTGGTGGTTTATTTATCTGAGTTTGGTACTTTGACATTTGGATTTTGCCCTTAGAGGGTTGTAGTGATCTTATTGAATGATGTTTGAGACTTGTATTGTTATTCTGTGACGTGGCGATTGTAAGCCAACTATTTTCAGTTTACTTTCCCCCTTTTTACATGAGTTGTGCAAAGATTACCAAACTTGAGATCATTCTAGGATGGACTTATGCCTTTAAGTCGTGCCTCGACACGTAGGAGGTATAATTCCATCCTGGGCATTACAGTGGTGGCGGACGACGACCTCGCGATGGTGGCGGCGCCTGCAATCCCATAGCTTGGCGACAGGACCATGCCAATTGTGGTAGAGGAGTACATTCACGTTAGGATTCGCCACTCTCAGCGCATCAGGTTGATGAAGGAGAAGAAGGAGGAGTGAAGATGTTAAGAAGGTGTTCAGCATGTTAGGTTTAAGCTTGTTAGTGTAATATGAACATGTCAATGTTAAGTATGTCAGGTTTAATTTTGTGCATGCTCAAGGATGCTGTATGACAGTGTCATCTAAACAAGTCATGTTTTTAACAATGAATATTCAGTTTGGTAATTGATGGGAATTGGAATTTTTTATGCATGCTCATGGATGAAAGACAAAATTATGGGTTTTTGTGCATGCTCCTGTATGAAACAATATAAGTATCATTTTTTTTGATTGCTAAAAACATGACTCAATATGGCCACGTGGGTACATCTAACACGGGTTTTGAAGGGGTGCATGGGGGCTTTGGCTATGGCACCAGGAATCAGGAAGGAGAAGATGTCTTAAGCTTTGCTCTATCCTATGACATGATTGTAGCTAACACCCTCTTTAGAAAGAGAGAATCACATCTAGTGACTTTTAGTAGTGGTCAACACTCTAGCCAGATTGATTTCATCCTCTCGAGAAAAGAAGATAGGCGTGCGTGCCCTCTTGAAGCAAGGGGTAGGGCGTATGAGGGCCTCTACCAACGGTTAGGCACGAAGGAAGGGGAAAGGGACATCTATAAGATAGCCAACATCCGAGAGAGGAAGACGAGGGATATTGGCCAAGTCAAATGCATCAAGGACGGAGCAGACCAACTCCTCGTGAAGGATGAGGAGATTAAGCATAGGTGGCGGGAGTACTTCGACAAGCTGTTCAATGGGGAGAATGAGAGTTCTACCATTGAACTTGATGACTCCTTTGATGAGACCAGCATGCATTTTGTGCGGCGAATCCAGGAGTCTGAGGTCAAGGAGGCTTTGAAAAGGATGCAAGGCGGCAAGGCGATGGGCCCTAATTGTATCCCCATTGAGGTGTGGAAAGGCCTCTGGGACATAGCGATAGTATGGCTAACCAAGCTTTTCAACCTCATTTTCCGGGCAAACAAGATGCCAGAGGAATGGAGACGGAGTATATTAGTACCAATCTTCAAGAAGAAGGGGGGCGTTCAGAGTTGTACTAATTACCGTGGAATTAAGCTGATGAGCCATACAATGAAGCTATGGGAGAGAGTCATTGAGCACCGCTTAAGAAGAATGACAAACGTGACCAAAAATCAGTTTGGTTTCATGCCTGGGAGGTCGACGATGGAAGCCATTTTCTTGGTTCGACAACTCATGGAGAGATACAGGGAGCAAAAGAAGGACTTGCATATGGTGTTCATTGGCTTGGAGAAGGCCTATGATAAGATACCACGGAATGTCATGTGGTGGGCCTTGGAGAAACACAAAGTCCCAGCAAAGTACATTACCCTCATCAAGGACATGTACGATAATGTTGTGACAAGTGTTCGAACAAGTGATGTCGACACTGATGACTTCCCGATTAAGATAGGACTGCATCAAGGGTCAGCTTTGAGCCCTTATCTTTTTGCCTTGGTGATGGATGAGTTCACAAGGGATATACAAGGAGATATCCCATGGTGTATGCTCTTTGCGGACGATGTGGTGCTAGTTGACGATAGTCGGACGGGGGTAAATAGGAAGTTAGAGTTATGGAGACAAACCTTGGAATCGAAAGGGTTTAAGCTTAGTAGAACTAAAACTGAGTACATGATTTGCGGTTTCAGTACTACTAGGTGTGAGGAGGAGGAGGTTAGCCTTGATGGACAGGTGGTGCCTCAGAAGAACACCTTTCGATATTTGGGGTCAATGCTGCAGGAGGATGGGGGTATTGATGAAGATGTGAAGGTGCCCAAGCAGCCCAAGGTTACCACCACCAAGCCCCGGAAGGCCTTGCCCAGGATCAAGGTGGACGTACCCATCGCCTCTACGTAAGTATCGCTTGGTCTTGTTTCTTTCTGCTTTTTGGAGGTCGACCGCGTCTTCTGTCGACTCATCTTCGAGTGAACCCTTCAGTGCCGCTACTTTCACAACCTCGATGGACATCGACCGGGGTCGAGACGACGAGGAGACTGTGGATGCCGTGACATCCCGCGCAGGTGTGGGTTCTATGGATTGTGTCTTGTCCTTGTTTTCTTCGGTCGTGGGTGACGATCGACTGAACTTTGCTTGTTGCTTGACTCGAAGTGCCGCGCCTCGTCATAGAGCTCCCGGATGATGATGATGATGAGGAGCGGTTGGGAGGAGACCGAGGACGCACAGGGAAGAAGGGTCGGAAGGCGCTTTCTCGCTCGGAGGCCCAGCAATAGGAAGACGCGGCCCGAGCCACGGTCTCCTTTGCTGACCCTGTGTCGACCGTGCGCCTTGCTTCGACAGCCGTCGACCCATCGCCGGCTTCAGTCGTTGACCCAGCGTCCACTCCAGTCGTCGACCCAGTGCCTGCTCCTGCAGCAGACTCAGCGCCCGTACCTGCCGTCGACCCTACGCCTGCAACTTCGTCTGTTCTCTTCTCCTCCTACCACCTCCCGGAGGATCCTGTGGGATCGGCTCAAGAAGACGTTCGTCCGGCAGGGGTGATGATGGAGAGGACGAAGGCGGCGTACGAGGCCAGCATGGCCGCTTACGATGCCAGTTCTGCTCTTCGGGCTAATGTCCAGGTTCGTTATCTTCACTGAAGTAGTTTTTGGCTTCGAGATAATATGCTGCTTTGTTCCTGAGATACCACACCCACTGGGTGAATTATTGGTGTGCTTTCTCCATTTTTTTGAGCTTGAGCCGAAATGATCTCGGCCGGGTGAAACCAGTGGGGGCACGCTCAGTGCACCCACTGGGTGTATTCCCCGAGACCGTGGTCGACTGCTGGCGGTCGGCCATGGTCTTACTATAGAACTTTTCTTCCTTGCTGTTTTTTTCTTTTTTTGAGCTCGAGCCGGAATGATCTCGGCCGAGTGAAACCAGTGGGGGCACGCTCAGTGCACCCACTGGGTGTAGTCCCCGAGACTGCCGTTGAGTATTTTAACTCGACTGTAGTCTTAGAATCTTGCTTTGTCGTGTTGATGCAGAAATCTTGTGAGTTTGGGGCCAAGTTTGCAAACCTTTAGAAGAAGCAAATCCAGCTCAATCTCAACTTGCAGTTGGTTCGGGACCACCTGAAGAAGACGCGGGATGATGCGGCTGGTAACCGACACTGACCTTTCGTCGACTGACTTTTGATAGATATGCCTTGTGTTCCTTCATGTTCATCTATCCAGTGGTAGCTTTGGTAGGTCAACTGAAGGCGGCTTTGGAGCAGAAGGATCTCGACCTAGCGGCGGCGCAGCAGGCGGCTCAAGAGAAGGTGGAACTGGCGGCACAGAAGTTGGCTTCTGTAGGTGCGCTCGAGGCGGAGATCATCAGGCTGAGAGGCTCGCTCGACGCAGCTAATAAAGAGGTGACTCGGCTGAAGAACTCCAAGGCTGTCTTGAACGACAAGTACGAGGCTCTTTTTCGGAAGAGGGTTGATCTTGAGGCCTATCTGGGCGACATCGCCAAGAAATGGTACCTCGTACTCGAAGGTATGTCTCCTTCGGCCCGGTTTAGGCTGGATCGGTCGACCCATATCCTGTTTGCTGACTCGACTTGCTATTTTTGGCGCAGAGTTTTGTCGCAACTTTTAAGAGAAGACAGGATGGGTCGAGCCCGACTTGAACCCAACCAATTCCATCGTGAAGGATGAGGTAGCCATGAACATATTGAGGCTGGAGTCCCGCCTCACTGCGGCCACGGATTATCTGGGACGGCTGAAGGCGGTGATGGCCCGAATCGACACCGCGCTCTAGAAGGGGGTCGTGCAGGAGAACGACCTCGAGTCCCTGATGACTCGACTCAATGAGATCCCCAACCGAGTGCAGGAGTGGAAGAAGTTGGCAGCCCGGGGTGGAGCCGACGTGGTGCTGTCCTTGGTCTGTGTGCACTACAAGGAGGTGAAGGAGAGAAGGCTCGCGGTGCTTAAGGTCGCCAATACGAAGGAGCTCCAATTCCAGTCGTTTATGGAGGCCTTCCTGGAAGCCACCACTCGCATCGCCGACGGGATTGACCTGGACGACTTTGTCGCACCCGCAAGTCCGCCTCCCCCTGAGGAATGACTTTGATACTTTAATCTCATTTGCCGCGGAATGCCGTGTGGTCTTGTAATCGTTAAACTATGGTGGGCTTGTGTCCCAAGTACTCTTTCCCAAATCTTGCGGGGCTTTTATCTAATTTTGATCTTTCGGTTTGCAACTCTTCTTTGATTGCTTGAATCTTTGAGTCGACGTCTGCAGCCGAGCCTCCGAGTGAGAGGGTTGTCCTTCACTCGGAGTAAGTGTTTGAAACTTAGGCGAGTCACGGGGCCGCAGCTAAGCCCCCGAGTGAGAGGGTTGCTCTTCACTTGGACTGGATATTTGTAACTTAGGCGATTCCAAGCTACGTTGTATTTGTGGCGGAGCTCGGAAGGCAGAGCCACTTTATACTTGTACTGTAGCTCGGAGAACCGCAGCTAAGCTCCCGAGTGAGAGGGTTGCTCTTCACTCGGAGTAAGTGTTTGAAACTTAAGCGAGTCACGGGGTCGCAGCTAAGCCCCCGAGTGGGAGGGTTGCACTTCACTCGGAGTGGATGTTTTATAACTTAGGCGGTTCCAAGCTACGTTGTATTTGTGGCGGAGCTTGGAAGGCAGAGCCACTTTATACTTGTACCGTAGCTCGGAGGACCGCAGCTAAGCCCCCGAGTGAGAGGGTTGCTCTTCACTCGGAGTAAGTGTTTGAAACTTAGGCGAGTCACGGGG
>LR738715.1:749228943-749264988 GCA_902687465.1 Secale cereale | reverse complement strand
AGGACCGCAGCTAAGCCCCCGAGTGAGAGGGTTGCTCTTCACTCGGAGTAAGTGTTTTGAAACTTAGGCGAGTCACGGGGTCGTAGCTAAGCCCCCGACTGAGAGGGTTGCTCTTCACTCAGAGTGGATGTTTATAACTTAGGCGATTCCAAGCTACGTTGTATTTGTGGCAGAGCTCGGAAGGCAGAGCCACTTTATACTTGTACCGTAGCTCGGAGGACCACAACTAAGCCCTCGAGTGAGAGGGTTGCTCTTCACTCGGAGGAAGTATTTGAAACTTAGGCGAGTCACGGGGTCGCAGCTAAGCCCCCGAGTATGAGGGTTGCTCTTCACTCGGAGTAGATGTTTATTACTTAGGCGATTCCAATCTACGTTATATTTGTGGCGGAGCTCGGAAGGCAGAGCCACTTTATACTTGTACCGTAGCTCGGAGGACCGCAGCTAAGCCCCCGAGTGAGAGGGTTCCTCTTCACTCGGAGTAAGTGTTTGAAACTTAGGCGAGTCACGGGGTCGCAGCTAAGCCTCCGAGTGAGAGGGTTGCTCTTCACTCGGAGTGGATGTTTGTAACTTAGGCGATTCCAAGCTACGTTGTATTTCTGGCAGAGCTCAGAAGACAGAGCCACTTTATACTTGTAACGTAGCTTGGAGGACCGCAACTAAGCACCCGAGTGAGAGGGTTGCTCTTCACTCGGAGTAAGTGTTTAAAACTTAGGCGAGTCACGGGGTCGCAGCTAAGCCCCCGTGTGAGAGGGTTGCTCTTCACTCGGAATGGATGTTTGTAACTTAGGCGATTCCAAGCTATGCTGCATTTGTGGCGGAGCTCGGAAGGCAGAGCCACTTTATACTTGTACCGTAGCTCGGAGGACCGCAGTTGAGCCCCCGAGTGAGAGGGTTGCTCTTCACTCGGAGTAAGTGTTTGAAACTTAGGCGAGTCACGGGGTCGCAGCTAAGCGTCCGAGTGAGAGGGTTGCTCTTCACTCGGAGTGGATGTTTGTAACTTAGGCGATTCCAAGCTACGTTGTATTTGTGGCGGAGCTCGGAAGACAGAGCCACTTTATACTTGTAACGTAGCTCGGAGGACCGCAGCTAAGCACCCACTCAGGGATTTTGAAGACCAACGTTTTTAGAGAGCATCAATCATTAAAGGATCATTGCTAACTTGTCTTTGAAACAAATTGGGAAATCTTTATTACAACTCGACCGTCGAGTGTCTCAACTGTAAAAGCGGCGGAGCAGGTCCGCGTTCCACGAACGAGGTTCGTCTTTCTTCTTGGCTACGTTGTAGAGGTGGTATGCTCTGTTGTGTAGTACCTTGCTGATGATGAACGGACCTTCCCAGGCCGGGGCGAGCTTGTGTGGACGTTTCTGATGTACTCGAAGGACCAGGTCTCCTTCCTGGAATGCTCGGCTTCTGACGTTGCGAGCATGGAATCGACGCAGGTCTTGTTGATAGATGGTCGACCGGATCAAGGCCATCTCTCTTTCCTCTTACAAAAGGTCCACTGCATCCTGACGAGCCTGCTCTGCCTCGGCTTCGGAGAAGAGTTCCACTCTGGGGGCGTTGTGTAACAAGTCGCTCGGTAACACCGCTTCAGCTCCATAGACCATGAAGAAAGGGGTACGATTGGTCGACCGGTTAGGAGTTGTTCTCTGACCCCATAAGACAGATGGTAGTTCTGTTACCCAAGCCCCAGCGGCATGCTTAAGATCACGCATAAGCCGTGGTTTTAGGCCGTGGAGAATCAAACCATTTGCTCTTTCAGCCTGCCCATTCGACTGCGGATGTGCCACGGAGGAGTAGTCGACTCGTGTTCCTTGGGAAGCACAGAAAGCTCTGAATTCATCCGAGTCAAAGTTGGAGCCGTTGTCTGTGATGATGCTGTGGGGAACCCCATATCTGAATATCAATTCTCTAATGAAGCTGATGGCGGTGCTTGACTCGAGGTTCTTGATGGGCTAGTCCTCAATCCATTTGGTGAACTTGTCGACTGCCACGAGCAGGTGGGTGAATTCGCTCCTCCCTGTCCTGAAAGGGCCGACCATGTCCAAGCCCCAAAAAGAGAAGGGCCAAACTAGCGGAATGGTCTTCAAGGCGGACGCTGGCTTGTGGGTCATGTTGGAGTAAAATTGGCAGTCTGCGCATTTGTCCACAATATCCTTGGCCATCTCGTTGGTGCGGGGGCAGTAGAACCCGGCTCGGTATGCTTTGGCCACTATAGTCCGAGAAGAAGCATGGTGGCCGGAAGTTCCCGAGTGGATTTCATCCAAGATCAGTCGACCTTCCTCTGGAGTGATGCAGCGCTGAGCGACTCCAGTGACGCTTTCTCTGTAGAGTTGACCCTGGATGACGGTGAATGCCTTGGATCGGCGGATGATCTGGCGTGCTTCTTCCTCATCTTTTGGGAGCTCTTCCCTGAGCAGATAAGATATATATGGCACATTCCAGTCCGGCGTAATCACTAAGACCTCCATGATCAAGTCGACCACGGTCGGTACCTCGACTTCAGTCGGATCTGACACACTGACTGGCTGCGGGTGCTCTTCCGTGAAGGGGTCTTCTTTGACATAGGGGCTGTGCAGATGCTCTAGGAACACATTCTTGGGAATGGGCTTCCGAGTCGACCCAATTTTGGCGAGGTCATCGGCTAGTTGGTTCTTGGCCCTGGGCACATGATGGAGCTCCAAGCCTTCGAACTTCTTTTCAAGCTTCCGCACCGCACTGCAATAACTGGTCATTGCCGGGCTCCTGACGTCCCATTCCTTCATCACTTGGTTAACCACCAGGTCGGAGTCGCCGTAGACCATCAAGCGACGGACACCGAGTGAGATGGCCATACGCAACCCGTACAGAAGCGCTTCGTATTCAGCTTCGTTGTTTGATGAATCAAAATTGATCTGAAGGACGTAGCTGAGCTTGTCGCCCCTGGGATAAACAAGAACCACGCCTGCGCCGGATCCGTTCAGCATCTTGGATCCATCAAAGAACATAGTCCAGTGGTCCGACTGAGCTTGAGTCGGCAGCTCTTGTTCTATCCACTCGGCCACAAAATCTGCTATAACCTGAGACTTGATGGCTTTCTTCGCTTCAAACTTGATATCTAACGGAATAAGTTCAATCGCCCATTTTGCCACTCGACCGGTTGCGTCTCGGTTGTTTAGGATCTCTGACAGCGGAGCGTCGCTCACGACTGAGATCGTATGGTCCGAAAAGTAATGGGCAACCTTTTTCGCAGTCAAGTAAATCCCGTACACAAGCTTTTGGTAATGTGGATACCTTTGCATGGAGGAAGTCAAAACTTCGGATATATAATAGACCGGGCGTTGGACCTTGTATGCCTTGCCCTCTTCTTCCCGCTGAACCGTGAGTACAGTGTTGACGACTTGTCCGGTGGCAGCAATATACAGTAGAAGAGGCTCTCTGCTGACTGGGGCAGCGAGCACCGGCTGGGTGGACAGCAGGGCTTTAAGCTCTTCAAACACTGCTTCGGCTTCGGGATTCCACTCGAACTTGTCGGATTTCTTCATGAGTCGGTAGAGAGGTAGTGCCTTCTCACCAAGACGAGAAATGAATCGACTCAATGCGGCCAAGCAACCAGTAAGCTTCTGGACATCGTGTATACGCTCGGAGCATTTCATTCGGAGGATGGTGCTGACCTTCTCTGGGTTGGCGTCGATTCCCCATTTGGAAACGAGAAAACCAAGCAACTTGCCGCCAGGAACTCCAAATGTACACTTTGACGGGTTGAGCTTGATATGGTAGCTTCTTAGGTTTGCGAATCTCTCAGCGAGGTCAGTCAGCAGGTCGGAACCTTTCCGTGACTTGACCACAATGTCATCCATGTATGCCTCGACGTTCCGACTGATTTGCTTTATCAAGCACTTCTGGATCATGCGCATGAAGGTAGCGCCAGCATTTTTGAGGCCGAAAGGCATGGTGACATAACAAAAACACCCAAAGGGGGTGATGAAAGCTGTATTGATTTCGTCGGGTCCGAACAGACGGATCTGATGGTAACCGAAATACGCGTCCAGAAAGGACAAATGTTCACATCCCGCAGTCGAGTCGACTATCTGATCGATGCGGAGAAGAGGAAAATGGTCCTTCGGGCAGCCCCGATTGATGTGCTTGAAATCAATGCACATGCGGAGAGACTTGTCCTTCTTGGGGACCATGACGACATTAGCGAGCCACTCGGAGTGGTATATTTCGCGGATAAACTCTGCTGCCAGGAGTAGAGCCACTTCCTCGCCAATTGCCTTTCGCTTCTCCGCAGTGGATCGACGGAGATGTTCCTTCACAGGTTTCGCTTTAGGGTCGACTCACAAATGGTGCTCAGCCAGTCCCCTGGGTACACCCAGCATGTCTGATGGTTTCCATGCGAAGATGTCCCAGTTCTCACGGAGGAACTGGACGAGCGCTTCTTCCTATTTGCTGTCGAGTGAAATGGAGACGTGGGTCGGTGCTGCGTTGGGGTCGGTGGGGTGGATGTGCACGGGTTTTGTGTCCCCGGCCGACTAGAAAGCTGACTCGGAAGCCGGCTTCTTCGCCCTCAGCAGATCACTCCGATCCACGTTCTTTTGGTACTCCTCCATCTCTACTGCTGCCATTTGCTTGTCGGCTATCTTCGAGCCTTTCTGGAAGCATTCTTCCGCTTTGTGACGGTTCCCAGTGAAGGTTATAACACTGTTGGGTCCTGGCATCTTCAGCTTGAGGTAGACATAACATGGTCGAGCCATGAACCTGGCGTAGGCGGGCCTACCCAGGATGGCGTGATAGGCGCTGTTGAAGTCCACCACTTCGAACGTCAGTTTCTCTTTGCGGTAGTTTTTCGACTCACCAAAGACCACATCGAGTGTGATCTGGTCAAGCGAGTCGGCTTTCTTCCCGGGGATTACCCCGTGGAACCTCATGTTAATCTCTCTCAGCTTGGACATCGGAATGCCCATATCCCGGAGGGTTGCTGCATACAAGATATTCAAGCCACTGCCCCCATCCATCAAAACTCTGGTCAGGCGTGTGCCTTCGATAACTGGGTCGACCACCAGAGCCTGCCGCCCGGGGGTGGCAATGTGCGCTGGGTGATCGGACTAGTCGAATGTGATGGGGGTCTTTGACCATTTCAAAAACGTGGGGGTCGCAGGGGCAACCATGTTTACTTCTCTGTTGATGATTTTCAGTCGACTTTTGCTCTCGACGTCTGCGAAAATCACCAAAGTGGAGTTGATCCGGGGGTATCCTCCGTCCCCTTCCTTATCTTCGGACTCTTCTGATTCTTTTTCTTTCTCAGTAGACTGATTTTTCTGGAAGCTCTGGATCAGGAGCCGACGCTGTCGAGTGGTGTGCTTGCGATACACCAAGTTTCCCTCTTCATCTTTCTTCGTGTGTATGGGGCACGGCTGGTCGAGCATATCATCCCCAGCCTGACCCTTTCCCTTCTTGGGGGTCCAGGAACCTTTTGGCTTCCCTTTGCCCTTTCCTTGATTGACCACTGCAACCACTCCCTGAGCGGCTGGCTCGGCCTTGCGCTTGTTCTTCCGATTGGAATTCTGGTCGTCCTGCCTGACTGGTTTCTTGCCGCTGCGGAGCCGATCGTCCTCCTCACCGTTGGCATACCGACTGGCAACCTCCATCATCCGTGATAGGGACATGTCGCCAGTTTGACCAAACTTCAGATTCAACTCTCGGTTACGCACGCCCTCCTTGAAAGCACAAACCGCCTGGTGCTCAGACACGTTCTCCACCGTGTGATGCAAGGTGGTCCATCGCTGGATGTAATCTCTCAAAGTTTCACTCGGCTTCTGCGCGCAGTGTTGAAGTTCTGCGAGTCCAGCAGGTCGTTTGTAGGTGCCTTCGAAGATCCGAACGAAAACTTGAGCGAGCTCTTCCCAACTATAAATACTGCTGGGGGCCAATTGATTGAGCCACGCCCGAGCGGAACCGCCCAGCATCAGGGGGAGATGCTTCATGGCTACGTCATCGTTGCCGCCTCCGATCTGCACAACCACTCGGTACTCTTCTAGCCAAGTGTCCGACTTCGACTCACCGGTGAACTTTCTTACCCCCGACGCCAACCTGAAGTTCGGGGAGATCTCCGTGGCTCTGATAGCACTATAGAAACATTCAGGCCCAGAGGCTGGCGCTCGGCTGCCACTCAGTTGATCTCTGCCTCGCTCTTCTCTAGTTGCCCGGTTTCGATCGACCCGACCTTGCACAAAGATAGACCTTGCATCGAAACTTGGCCGTCGGGGATCTGGGGGAATCCTCCACTCGTCATCACGCAGGCGCCTGCCCTCGTGCCGCTGGGGCGAGTGTGACCCGCTTCCCGGAGGAGGGGTAGGCACTCGACGGCGGTCGTGGCATCCGTGCCTACGGTCGAGTGGATCGTCTTTCCGACCCAGATGCCGGTCTTGCCGCGGGCCACGCTCCTCACGCCTCGGGGGCGATCTTGGGCTGTGGGCAGAAGGTGTCTACAACCACCGATCTTCTATGAATCCTGTTGCGCGACTGAGAAACAGCCGCGTTTTGTTCTTCAGCCGTTCGGAGCAAAGCTCGGATCTGCTGAAGGCCTCTCCCATCTTCCGACTAGGAGCGTTCAATCGACTCCGCGATGCGAGCCGCGACTTCGAGGTTTTGGACTGGCGTGCGGAACACCTGAGTCTCGCGCTGACGCGATTGCCGCAGTCGTCGACTGGACTCGGCGACCAGTCGGCGGGCCTGTTCGTCGAGTGAGCGTTGGATGTTTTCCAAGCGCGCGCGTTCAGCCACGGTGGCCAAGGGCGTGGCTTCGAGGGCCAGAGCCTCCGGGGAATCTCCCACGATGGGAGTGAAGAGTGCATCTTCGTTGCGGCGACAAAGCTCAGGCCTTTGCTCGGAGGTGAGGGGCTGAGGAATGTACCCGTCGTTGTCGTGCGATCGGTCGCCGCCGGTGCCACCGTTCCCACCGCGAGGAAAACCCGGCGGGCTGCGGCGCGAATCGACCATGAGGATTTCCACCGCGAGATCGCTGCTCCAGCACTCGGAAACAGAATCTACGCGCCCGGTCGACTGATCGGCCGGCCCGTAGAGGTAGCCATCGGGCTCAATGGCCGCGACTTGAGGGGTGGCCGTTTGACGGGCCACCGCATGATTCACCCACTGCTGGAGCCGCGAGCGACCGGATCAATTGCGGTCGCGTCTGGCGGGGATGGGGGACGATGAGTACTGAGTCGATGGCTGCCACAGGAGGACGCCGCCGGCGCCGGCGCGAAAGTGCGCAGCCCCCCGGGTGGGCAGAGCCTCGACGTCAAGAGGGGCTTCCTGGAGCCATGCGGAGTCGTCGGCGATGAAGACGAGTGCGCCGAGCCGGATCTCGTGGCCCAACGCCAAACCACCGCTTGACACCATGATGAAAGCGGTCGGAGGAGGAGTTGCAACCTCACCAGATGTCGCTAAGACGCCTTGCCCCACGGTGGGCGCCAACTGTCGTGGTTCTAAGTCTGACAGTATGAGTAGGGGGTACGAATGGAGAGGCAAGGCCCTAGCTATTGTGGTGTTGTACACAAGGTGTTTGCGAGTTCAGGCCCTTCTCGGAGGAAGTAACAGCCCTACGTCTCGATGCCCGGAGACTGGTCGACTGGTATGTGTATATGCGTGTTACAGAGGTGCGAACCCTTGTTCTAGAGGAGGGGGGTGGCTTATATAGTGCGCCAGGACCCCAGCCATGCTCCACGTTACCAAGGGTTCAATGTTCATTAAGGTATGCGTTACTGATAAAGCCCGCAGTAAAGAGTGATTAAGGTGTTTACTATGGTGAATAAATACCAGACCGTTGCTGTCCCAAGTGACGCTTGACCTTCGGGGGTCGAGTGCCTTGGATTGGTCGAGTGGATTGAGTCGTCTTATGGGTGAGGCTCAGTCGAGTGGAGTGTCTTCTTGGACTTTCTCAGTCGACTGTCTCTATCGTCATAAGTCTTGTCTTTTGATCTTCTAGGGTAGTGACCTTGGGTGGGGAACCTTGGTCGGACCTGTGACCCTACCCTAGGTCTGTAACCTCGTCAGCGGTCTCAGAAAGGGCTAGCGAGATACCATCTTGTTATATCATATTATCATTGTTCTGAGAAAGTGTTGTTATCCGAGGTTTATTATTATTGCTCGCTAGTTGATTATGCCATTGATATGAGTAAACATGAGATCTAAAAGTTATTGTGAATGTGGTTAGTTCATAATCTTTGCTGAAAACTTGAATGTTGGCTTTACATACTTGCAACAACAAGAGCAAACAGAGTTCGTAAAAGTTTTTCTTTATCACTTTCAGTTTGTCAACTGAATTGATTGAGGACAAGCAAAGGGTTTAAGGTTGGGGGAGTTGATACGTCTCCAACGTATCTACTTTTCGAAACACTTTTGCCCTTGTTTTGGACTCTAACCTGCATGATTTAAATGGAACTAACCTGGACTGACACTGTTTTCAGTAGAACTGCCATGGTGTTATTTTTGTGCAGTAATAAAAGTTCTCGGAATGACATGAATATACACTGAGAATATTTTTGCAATATATGAAAAATACTGGCAAAAGAATCAAGACCAGGGGGCCACGCCCTCTCCATGAGGGTGGGGGCGCGCCCCCTGTCTCGTGGGCTCTCTAAGGCTCCACCGACCTCGACTCCAACTCCATATATTCACTTTCGGGGAGAAAAAAATCAGAGAGAAGGATTCATCGCGTTTTACAACATGGAGCCGCCGCCTAGACCTAATCTTCTTTGGAGGGTTGATCTGGAGTCCGTTCGGGGCTCCGGAGAGGGGAATCCGTCGCCATCGTCATCATCAACCTTCCTCCATCACCAATTTCATGATGCTCACCACCGTGCGTGAGTAATTCCATCGTAGGCTTGCTGGACTATGATGGGTTGGATGAGATTTGCCATGTAATCTAGTTGGTTTTGTTAGGGTTTGATCCCTAGTATCCATTATGTTCTAAGGTTGATGTTGCTATGACTTTGCCATGCTTAATGCTTGTCACTAGGGCCCAAGTGCCATGATTTCAGATCTGAACCCATTATGTTTTCATGAATATATGTGAGTTCTTGATCCTATCTTGCAAGTCAATAGTCACCTACTAAGTGTTATGATCCAGCAACCCCGAAGTGACAATAATCGGGACTATTCTCGGTGATGATCGTAGTTTGAGGAGTTCATGTATTCACTAAGTGTTAATGCTTTGGTCCGGTACTCTACTAAAAGGAGGCCTTAATATCCCTTAGTTTCCAATAGGACCCCGCTGCCACGGGAGGGGAGGACAAAAGATGTCATGTAAGTTCTTTTACATAAGCACGTATGATTATATTCAGAATACATGCCTACATTACATTGATGAACTGGAGCTAGTTCTGTGTTACCCTATGTTATAACTATTGCATGAGGAATCGCATCCGACATAATTATCCATCACTGATCCATTGCCTACGAGCTTTTCACATATTGATCCTTGCTTAGTTACTTTTGCGCTGCCACTGTTACAATTACTACAATACTGCTACTGTTACTTTTGCCACTGTTACCGTTACTTCCATACTACCCTGCTACTAAATACTTTGCTGCAGATATTAAGTCTTTCAAGTGTGGTTGAATTGACAACTCAACTGCTAATACTTGAGAATAGTCTTTGGCTCCCCTTGTGTTGAATCAATAAATTTGGGTTGAATACTCTACCCTCGAAAACTGTTGCGATCCCCTATACTTGTGGGTTATCACTACGGCGCTACCCTCCGGTGTTGTCAACATGGTCAACAACCGAGAGGAATAAGGAGATGAATGTACATGGTGAGGATGACAGCAGGGACCAACCAGGATCATGGCAGTATGCAAGCAAATGCCTCCTTTATTACAAGAAAGAAAAGGGTTCCTCCTGATGGTTTCCTGACATCTGTGTCGCATGCCAGTGTCAACATAGTCAATAAGTGAGATAACTGCACAAGGAGCGGCTAATACCCGGGACCCAGCAGTGTGCATAATTGTTTTCGGGACGGAGAAGGGTATCAACTGGGTTGTGTGGCCCGTCTACCCCAGGCTTTTATTTCAGATGTTTATCACATGACCAGCCCAATTTTTATCCTTTCTGAAAATGACTAGCCCGACTATTTTGTGTTTGCAGAATAACCAATGTGGGCCTATTTCCATTTCTACGCCCTGTTGGGCCAGAAATCTTTCAAGACGAGGAGGGATGCATTCGGGCTAGCCCAAAAATGGGATATAAGTAATAAGAAATGGGCTATAAGTAATAAGAAAGGGGTTGTAAAATAAAAAAATACAACAAAAACACAATTTGTTCGAAAATACTTTTCCTTTCAGATTTTGATATTTTAAATTTCATTCTTTTTGTGCGATTAACATTTCATTCAATTTAAATTAAGGTATGTTTATTTTTTAAATTAATTTGAATCTGGCTAGAAATTTTGGGTTGTATGCTGTTTGGGACAGATTTGGAGGTTGACTTGTGGGTCTACTAGGTTGACGTGTACGAAAGGCTTTGTCAACTTAGTCCACAAATGATTCTAGCAGAAGTGACCGTTGGACGTTAATCCAACGGTTGTGCTGCTTCTTCAATATTTGTTCTTCTTGCTCCAGCCACCCAAACGAGTGATGGTGGGACTGCCTGCTCCCACTTCCCTTGGCCGGTTGTGCTGCCACATAGGCCGCACCGCCCCACCCTACTCCATCACTAGTCAAGCCATTCGTCTACTCACCCACACCTCCTGTTATTTTCCGTCGATGGTAGCCGAACCAGTAAACCCTCATACCCCCACCATGTGGGCAACCACTGCCGAGTCTTCCCCAGCTCCGGGTCATTCCCTTCCTAGGCCTCGCCATCATCCACCGACCTGGTGCTATCGACGCGGCGTGGTGAATGTGGTCAACGAATGACATCCATCAGAAGAGGATTGTACGTGGAGATGCTGAGAGCTGGGCCCATGGCCATATGCAAGTAAGTGCCTCCTTTATTACGCACAAAATAATGATTCCTCCACCAGACAATGAGGACCCACCGAGAGGGCCTCCGTATTTCGCGAAAACAATGTTCCTCCCGCTGACAGCTCAGACCCACCAGCTATATCATCGCACGCAAGGAAGTGCCTCCTTATTACGCAAAAAAACAATTCTCCCCCTGCTAGCTGGGACCCACCATATTTGGAGGCTGACATGTGGGCCTACTAAGTTGAGGGGGACACAGGATTTGTCAACTTGGTAAATATAAATGATTCTAGTTGCAGGGACCGTACGATGTCCATCCAACGCCCGTCGTACTTCTTCAACATCTAGTCTTCTTGCTCCAGCCGCCCAAACCATCGCCGACCGTGATGCCTGATGCCGCGTCCCATGGCCGGCTATGCTGCCGTGCAGGCCTCACCTCCCCACCCTACTACCATCGCTGGCCTGGCCATCCCTGTACTCACCTAGACCTCCTGTTATTCTCCGGCGACGGTAGCCTCACACTACAGCCGAAGCAATAAATCCTCGTACTCCCCTCCGCATGGGAATCAACTGCCGAGTCCTCCCCGGCTCCTGGTTATTCTCTTCCTAGGCCTCGTCGTCGTCCCCGCCTTGGTGCTCTCGGCGCGGCATGTTCAACATGGTCAAGGAACAACTTCCAACGGAAGAGGAATGTACATGGAGAGGCTGACATCTGGGTCCACGGCCACAGCAAGGAAGTGCCTCCTTATTACATGCGAAATAGTGATTCCTCCACCTGACAGCGAGGACCCACCGGGATGGCCTCTGTATTTCGTGAAAACAATGTTCCTCCCACTGACATCTCGGACCCACCAACTATATCTTCGCACGCAAGGAAGTGCCTCCTTATTACGCACAAAAAAACAATTATCCCGCTGCTAGCTGGGACCGACCATAGTTGGAGGCTTACATGTGGGCCTACTAAGTTGACGGGGATGTAGGATTTGTCAACTTAGTCAATGAAAATGATTCTAGTTGCAGCGACCGTATGATGTCCATCCAACACCCGTCGTGCTTCTTCAACCTCTAGTTTTCTTGCTCGAGCTGCCCAAACCATCGCCGGCCGTGCCGCCTGCTCCTGCGTCCCATGGCCGGCTATGCTACCGCGCAGGTCTCACCTCCCCACCCTACTACCATCGCTGGCCTGGCCATCTCTGTACTCACCTAGACCTCCTGTTATTCTCCGGCGACGGCAGCCTCACACTGCAGCCGAAGCAGTAAACCCTCGTACTCCCCTCAGCGTGGGAAACAACTGCCGAGTCTTCCCCGGCTCCTGGTCATTCCCTTCCTAGGCCTCCTGGTCGTCCCCGCCTTGGTGCTCTCAACGCGGGGTGGTCAACATGGTCTAGGAACAACTTTCAACGGAAGAGGACTGTACATGGAGAGGCTGACAGCTGGGTCCATGGCCACAGCAAGGAAGTGCCTCCTTATTACATGCAAAATAATGATTCCTCCACCTGACGGCTAGGACCCACCAGATGGCCCACTGTATTTTGTGAAAAAATGTTTCCCCCCTGACAGCTAGGACCCACTAGCTACATCTTCGCAGTACATCCATATTACGGGGAAAAAATTATTCTTCCCCCTGATAAGTGGGACCCACAAGCTATAACTTCGCACGCAAGGAAGTGTCTCCTTATCCTCCGTGACAGCTAGGACCTACCCAATCGAAGTGTACGAAGTGTTGTCTTTGTACATATCGGTCGATCTGTCTGTCTTCCATGGTGAACCATGGTTGAGTAAGGAGTGGTAGCAGTTCACGCAGTCCAGTAAAAACCATGTACACGTATGTACAGCTAGATGCCAAAAAATACGGCCATGTAGATACATACGAGCAGGGTCTCGAATACGTACTCGTGCATACGCACGGCCAGGGCTCGTGTACATGGAGAGGCGATGGACAGTAGCAACGGCGTCCTGTTCATCGGAAGCCAACCGGCTGGGTCAGCACAAAGAAACTGCGTCGTGTTCATCAGGAGGCAACGAAATCTGTCGTGTTCATTGAGAGCCAACTGGCTAGGATGGAACAGCCGAAACAAGGTCTGGCGTACCACAGAATGGAGGGAACAAGCCTTCTCTTCGACCGCGTACGGTCAAAACAGGGTCCTGTTCATCAAGAAGGGTCTGGCGTACCATAAAACGGAGGAAACAGACTTCTGTTCGAGTGCCTACAGTCGAAACGGGGTCATGTTCATCGGGAGGGGTGTGGTGTACCGCGAAACGGAGGAACAGGCTTCTGCTAGAGCACCTACAGTCGAAACGGGGTCCTGTTCATCCACCGTCCACTACCTCGCTCCAGCCTCCACGGGCTACTGTTCATCCACCATCAACCTCCTTCATCTTGCACCAACTACCGTTCATCCACGGGGGTACTGTTTATCCAGCCTCCACCGACTACTGTTCATAGAGGCTCCACGGGGTCCTGTTCATCCACCCCTTACCGGCTGGGGTGCGGCAGCCTCCCCAAAGTCATGTTCATCCAGCGGCAACGGCCTGGTACCATGGGGTCATGTTAATCCAACCCCCACCGAGAACTGTTCATCCAAAGCCAACCAACCGGCTCGACTCACCACGTCTCGACTCGTTCTACGTACCGTGCGCAGGATAACAACAGTCACTGTTCATCGAGAGGCAACCCAACACCGACTAGCTACGTCTCGCACCGGGACTCGATCGTCTTTAGTAAGTAGCATCAGTGATCGATCGCTCAGTTCAGTTAGCAGCAGCAGTGAAGGAATCGCTCGGGTTCAGTCAGCAGCGAATGAATCGCTCGGGTTGAGTTAATAGCCAAGGGATCGATCGCTCGGGTTCAGTAACGTGCGATCGCTCGGGTTCAGTTAGCCAACGCCTAACACACACACGCGTACACGAGAGAAACACGCAAACCACAGCGCATCGCTTGTCCCCAACCACCCACCGTAACCAAGAACTCCCAGATATTTTCCTCGCCCTCGCTTCTACCTTGGTTTTTTCCGTAATGGACGGCCCAAAGAATGTCATGCCGCTGCATCTTTGGCCCGCCCAGGACGAAAAGCCTATTTTCTGTCACGATTTTTTGTCATAGAAATAGGATCCGACCACATCTATGATGATACCGGGTTTTGTCAAAATTATCATCATAGAAGTGTCATAAGCATGACAAAAAAATTCGTTCGGCCCAAAATGGGATGGATGTGTCTTTTTTTGTGGTGCTTCAAAGCAACAAAAGCTTTGGACGAATATGAGAGGAAGAACAAGAAGGAGAACACCAATAACTCCAAGATCTAGATCCAAGGGGTTCCCCTCACATAGAGGAGAAAGTGATTGGTGGAAATGTGGATCTAGATCTCCTCTCTCTTTTCCCCAAAAAACGAGCAAGAATCCACGAAGAGATTGAGAGGTACCAAGCACGAAGAAGGTCAACAATGGGGGAAGAACACGAGCTAAAGGGATTAGATTCATTGGGGAAGAAGACCCCCTTTTACAGTCACCCCCGAATCCAACCGTTATGCACTCAGGTCGTGCACAAGCAGTACTACCACTCAACTACCGCGAAACTCAACACGAAAGAATGCATCCCCAGAAGAAGAGGTACTACGCGCGACACAGGGCCGCGGTACTGCCGCTTACAAGAGGTACTACCGCTCGAGAGGGCAGTACTACCGGTTGAGGCTTTCAGGAACACAACAGAGAAAACAGAGGAAGTAAAAGAACCTAAACTGCCACAACTTCTGCAAATGAACTCCTAATTGAGAAAACTCAAGCTTGTTGGATAGAGGAAGACGAGTATCATCAAAACATTGATTGGCTACAGTAAGAAGAGGCAGGGGATGTATGCCTAAGATATATAGGAGTGAACCCTCCATCAGAGAAGAACCGGCATAACCTCCAACATCGAAAACATCATAGAAGATGCATGTGAACTCTGTTTTCGATGAACTCGAGATTGTCATGAAGATGACCAAAAGCTCCAAATCTCACAAGGAGAAAAACCAAACAAGAACCAAGAAAGATGATGCAAGAATGCAATGGTTTGAGATCTCTACGAATGATATGATCAAGCTACTCATTTGAGAGCCCCCCTTGATAGTACGGTAATCGATCCTATAACCCGGTCTCCCAACAACTACCATGAGACCGGTAAAATAAAAACCTATCAAGGGCAAACTTTTTCGTTGCACATAGTCCACTTGAGATAGATGATGACGATCTTGACTTCATCAAGTTGGACCACCTTTCTTGATTGTGTTGGCTCGGTGAAGAATATATGATTTCTCCCCCATTCCCCACTATGGGTGTGAGCCACTCTTCGGCACATCTTCATAAGTCCACTGTCACCACAATGGACGTCAAGCTTCAAGCATGATCTCTTCGTGATGCTCCACTCGAACTTGCACATCGCAACCAAAAACCACAAAAAACTCTCACATAGACCATGGGTTAGTACACAAAGCGCAATGGTCAATTCGGACAGCCAATGGGGGCCGCCACCCCTTGTGGGCTCCCATCTCTTTTCCCTATGGCCCATGTAGGCCCAATACTTCCCCGGGGGGTTCCGATAGCTCCTCGGTACTCCGATAAATATCCGAAACGTCCCGAAACCATTCCGGTGTCTGAATACCATCATCCAATATATCAATCTTTATCTCTCAACCATTTCTAGACTCCGCGTCATGCCCCTGATCTCATCTGGTACTCCGAACAATCTTCGGTCACCAAAAACACATAACTCTTAATACAAATCGTCATCGAACATTAATCGTGCGGACCCTACGGGTTTGAGAACTATGTAGACATGACCGAGACACTTCTCCGGTCAATAGCCAATAGTGGAACCTGGATATTCATATTGGCTCCCGCATATTCTATGAAGATCTTTATCGGTCAAATCATAATGACAACATACATTATTCCCTTTGTCATCAGTATGTTACTTGCCCGAGATTCGATCGTCGGTATCTTCATACCTAGCTCAATCTCGTTATCGGCAAGTCTATTTACTCGTTTTGTAATGCATCATCCCACAACTAACTCATTAGTCACATTACTTGCAAGGCTTCTTATGATGTGCATTACCGAGAGGGCCCAGAGATACCTCTCCGATACTCGAAGTAACAAATCCTAATCTCGATCTATGCCAACCCAAAAAACACCTTTGGAGATACCTGTAGAGAATATTTATAATCACCCAGTTATGTTGTGACGTTTGATAGCACACAAGGCATTCCTCCGGTATCCTGGAGTTGCATAATCTCATAGTCTGAGGAATATGTATTTGACATGAAGAAAGCAGTAGCGATAAAAATGAACGATCAATACGCTAAGCTAATGGATGGGTCATGTCCATCACATCATTCTCCTAATGATGTGATCCCGTTAATCAAATGACAACACATGTCTGATTAACAAGCTTGTCTAGTAGAGGCTTTACTAGGGACACTTAGTTTTGTCTTTGTAACCACACATGTATCAAGTTTCCGGTTAATACAATTCTAGCGTGAATAAAAGACATTTATCATGATATAAGGAAATATAAATAACAACTTCATTATTGCATCTAGGGCATATTTCCTTCAGTCTCCCACTTGCACTATAGTCAATAATTTAGATTACATAGTAATAATTCTAACACCCATGGAGTCCTGGTGATGATCTTGTTTTGCTCGTGGAAGAGGTTTAGTCAACGGTCTGCAACATTCAGATCCGTATGTATGTTGCAAATATCTATGTCTCCCTCCTTGACTTAATCACGGATAGAGTTAAAGCGTCTCTTGATGTGCTTAGTTCTCTTGTGAAACCTGGATTCATTCGCTAAGGCAATTGCTCCAGTGTTGTCACGAAAGATTTTCATTTGACCCCATGCACTATGTATTACACCTAGATCGGATATGAACTCCTTCATCTAGACTCCTTCATTTGCTGCTTCTGAAGTAGCTATGTCCTCTGCTTCACACGTAGATCCTTCCACGACGCTCTGCTTGGAACTGCACCAATTGACAGCTCCACCATTCAGCAAAAATATGTATCCGGTTTGTGACTTAGAGTCATATGGATCAATGTAAAAGCTAACATCGACATAACCATTTAAGACGAGCTCTTTGTCACCTCCATAAACGAGAAACATATCCTTGGTACTTTTCAGGTACGTCAGGATGTTCTTGACCACTGTCCAGTGATCCACTCCAGGATTACTTTGGTACCTCCCCGCTAGACTTATAGCAAGGCACACATCAGGTCTGCTACATAGCATTGCATACATGATAGAACCAATGGCTAATGCATTGGGAATTACTTTCATTTTCTCTTTATCTTCTGTAGTGGTCGGGTATTGAGTCTGACTCAACTTCACACCTTGTAACACAGGCAAGAACCCTTTCTTTTACTGATCCATTTTGAACTTCTTCAAAACTTTATCAAGGTATGTGCTTTGTGAAAGTCCAATTAAGCGTATTGATCTATCTCTATAGATCTTGATGCCCAATATATAAGCAGCTTCACCGAGGTATTTCATTGAAAAATTCCTATTCAAGTATCCTTTTATGCTATCCAAAAATTCTACATCATTTCCAATCAACAATATGTCATCCACATATAATATCAGAGCTCTCCGAAAGTCTGTATTAAACCATATGCTTTGATCACCTCATTAAAGTGTGTATTCCAACTCCGAGATGCTTGCACCAGTACATATATGGATCGCTGGAGCTTTCAAACTTTGCTAGCACCTTTAGGATTGACAAAACCTTCTCGTTGCATCATATACAGCTCTTCTTTAAGAAAACCATTAAGGAATGCAGTTTTGACATCCATTTGCCAGATTTCATAATCATAAAATGCGGCAATTGTTAACATGATTCGGACAGACTTAAGCATCGCTACGGGTGAGAAGTTCACATCATAGTCAACTCCTTTAACTTGTCGAAAAAAATTGCAACAAGTCAAGCTTTGTAGACAGTAACATTACCATCGGCGTCAGTCTTCTTCTTAAAGATCCATTTATTTTCAATGGCTTTCCGATCATTGGGCAAGTCAACCAAAGTCCACACATTGTTCTCATACATGGATCCCATCTCAAATTTCATGGCCTCAAGCCATTTTGCGGAATATGGGCTCATCAACGCTTCCTCATAGTTCATAGGTTCATCGTGGTGTAGTAACATGACTTCCAGAAAAGGATTACCGTACCACTCTGGTGCGGAACACACTCTGGTTGACCTACGAGGTTCGGTAGTAACTTGATTTGATGTATCATAATCATCATCATCATTAGCTTCCTCACTAACTGGTGTAGGCATCACGGGAACGATTTTCTGTGATGAGCCATTCTCCAATTCGAGAGAAGGTACAATTACCTCATCAAGTTGTACTTTACTCCCACTCACTTCTTTCGAGAGAAGCTCCCTCTCTAGAAAGGATCCATTCTTAGAAACAAAAGTCTTGCCTTCGGATCTGTGATACAAGGTGTACCCAATAGCTTCTTTTGGTTATCCTATGAAGACGCACTTCTCCGATTTGGGTTCGAGCTTATCAGGCTAAAGCTTCTTCACATAAGCATCGCAACCCCAAACTTGGAGAAACGATAGCTTAGGTTTCTTGCCAAACCACAGTTCATATGGTGTCATATCAACGGATTTAGATGGTGCCCTATTTAACGTGAATGCAGCGGTCTCTAATGCATAACCCCAAAACAATACTGGTAAATTAGTAAGATACATCATAGATCGCACAATATCTAATAAAGTATGGTTACGACGTACGGACACACCATTACACTATGGTGTTCCACGTGGCGTGAGTTGCAAAACTATTCCACATTGTTTTAAATGAATACCAAACTCATAAATCAAATATTCGCCTCCGCGATCAGATCGTAGAAACTTTATTTTCTTGTTACGATGATTCTCTACTTCACTCTAAAATTCTTTGAACTTTTCAAATGTTTCATACTTATGTTTCATCAAGTAGATATACCCATATCTCCTCAAATAATTTGTGAAGGTCAGAAAATAACGATACCCGCCGCGAGCCTCAACACTCATTAGACCGCATACATCGGTATGTATTATTTCCAATAAGTCAGTTGCACGCTCCATTGTTTCGGAGAACGAAGTTTTAGTCATCTTGCCCATGAGGCATGGTTCGCAAGTATCAAATGATTCATAATCAAGTGATTCCAAAAGTCCATGTGCATGGAGTTTCTTCATGCGTTTTACACCAATATGACCTAAACGGCAGTGCCACAAATATGTTGCACTATCATTATCAACTTTGCATCTTTTGGCATTAATATTATGGATATGTGTATTTCCATGATCGAGATTTAACAAAAATAGAACACTCATCAAGGGTGCATGTCCATAAAAGATATTACTCATATAAATAGAACAACCATTATTCTCTGATTTAAATGAATAACCGTCTAGCAACAAACAAGATCCAGATATAATGTTCATGCTCAACGCTGGCAGCAAATAACAATTATTTAGGTCTAAAACTAATCCCGAAGGTAGATGTAGAGGTAGCATGCCGACGGCGATCACATCGACTTTGGAACCATTTCCCACACGCATCGTCACCTCGTCCTTAGACAACCTTCATTTAATTCGTAGCCCCTATTTAGAGTTACAAATATGAGCAACCGAACTACTATCAAATACCGAGGAGTTACTACGAGCATTAGTAAGGTACACATCAATAACATGTATATCAAATATACCTTTGTTCACTTTGCCATCCTTCTTATCCGCCAAATAATTGGGGCAGTTCCGCTTCCAGTGACCAGTCCCTTTGCCGTAGAAGCACACAGTTTCAGGCTTGGCTCTAGACTTGGGTTTCTTCCCGGGAGTAACAACTGGCTTGCTATTCTTCTTGAAGTTCCCCTTCTTTCCCTTACCCTTTTTCTTCAAACTAGTGGTCTTGTTAACCATCAACACTTGATACTCCTTTTTGATTTCTACCTCCCTTGCATATTATAGTTCATCACGAAGCCTTTATAGCTTGGTGGCAGTGATTGAAGAACTCTATCAATGACACTATCATCTGGAATATTAACTCCGAGTTGAGTCATGTGGTTATGGTACCTAGATATTCTGAGTATGAGTTTACTGACAGAACTGTTCTCCTCCATCTTGCAGCTATAGAACTTGTTGGAGACTTCATATCTCCCAACTTGGGCTTTTGCTTGAAATATTAACTTCAACTCTTGGAACATCTTATATGCTCCATGACGTTCAAAACGTCTTTGAAGTCCCGATTCTAAGCCGAAAATCAGGGCACACTGAACTATAGAGTAGTCATCAGACCGTGTCTACCAAACGTTCAAAGCATCCACGTTAGCGGGAGGGGGTTGTCACCTAGCGGTGCATCAAGGACATAATTCTTCTATGCAACAATGAGGATAATCCTCAAGTTACGGACCCAGACCGTGTACTTGCTACCATCATTTTTCAACTTAGCTTTCTGAGACGTCTCCGTCGTATCTATAATTTTTGATTGTTCCATGCCAATATTCTACAACTTTCATATACTTTTGGCAACTTTTGATACTATTTTTGGGGACTAACATATTGATCTAGTGCCCAGTGCCAGTTCCTGTTTGTTGCATGTTTTTTGTTTCGTAAAATATCCATATCAAACGGATTATAACGGAATAAAAATGAACGGAGATTTTTTTTGGAATATATATGAATTTTGGGAAGCGGAACCAACATGAGACGATGCCCGAGTGGGCCACGAGGTAGGGGGCGCGCCCACTAGGGGCAGGCATGCCCTGGGCCCTCGTGCCCACTCCGTAAGGCGGTTGATGCCCTTCTTTCGCCCTGGGCTCTCGCCCCTCCGCCGCCATGGAGGCCATGGACCAGAGGGGAAACCCTTCTCCCACCTAGGAAGAAGGTCAAGGAAGAAGAAGAAGGAGGGGGGCTCTCTCCCCTCGCTTCTGGTGGCACCCGAGTGCCACCGGGGCCATCATCATGTGACGGCAATCTACACAAACACCTCTGTCATCTTCTCCAACATATCCATCACCTTTCCCCATCTATCTATAGCGGTCCACTCTCCCGCAACCCGCTGTACCCTCTACTCGAACATGGTGCTTTATGCTTCATATTATTATCCAATGATGTGTTGCCATCCTATGATGTCTGAGTAGATTATCGTTGTCCTATCGGTGATTGGTGAATTGCTATGATCGGTTTAAATTGTTTGTGTGTCGGTGTACAAAAAGAGGGGTACACTTTTTGTACCCCTATGACTGTGCACGGGCAGTCTGAGCCACGGCGCCACAACACCAAGCATGGCAAGGGAGGCAAGCCGGGGCGAGACTGAAGCTCAATAGAGACTGGAGCGACGCCAAGAACAAGACCACAAAGAGCAAAGGGACGAAACGGCTTCCCCCGGAAAGATCCTTGCCGGGGCCGGCTCTGGCAGCCCCGGCAAGACCCTTACCGTGGCAGCTCGCCCCGCGCCTACGGAGCGAATCACCCTTGAGTCCACCGCCCCCATGGGGCGAGGATTCGGGAGATATCCCCGTGGTAGCATGCAGATCTTTGTGAAGACATTCAAGATCAGATGCAAGTTAAGAAGACGACGACCCTTGGCGGGATCCCAGCCAAGGAGGATTAGAAGGCCCTCGGCAAGCACCTTGCCGGGGATGACAGCAGGCGCCACGGCAAGACCCTTGCCGGGGCCCCCTGCAAGGTCCTTGCCGAGGACACCCACGGAGCCACCGTCAGGCTGATACGTCCAAAACATATCTATAATTTCTGCTTGCTCCATGCCTCTTTTGGGTGATATTGCTATGATATTTATACACTTCCATACACTTTTGATCATATTTGGACTAACCTATTAGCTCAGTGCACCCCAGTGCCAGTTTCTATTTTCTGCTGTTTTTGTATTTCAGGTTTTCCCATTACGAAAACTGCCAGAAAAATCCCAGAAAAATTATATAAAAAATCAGCGTTCCAAAAGCTTCCCGGTAGCCAAAGTACAGTCGGAGGGGGGCCACCAGGGCTCCAGGCGCCCTGGTGGCGCGGCCCCCCTCCTGGCCGCGCCGGGGGGCGCCTGGGCCCCCCAGGCCTCCGCTGATGCCCCCCTTTGGCATATATTTATATCGTGTCCCGAAACCCTCGAGACGGGAACCCTTTTTCGCGATCTCGTCTCTGTTCCGCCGCCGCCGCGCTTCCAAGATTAGGAGCGCCAGGAGAACTCTTCCCGGTACCCTGCCGGAGGGGAGGATCACCACCGGGAGCTTCTCCACCACCATGGACGCCTCCCGGATGAGTTGTGAGTAGTATCCCTTGGACCATGGGTCCATGACCAGTAGCTATGTGATGTTCTCCTCCCGTTATTGTGCTTCACTAATTAGTCCTCGTGAGCTGCCCTACATGATCGAGGCACATATGTAATCCATATGCTGTTGCTATGATGAGTTTGCTGGGATCCGATGGATTGTGAGATTATGTTCAGATTGTGTTTGAGTAATACATTTGATCTACCTCTTTTATATTTATGTTCGTAAGTAATTCTTGCATGTTCTCATTTGCTATTTATTGCTTTGGCCAAGTAGTAGGTAGTGACTCCAAGAGGGAACGTTATGCTTGATTGTGGGTTCATGCCCCTCGATGACTAGCTTGAGTGACAGAAACATGAGTCTAGGGGATGTGCTGTTGCCACAAGGGAGAAAACAACGGTGCTTGTGCCCGCGGGTGCAAGGATTGTTTACTTTACGCAAAGTTCTTTTAATGCAGTTGTCTGTTGCTTTGAGTTTACACTATGGGTGGGACTCGCAACTTAATACCAGCGAGATGTTCTGGATAGATATCTCAAGGTGGATGATTAGTAGTAGATGCAGATGGATTTCGGTCTACTTGCCTTGGCGTACCGCCCATGCTTTGAACCTCTACCTTTCTTGTAGCATAGTTAGCATTGGTTTGCGCACATAATTCTGTCAATTGCCCATCTGTAATTCGTTTACCTCACATAGCTGTTTTATTGTCTTTTGGGAGAGAGACATCACTAGTGAACATCATGGGACCCCGGTCCATATTACCATCATTGATCACATCCGCTATTTACTTTACGCTTTTACTTACTATTTGCAGCAATACCTATCAGTATTATCACTTGCGTTTGATCCTTTGTAAACGACAAAGCCGGAGGGATTGACAACCTCTCTGTACTCGTTGGGAGCAAAGTTATTTGTATCTGTGTGCAGGTCCATGTTGATTGCTAATATCTGGCGTCGTTAGCAGTTGACACCTTCTTGTTGAAACTGGGAGTCTCAGGGGAAATCGATCCTTGGTATCTTTGCCAAGGGAAAACTTCCGCTACACTGCATCTCAAACCTTCCACTTGGGGTAACCAACGAGGGGCGAGAAGCCATCAAGCAAAGTTTTCTGACGCCGTTGCCGGGGACTCCACTCTTCAAGATAGGGGAGTTGCATGCTATCTTTTACCTTTGCTTTTTAGTCTTGTTAGTTTACCTTTCAATTTTTGCTTTAGTATCTTTTATCGAAAATCACAAAAAATATATTATTTGCTAGTAGTCCTTTCTGTTTAGTCAAGCATGTTAGGATTTGGTGCTTTGAGGGAATCAGAAGTCCTAGATTTCCTCTCAAGAAAGGGATGGAACACTTCCCTCGAAAGAAGATTAAGTTACCTTTTGAGTCCGTTATACGGGCTAGCTAGTCTTTTACTCTTGATAAGACTTGATCTCTTTGCATTATGCCTAGCTTAAAGGCATAAAAGAAAGCGCTTTTGGGAGGCAGTCCACATGAATAAAATTTTATTTTGCTTTTGTTTTGTCTTGATGTTGTTACTACAGTAGCATCATCATTGTATCTTTGCTTTTCGACTTTGTGCCAAGTGTAGCCTCTGATTGCAAGAAAGTTCAAAAGTTGTGACGTGCTATCGAGGAAACAGATTCTGTCCTTGGATAGAAAAATTCGTATAAAATCACCAGTTCATCTTTTTGGCCTGAATTTATTCGACAGCGTGCTCTATATAATTGTCTTTCGTGATTCTGTTCTGAGTTTTTTGATTAGAGTTGCAGAAGTGCCCGGAAAAAATCATTTACTACCTGCTGTTCTGTTTTTCACAGATTCTGTCCTGTTTTGCCTTTCCTTCATTTTGCAAACCTTGAGCTTGCTTTTTCTTTGCAAAAACCTTTTGGCAATCTTGAGAAACAGTAGACCTTCAAGAATATCCTTATTTCCAGCAAGGAACAATTATTTTATTATGGGTACTAACCTCGCTAATCAGATTATGATGAGTTATGTATGAAGGGAGTTTTCAAGTGTGCGAGGGAAGATGATAAAAAGATTCAGGAGTGTCAAACGCTCAAGCTTAGGGATGCCCCCATGCACCCCCAAGAAATATTCAAGGAGACTCAAGCGTCTAAGCTTGGGGATGCCCCCGTGCATCCCCTTCTCCATCAACATTATAAGTTCGTCCTTCGTTCCACTATATTTTTATCACTTCATGTGTTATGTGCTATGCTTGGAGCGTCTTGCTTTTAGTTTTCCTTTTTAGTTTTCTTTAGCTTTTCATAACGAGTCGGAACTCAGCTTTCTTTATGTGGGAGAGAAACACGCTCCACTTCTACCTAGAACATAACATAGAATTCTCATGTCTATCTTTGATGTGTGTGTTCTTTGTCTTTTAATAGCTACTATCATGCTTAGCTTTTAGTTTGCATGCTTATCTTTTTAAAGTGCTTTTGTTTAGTTGGTTGCTTGAACTCTCTTTAGTTATCATGCTTATCTTATTAAGAGAGTTTGCTTCTGTTGCATTGGTTGATATGTCTATGATAAAGATGCTACGTGCATAACGGTGCTTAGTAGTTCATGTTTTCTTATGGTTAGTCTCAAATAGCTGGGGGGTTCCCAATGTGTTATTGGAGTACCAACATGATTTGTTTGCCTATGATGTGGTATGGTTTAGTAATATCTTCCTTCAAGAATTTATTTTGATTGACTTGGCGTATGCTCACGCATATTGAAGACTGTAAAGAAAGTCTGTCAAGCCTTGATGATCTTTTATTTCTGAGTAGCGATATAACTTCCATGCCTGATTCAATGTTGCTTTGTCGCTCTGCATGATTATGACCATCATTGCTCTCTTAGTTGGTCGCTCCCAGTCTTTTGCTAACCTTCGCCTGTAGTAAGCGGACTGACTGCTTGTGCATCCAAATTCTTTTAAACCAGTTATGCCATATGAGTCCACCATACCTTCCTACATGGTATTTACCTGCCATTCCTAACGAAGACTTTCATGTACCATCTCGAAATTATTCAAAAAAAATGCATTCCTATTTTGTGCCTCTGTTTTAAGTTCATGAGGAAGTAGTAGTTAATTCATGATCTTTTTAAGTTGCACAAGCTTCACCCCGGGATTGCATGTCTAATGTGCAAACCCATAACACGAGAAGGAACTGGCATTGAGTGCGCCCGGCTCAAAATTAATATAACAAACAAACCCTCCTTCACGCTTTGTTCATGAGAAATCAGAAAACTTTGGCAGTGATAAACAAAGGAGATTAAGAGGATGTGATCGTCCTCATTCGGGAGCCGTTCCTCGAAACTTGTCCATCTCAAGAAGTGATTGAGTTATCTGCTAGCATTCGTTGACGGAACATGCATAATAAAAAAATATATTATTACTTCTGTTTTAAAACCAAGAGCTCTGGTACATGCTTTGTCTTTGTTTCCGACTACGGGTTTTCAACCTTGCCAACAAAAGCCACGGTTCGAGAGTCTCCACCTTCTTTTAAAGCACCAACTACTGAGAGCATGATTGTCATTCTGAGTGTAATGTGCATTGTCCCAAAGTAGCATTGTCTTTTGCATGATTATGATATCGTTTATTCTGAAATCATTGTATCTAGTCATCACTTAAACCTTGAAGGTGCCCCTGCATTTATGTTTTGCTTCACTAAAGGGGGCAAGCGAGATATCACTTTATCATATTTGCACACCATGCTCATTACAAATCTATTTGATGTTTCAGTATCATGTTGTAAAACTTTCAGTTCATTGTGATTTTCTCATGAGGCAACTTAATTACTACAGATTCATTGTCTCAGTAAGCTTTTGTCATATGACTATGAAAAATCCTTATATGGTTAATAGCATGTCACCACAGAAATTATTCTTGTTATCATTTACCTACTCGAGGACGAGCAGGAATTAAGCTTGGGGATGTTGATACGTCCAAAACGTATCTATAATTTCTGCTTGCTCCATGCCTCTTATGGGTGATATTGCTATGATATTTATACACTTCCATACACTTTTGATCATATTTGGACTAACCTATTAACTCAGTGCACCCCAGTGCCAGTTTCTGTTTTCTGCTGTTTTTGTATTTCAGGTTTTCCCATTACGAAAACTGCCAGAAAAATCCCGGAAAAATTATATAAAAAATCAGCGTTTCAGAAGCTTCCCGGTAGCCCAAGTACAGCCGGAGGGGGGCCACCAGGGCTCCAGGCGCCCTGGTGGCGCGGCCCCCCTCCTGGCCGTGCCGGGGGGGCGCCCGGGCCCCCCACGCCTCCGCTGATGCCCCCCTTTGGCATAAATTTATATCGTGTCCCGAAGCCCTCGAGACGGGAACCCTTTTTCGCGATCTCATCTCTGTTCCGCCGCCGCCGCGCTTGCAAGATCGGGAGCACCAGGAGAACTCTTCCCGGCACCCTGCCGGAGGGGAGGATCACCACCGGGAGCTTCTCCACCACCATGGACGCCTCCCGGATGAGTTGTGAGTAGTCTCCCTTGGACCATGGGTCCATGACCAGTAGCTATGTGATGTTCTCCTCCCGTTCTTGTGCTTCACTAATTAGTCCTCGTGACCTGCCCTACATGATCGAGGCACATATGTAATACTTATGTTGTTGCTATGACGAGTTTGCTGGGATCCGATGGATTGTGAGATTATGTTCAGATTGTGTTTGAGTAATATATTTGATCTACCTCTTTTATATTTATGTTCGTAAGTAATTCTTGCATGTTCTCTGTTGCTATTTATTGCTTTGGCCAAGTAGTAGGTAGTGACTCCAAGAGGGAACGTTATGCTTGATTGTGGGTTCATGCCCCTCGATGACTAGCTTGAGTGACAGAAACATGAGTCTAGGGGATGTGCTATTGCCACAAGGGGGAAAACAACGGTGCTGGTGCCCGCGGGTGCAAGGATTGTTTACTTTACGCAAAGTTCTTTTAATGCAGTTGTCTGTTGCTTTGAGTTTACACTATGGGTGGGACTCGCAACTTAATACCAGCGAGATGTTCTGGATAGATATCTCAAGGTGGATGATTAGTAGTAGATGCAGATGGATTTCGGTCTACTTGCCTTGGCGTACCGCCCATGCTTTGAACCTCTACCTTTCTTGTAACATAGTTAGCATTGGTTTGCGCACATAATTCTGTCAATTTCCCAGCTGTAATTCGTTTACCTCACATAGCTGTTTTATCGTCTTCTGGGAGAGAGACATCACTAGTGAACGTCATGGGACCCCGGTCCATATTACCATCATTGATCACATCCGCTATTTACTTTACGCTTTTACTTACTATTTGCAGCAATACCTATCACTATTATCACTTGCGTTTGATCTTTTGTAAACGACAAGGCCGGAGGGATTGACAACCTCTCTGTACTCGTTGGGAGCAAAGTTATTTGTATTTGTGTGCAGGTCCACGTTGATTTCTAATATCTGGCGCCGTTAGCAGTTGACACCTTCTTGTTGAAACTGGGAGTCTCAGGGGAAATCGATCCTTGGTATCTTTGCCAAGGGAAAACTTCCACTACACTGCATCTCAAACCTTCCACTTGGGGTAACCAACGAGGGGCGAGAAGCCATAACAGGCCCGCATCATCTGGGTTTCACCGACCCACGCTGATACGTCCAAAACGTATCTATAATTTTTGCTTGCTCCATGCCTCTTGTGTGTGATATTGCTATGATATTTATACACTTCCATACACTTTTGATCATATTTGGACTAACCTATTAACTCAGTGCACCCCAGTGCCAGTTTCTGTTTTTTGCTGTCTTTGTATTTCAGGTTTTCCCATCACGTAAACTGCCAGAAAAATCCCGGAAAAATTATATAAAAAATCAGCGTTCCGGAAGCTTCCACACGGCCGAAGTAGGGCCGGAGGGGGGCACCAGGGCTCCAGGCGCCCTGGTGGCGCGGCCCCCCTCCTGGCCGCGCCGGGGGGGCGCCTGGGCCCCCCAGGCCTCCGCTGATGCCCCCCTTTGGCATATATTTAACACGCGTCCCGAAACCCTCAAGGACGGAACCCTTTTTCGCGATCTCATCTCTGATCCACCGCCGCCGCGCTTCCAAGATCGGGAGCACCAGGAGAACTCTTCCCGGCACCCTGCCGGAGGGGAGGATCACCACCGGGAGCCTCTCCACCACCATGGACGTCTCCCGGATGAGTTGTGAGTAGTCTCCCTTGGACCATGGGTCCATGACCAGTAGCTATGTGATGTTCTCCTCCCCTTCTTGTGATTCACTAATTAGACCTCGTGAGCTGCCCTACATGATCGAGGCACATATGTAATCCTTATGCTGTTGCTATGTTGAGTTTGCTGGGATCCGATGGATTGTGAGATTATGTTCAGATTGTGTTTGAGTAATATATTTGATTCACCTCTTTTATATTTATGTTCGTAAGTAATTCTTGCATGTTCTCCGTTGTTATTTATTGCTTTGGCCAAGTTGTAGGTAGTGACTCCAAGAGGGAACGTTATGCTTAATTGTGGGTTCATGCCCCTCGATGACTAGCTTGAGTGACAGAAACATGAGTCTAGGGGATGTGCTGTTGCCACAGGGGGGAAAACAACGGTGCTTGTGCCCGCGGGTGCAAGGATTGTTTACTTTACGCAAAGTTCTTTTAATGCAGTTGTCTGTTGCTTTGAGTTTACACTATGGGTGGGACTCGCAACTTAATACCAGCGAGATGTTCTGGATAGATATCTCAAGGTGGATGATTAGTAGTAGATGCAGATGGATTTCGGTCTACTTGCCTTGGCGTACCGCCCATGCTTTGAACCTCTACCTTTCTTGCAACATAGTTAGCATTGGTTTGCGCACATAATTCTGTCAATTGCCCAGCTGTAATTCGTTTACCTCACATAGCTGTTATATCGTCTTTTGGGAGAGAGACATCACTAGTGAACATCATGGGACCCCGGTCCATATTACCATCACTGATCACATCCGCTATTTACTTTCTACTTTTGCATGCTAGTTACAGTTTTACCTATCACTATTATCTCTTGCGTTTGACCCTTTGTAAAAGACAAGGCCGGAGGGATTGACAACATCTCTGTACTCGTTGGGAGCAAAGTTATTTGTATCTGTGTGCAGGTACAAGTTGATTGCTAATATCTGGCGCCGTTAGCAGTTGACACCTTCTTGTTGAAACTAGGAGTCTCAGGGGAAATAGATCCTTGGTATCTTTGCCAAGGGAAAACTACCGCTACACTGCATCTCAAACCTTCCACTTGGGGTAACCAACGAGGGGCGAGAAGCCATCAAGCAAAGTTTTCTGGCGCCGTCGCCGGGGACTCCACTCTTCATGATAGGGGAGTTGCACGCTATCTTTTACCTTTGCTTTTAGTCTTGTTAGTTTACCTTTCAGTTTTTGCTTTAGTATCTTTTATCGAAAATCACAAAAATAGTTATCTTGCTTGCTTGCTGCTATGGGTTCCACCGAGAACACCAAGTTGTGTGACTTCACTAGTCACAACAACGATGACTTTATCTGCACGCCTATCACTACACCTGCCACTTCAGCACCTTCGTATGAAATTAAACCTGCTTTACTGAACCTAGTTATGAAAGATCAATTCTCCGGTGCTGGAGATGATGCTGCTTTACACTTAAACAATTTTGTTGAACTATGTGATATGCAAAAGTACCAAGAAATAGATGGTAATATTGTTAAGCTTAAGCTTTTTCCTTTCTCCTTGAGAGGAGGAGCTAAAATTTGGTTTCAATCTTTGCCTAGAAATAGCATAGATTCATGGGACAAGTGCAAAGATGCTTTTATTGGAAAATACTATCCACCTGCTAAAATTATCCAACTAAGGAGTAACATAATGAATTTTAAACAATTGGATAATGAACACGTTGCCCAAGCTTGGGAACGTATGAAATCTCTTATCAAGAACTGCCCTACTCATGGTTTGACTACTTGGATGGTTATCCAAACTTTTTATGCAGGCTTGAACTTTACCTCGCGGAACTTGTTAGATTCGGCCGCGGGAGGAACCTTTATGTCAACTACACTTGGTGCTTCCACGAAGCTTCTCGATGAGATGATGACCAACTATTCCCAATGGCACACCGAACGCGATCCAACAAGTAGGAAGGTAAACTCTGTCGAGGAGATTTCCTCCCTAAATGAAAAAGTTGACTTGATCATGTCTCTACTTTCGAAGCAATCTTCTATTGATCCTCGTGATGTTCCTTTAAATTCTTTGATTGCTCAAGAACAAGTAGATGTGAACTTTATCTCTAGAAACAATTTTAATAACAATGCTTATAGGATTAATTTTGGTAGCAATCCTAGACCGTTCCCCTCTAATTCCTGTGGGAACAACAATGCTTGTCCTAGCACCAGGAACTCCACTACTGAACTAGAGATTATGCTTAAAGATTTCATCACTACCCAAAAAGCCTTTAATAAGAGTGTAGAAGAAAAACTAAACAAACTAGATGATCTCTCTTCGAAGGTAGACAATTTAGCCCATGAGGTAGAATTGCTTAAAATTAGAACTTCTCCTCTTGAGGAGAGGAAGGTCACTCCTATGAATGCTATTCAAGTGCAAATTAATGAAAACATTAGGATGTTGGCTAAACTTAAAGAGAGATGGGCTAGAGAAAGGGAGGAAGAAGATAGAATTAAGAACCTTCCTACCCACCACACTATTGCTACTATCCAAGTTGTTGAGGATATCCAAACTATTAGCACCCAATGCACTCCTGGTCCCATTGGACCTATTAATGGTGATGCTATGACCATAGAAACTACCAAACAAGTGAACCTATTGGACACCACTACCACTTTACTTGATAGTAGTGACCTTGATTTTGATAATTGCACTCTTACCGAAGTTATTGATTTCCTTCACAAGATGTCTAGAGATCCCCGCACTAGCACGCTTAACCTTTCCTTCACAGAGCATATCACTAATGCTCTCATCAAATCTAGGGAGGAGAAACTTAGAGTAGAAGCCTCCATACCTAGAAAGCTTGAAGATGGTTGGGATCCTATGATTAAAATTAAGTTGAATAACTTCTCTTGCTATGCTTTATGTGATGTTGGACCTAGTACCTCCTTTATGCCCAAAAGAATATATGATATGCTTAAATTGAAACCTTTTGATTCTTGTTCTTTTGGTGTTCGTCTTGTTGATTCTTCCATAAAGAAACCTTTGGGGAGGATCGACGATGTTCTTATCATTGTCAATGACAATTACGTTCCCGTTGATTTTACTATTATGGATATTGAATGTGAACCTTCTTGTCCAATTATTTTGGGACGTCCTTTTCTACACATTGTTGGTGCTATCATTGACATGAAAGAGGGGAATATAAAATTCCAATTTCCTCTCAAGAAAGGGATGGAACACTTCCCTAGAAAGAAGATTAAGTTACCTTTTGAGTCCGTTATACGGGCTAGCTATTCTTTTACTCTTGATAAAACTTGATCTTTTTGCATTATGCCTAGCTTAAAGGCATAAAAAAAGCGCTTTTGGGAGGCAACCCACAATGAATAAAATTTCATTTTGCTTTTGTTAGGTCTTGATGTTGTTACTACAGTAGCATCATCATTGTATCTTTGCTTTTCAACTTTGTGCCAAGTGTAGCCTCTGATTGCAAGAAAGTTCAAAAGTTGTGACGTGCTGTCCAGGAAACAGATTCTGTCCTTGGATAGAAAAATTCGTATAAAGTCACCAGGTCATCTTTTTGGTCTGAATTTTTTCGACAGCGTGCTCTATACAATTGTCTTTCGGGCCTCTGTTCTGAGTTTTTTTATTAGAGTTGCAGAAGTGCCCCGAAAAAAATCATTTACTACCTGCTGTTCTGTTTTTCACAGATTCTGTCCTGTTTTGCCTTTCCTTCATTTTGCAAACCTTGAGCTTGCTTTTTCTTTGCAAAAACCTTTTGGCAATCTTGAGAAACAGTAGACCTTCAAGAATATCCTTATTTCCAGCAAGGAACAATTATTTTATTATGGGTACTAACCTCGCTAATCAGATTATGATGAGTTATGTATGAAGGGAGTTTTCAAGTGTGCGAGGGAAGATGATAAAAAGATTCAGGAGTGTCAAGCGCTCAAGCTTGGGGATGCCCCCATGCACCCCCAAGAAATATTCAAGGAGACTCAAGCGTCTAAGCTTGGGGATGCCCCCGTGCATCCCCTTCTCCATCAACATTATCAGTTCGTCTTTCGTTCCTCTATATTTTTATCACTTCATGTGTTATGTGCTATGCTTGGAGCGTCTTGCTTTTTAGTTTTACTTTTTACTTTTCTTTAGCTTTTCATAACGAGTTGGAACTCAGCTTTCTTTGTGTGGGAGAGAGACACGCTCCACTTCAACCTAGAACACAACATATAATTTTCATGTTTATCTTTGTTGTGTATGTTCTTGGTCTTTCAATAGCTACTATCATGTTCATCTCTTAGTTTTCATGCTTATCTTTTTAAAGAGCTTTTGTTTAGTTGGTCGCTTGAACTCTCTTTAGTTATCATGCTTATCTTATTAAGAGAGTTTTCTTCTGTTGCATTGGTCGATATGTCTATGATAAAAATGCTACGTGCCTAATGGTGCTTAGTAGTTCATGTTTTCTTATGGTTAGTCTCAAATAGCTGGGGGGTTCCCAATGTGTTATTGGAGTACCAACATGATTTGTTTGCCTATGATGTGGTATGGTTTAGTAATATCTTCCTTCAAGAATTTATTATGATTGACTTGGCGTATGCTCACGCATATTTAAGACTGTAAAGAAAGTCTGTCAAGCCTTGATGATCTTTTATTTCTGAGTAGCGATATAACTTCCATGCCTGACTCAATGTTGATTTGTCGCTCTGCAAGATTATGACCGTCATTGCTCTCTTAGTTGGTCGCTCCCAGTCTTTTGCTAACCTCCACCTGTACTAAGTGGACTGACTGCCTGTGCATCCAAAATCCTTTAAACCAGTTATGCCATATGAGTCCACCATACCTTCCTATACATGGTATTTACCTGCCATTCCTAACGAAGACTTTCATGTACCAGCTCGAAATTATTCAAAAAAAAAGGCGTTTCTCTTTTGTGCCACTGTTTTAGTTCATGAGGAAGTAGTAGTTAATTCATGATCTTTTTAAGTTGGACAAGCTTCATCCCGGGATTGCATGTCTAATGTGCAAACCCATAATACGAGAAGGAACTGGCATTGAGTGCGCCCGGCTCATTAAAAAAATAATATAAACAAACAAACCCTCCTTCACGCTATGTTCATGAGAAATCAGAAAACTTTGGCAGTGATAAACAAAGGAGATTAAGAGGATGTGATCGTCCTCATTCGGGAGCCGTTCCTCGAAACTTGTCCATCTCAAGAAGTAATTGAGTTATCTGCTAGCATTCGTTGACGAAACATGCATAATCTAAAAAAAATATTTTTTTTACTTCTGTTTTTAAAACCAAGAGCTCTGTTACATGCTTTGTCTTTGTTTCCGACCATGGGTTTTCAACCTTGCCAACAAAATCCACGGTTCGAGAGTCTCCGCCTTCTTTAAGCACCAACTACTGAGAGCATGATTGTCATTCTGAGTGTAATGTCCATTGTCCCAAAGTACCATTGTCTTTTGCATGATTATGATATCGTTTATTCTAAAATCATTGTATCTAGTCATCACTTAAACCTTGGAGGTGCCCCTGCATTTATGTTTTGCTTCACTAAAGGGGGCAAGCGAGATATCACTTTATCATATTTGCACACCATACTCATTACAAATCTATTTGATGTTTCAGTATCATGTTGTAAAACTTCCAGTTCTTTGTGATTTTTTCATAAGGCAACTTAATTACTACAGATGCATTGTCTCAGTAAGCTTTTGTCATGTGACTATGAAAAAGTCCTTATATGGTTAATAGCATGTCACCACAGAAATTATGCTTGTTATCATTTACCTACTCGAGGATGAGCAGGAATTAAGCTTGGGGATGTTGATACGTCCAAAACGTATCTATAATTTCTGCTTGCTCCATGCCTCTTTTGTGTGATATTGCTATGATATTTATACACTTCCATACACTTTTGATCATATTTGGACTAACCTATTAACTCAGTGCACCCCAGTGCCAGTTTCTGTTTTCTGCTGTTTTTGTATTTCAGGTTTTCCCATCACGTAAACTGCCAGAAAAATCCCAGAAAAATTATAAAAAAATCAGCATTCCGGAAGCTTCCACATGGCCGAAGTAGGGCCGGAGGGGGGCCACCAGGGCTCCAGGCGCCCTGGTGGCGCGGCCCCCCTCCTGGCCGCGCCGGGGGGCGCCTGGGCCCCCCAGGCCTCCGTTGATGCCCCCCTTTGGCATATATTTAACACGCGTCCCGAAACCCTCGAGGACGGAACCCTTTTTCGCGATCTCATTTCTGTTCCACCGCCGCCGCGCTTCCAAGATCGGGAGCACCAGGAGAACTCTTCCTGGCACCCTGCCGGAGGGGAGGATCACCACCGGGAGCCTCTCCACCACCATGGACGCCTCCCGGATGAGTTGTGAGTAGTCTCCCTTGGACCATGGGTCCATGACCAGTAGCTATGTGATGTTCTCCTCCCCTTCTTGTGCTTCACTAATTAGACCTCGTGAGCTGCCCTACATGATCGAGGCACATATGTAATCCTTATGTTGTTGCTATGTTGAGTTTGCTGGGATCCGATGGATTGTGAGATTATGTTCAGATTGTGTTTGAGTAATATATTTGATTCACCTCTTTTATATTTATGTTCGTAAGTAATTCTTGCATGTTCTCCGTTGTTATTTATTGCTTTGGCCAAGTAGTAGGTAGTGACTCCAAGAGGGAACGTTATGCTTGATTGTGGGTTCATGCCCCTCGATGACTAGCTTGAGTGACAGAAACATGAGTCTAGGGGATGTGTTGTTGCCACAAGGGGAAAAACAACGGTGCTTGTGCCCGCGGGTGCAAGGAATGTTTACTTTACGCAAAGTTCTTTTAATGCAGTTGTCTGTTGCTTTGAGTTTACACTATGGGTGGGACTCGCAACTTAATACCAGCGAGATGTTCTGGATAGATATCTCAAGGTGGATGATTAGTATTAGATGCAGATGGATTTCGGTCTACTTGCCTTGGCGTACCGCCCATGCTTTGAACCTCTACCTTTCTTCCAACATAGTTAGCATTGGTTTGCGCACATAATTCTGTCAATTGCCCAGCTGTAATTCGTTTACCTCACATAGCTGTTTTATCATCTTTTGGGAGAGAGACATTACTAGTGAACATCATCGTACCCCGGTCCATATTACCATCACTGATAACATCCGCTATTTACTTTCTGCTTTTGCATGCTAGTTACAGTTTTACCTATCACTATTATCTCTTGCGTTTGACCCTTTGTAAACGACAAGGCCGGAGGGATTGACAACCTCTCTGTACTCGTTGGGAACAAAGTTATTTGTATCCGTGTGCAGGTCCAAGTTGATTGCTAATATCTGGCGCCGTTAGCAGTTGACACCTTCTTGTTGAAACTAGGAGTATCAGGGGAAATCGATCCTTGGTATCTTTGCCAAGGGAAAACTACCGCTACACTGCATCTCAAACCTTCCACTTGGGGTAACCAACGAGGGGCGAGAAGCCATCACACGCAGCTGCCGACCCAACCAGCTGGACAGGCTCCTGCGTGCCAACCCACAGATCTTCGTGGAGACCCGCCGTTGCGCCACCTCAGCTGCCTGTCTGCCTACATGGCACCTCAGGCACCGCTGGCCAGGGCGCGTGTCAACACGAGGAGGAGCGGCGATGGACAAGACGGACGTCGCCCCCCCCCCCCCCCCCCCCCCCCCCCC
>LR738715.1:749143264-749228820 GCA_902687465.1 Secale cereale | reverse complement strand
CCCCGTCCCCGATAAAGCAAGGACACCTAAGCTGGGCGCATTAAATGCACCTTGTCCTGTAATGCGAGGGATAACCTCGCATCACTGTACCCTTTCCACCTCCTGTGTGCCACTGTGGCAACCCCTTTTCCCTATAAAAGGAGGCCCGAGGCGACCAGGAGAAGGATTCGGCTTTTTAGAACTCCTCACGACTCTCTTGGAGCTCCTCGTTAGCTGAAGAACACCAAGATATAATCCACAAAAGCAGGAGTAGGGTTTTACGCATCTTTGCGGCCCGAACCTGGGTGAAGGAACCGTGTCCTGACCGTTAGATCCGATCTTCTCTCAACCCCGCGCCCCGCAACCGTAGTAGGGATTCTTGTGATCCAATAGGTGTCGATCCAAATACCCCGACATCTTTGGCGCGCCAGGTAGGGGGCGCAGTTGTGAGAATCGGCTCTGGTGATCGGCCCGACGCTGTCTCGTCTTCGTGGCTCTTTGAGGAGGCCAGAAGACTTGCGCTCGAGCGACTGCAAATAAAAGCTAAGTTACATCAAACTTTGGATATTTCTACCCTATTATTTAAAGTTATTATCCTCGGAGCTGTCATTCTTTGTGCAAAAAGAAACCTGCACGCAGATGGGGCCCTTCCCGATCGGCAACGCCTTTGTTCTGTTTCGATTCAGCTCAACAGTTCAGACGGCTGGGTTTGAAACGGTAGGGTAGCCTTCCGCAATCGACAAAGCTCTCGACTCTTACTCGAGTCAAACTCGACAGTTCGAGCGGCTGCGTTGAGAGCGGCAAGGTGGCAGACCCTTCCGCAATTAACAAAGCTCTCGACTCTAACTCGAGTCAAACTCGATAGTTCGAGTGGCTGCGTTAAGAGCGGCAAGGTGGCAGACCCGGCAGCATGCTCACCCGGCAGGACAATTGGGACCCGTCCCCAAGACGCCGCCTCGGGTATTTCGCGCCGGCAAGCCTACCCAGTTAACGTAGGGTGGAAACACGAGGAGGCAGCAAACAGGAAAATAACATGCATGATTCTGAAGATATTTCAAAGTTATATTACATTATGGCATCGCTGCGGTTCTAACTAAAGATAAAATTTGTCTTGGGCATGAACCCGCAGCGGCAAGGAAGAACGGGGTGCTTAATCCCGACGCTGGCCCTCTACCCTCTTGATTTCGTCGATGCGGCTGATGACAGGGTTGATGCGCTCCTTGAGCGCCGTGAGGTCGGCATCCTCCGGCAAGCTGTCCATCGCGGCTTCGAAGTCGAGGGTGGGGTTCCAGAACGCCACCTTGGTGAGGACCTTGGTCATGACTCCCCGGTAGAGCCGCCGGGCCTCCCCGACGAGCATGGCCGTTCTGTTGGAGTGAAGATCAGTCAAGGCGCTGAGGACGACCTCGAAGAACAGGGTCAGCTTAGCGTTGACGGACCCGCTCCATTCAGGAGCATACCTCACATTCGGCATCCCCATGAGGGCCAAATGTGAGGTAACCCTGCCGGCGATGTCCTCCAGCCGGCTGATCCACCTGTTCTCCTCCACCACGTATTCTTGGTGGGAGGCGCCCTCGTCTGCCCGCAGTTGCTTCTCCTCCTCCAGGCTGTTGGCCAAGGCCCCCTCCCGAGCAGAGCTCTCCGCCAACGTCTTCTCGAGATTCTCCAGCCTCAGCCTGAGATCTCTGATGGAGCTTTGCGCCTAGGAGAGCTCCCCAGTCTTGCTGATGACCACTCCCTGCGCCTCTGTCAAGGCGCAGTTGAGTCTGGTCTTCTCGTCAGACAGCCTGGGGGCCTGCTCCTTCAGCCCATCCCGTTCCACCTCCAGCTCTTGTATCTTGCCGCATGGGCCAGAGCCTGGGCATCGAGCGCCTCCTTGTGCCTCTGCCCCAGCTCGTGAGTCCGCCGCTCGACAAGAGCCTCAAGCTCCTCATCCTTGCCACGGAGTGTTGCAGCAAGCTTCGCCTCACGCGCGGTGAGGTCTTCCTCCTGGGAATCGAGGGCGGCTTGGTGCTGGTTCCGGTCGGCCTCCGCCACCGCAGCCAAGTTCGCTGCCTCTTCCTGGGCCTTCTCAATGTCGGCCATCTTCATGATGAGCTCCGCATTATGCTTGGCCAGTTCTTCCTGGAAGGCCCTCTGCTCCCCGCGGGACTGGTGGAACCAGGCTTGCGCCTCAGCAACGCGCACCTGGAAGTCCGCTTCCGCGTCGTCCACTGCTGCCGCCCTGGACTTAACCTTGTCCAGACGGGCACAGTAGAGCGCCTGAAGCTTCCGGAAGTTGGCCCGGAAGAGCTGCCCCTCTAGAGATCCATCACAGCCGGCACCTGGTTCGTCAACAACCTCGAGCCCAGCGGCAGCAAGCACTTCGCCATCAAGGATTTCCCCTCCGGCAGGCGCCCGGGAGTTTGACGCCCCGGCAAGATGGACGAAGAGGTTGTCGCCCACCTTTAGGTACCTGCCGAGGCCCGAGGCCATGGAGGAAGAAGGCTGATCATCGATCGCCTCTTCCTCGGTTGTGGCCTTGCCGGCCTCCCCGGCAGGCCCACCGCTGGCGCCCTCGACGGCACCCTTGGCAGAATCCTCAGCAGCCTTGTCCGCAGCGGCCCTGGCGGCGTCCTTGGCGGCCTCCTCAGCGGCGATCTTGTCGGCCTCCGCCACGGCCTCCTCAGCAACCTCCTTGATGACGGCGTCCACGTCCTCTACATCCATCGAAGAGGGGCCTGAGCTGTGACGGGGACAATGAAGTCAAGAAAAAGCGCGAGGGAAAAGCAAAGACGAAAGACAGGCAACTCACCAGCGCCGGGCTGTGAAGCGGAAGTTCCCTCCCCGCCGGCGTCGCACGTCGGGGCTGGGCCGCCAGCACCCAAGTCTTCCTCCTCCTCCATGCGTGTGGGCTCCATGCTTGGTGCCCTTGCCGGGGATGCCCCTCGTGGCGGCGTGGTCGATGGGGGTGGTGAGTTGGGAGTGGCCCCCTGCGGCTCCACTTGCTGCTGCTCCCGTCCTACAACACCGGCGAGGTCAGCACCTTTAGCATCCAACGCCTACTGCATGTCGAGCGAGAAGAGGTTGGCGAACTTACGCTGGGGGTTGTGCCGGGGGCTGCCGTCGGAGCTGTTCAACACCACCAGTGGTGTCTCCGAAGCCCCAGCCGGGGGCTGGCTGCTCGCCGAAGCCCTGGCCCTCTTCACCCTCTGGGCCAACGTCTCAACGTCCCTGAAGAAGCAAGAACAAGTCAAGATGAATGGCATGGTCTAGGAAGATGGGAATGACGATAAGGAATGGAATACTTACTCGTCGTCCATTTCTCCCTCCTCCGCTGTTTTCCTCTTCCTCTTCGGGCTGAGAGGCCCGAGGTCGAAGGGGAACTCCACGTCGCCCTCCGAATCGACGTCTGCCGGGGGAGGCGAAGAAGGGGGCGGAGTTTGTGCGCGCCTCGACGAAGAAGGAGCTGCCGCTTTCTTCTTCTCGGCGGACTTCGTCGACCTCTTCGCCGCCGTGGCCCTCATAAGGCGCCCGGACCCCTCCAGGGCCAGTTGAGGCCGCGCAGTCTTGCCGGGCCAAACCGGCTCGCTGGAACTGGCCCGCCGCAAGACTCGCCCTCTTCCCCTGACTGGCTCCGCGCCAGCCGCCACATCCTCCGATGACAAAGACCCGTCGGCCAGGTCCTCAACCAGCGGAGCCCCGGTGCTGGCGCTGTTAGCCTCTCCGGCAGTCGCCGCCCACTGGGCGAACTCCTCCTCCTCCGCAGCAGCGGCGTCCTGGTCCTCCATACCTCCGGCGCTGCCGGCCTCCCTGATGAGCCACGCCTCCCTCGCCCTGGCGGCGATGTAGTCCAGCTCCTTCGGGGTGGTGTCCCTGACGAGCCACCGCTCGGCGTCAGGATTGACGCACACCTCGACCAGAGAATCGAAGAACTGCTGCACGACCTCGTCCTCCGGCTCCTGCCAGCTCGGGACGGGGCCGTGCGCACTGCATTCCGGCATCATGGCGACGATTTCAGACTGGCGCGAATTGTTGCACAGCGGGACCACCCCCGCTGGCAGCTTGAAGAACTGCCCCTTGACGGACTTGCCGGCCTTGGCGGCAGCCTTGGCGGCCTTGCCGGTCCGCTCGACCTCGCCACCGTGGCCCACATCCAGCTGGAAGAGTCGCTGACAGAAATGGGCGTGGCCCATCACTGTGAAGTTGTGTTTGAGGCCAGCGCGGAGCCGCATGACATCGGCCGGGTTCCTGAAGAGCCAAGTTGGCCTCCCCTTTTTGTGCAGCGGAGCAATCTGACGGAGGATGAAATCCACCCCGATCATCTCGAGGGTGAGTCCGGCTTGGACAAGCCGGGTAATCCTGGTGACGCCGACAGTGAGCCTCCCGTCGGCGGCGTCGACATCGCTCCAGTCGCTGCCACGGACCGGCGGCGCCCGGCGGACCCTGCAGAATGTTGGCGGCTTGTCCTCCTCGATCCAGCACCACCGGCCGCGCCATTCGTCCCACCTCTCCTTCACGGCGCCCTCCGGGTACACCACCTTGAGTCTCAGAATCCAGGCGATGCCTCCAGAGACTGAGCCTCCCGGCTGGATCCGAGGGATGAAGTAGTGGCGGAAGAGCGCCGTGTTGGGCTGCACTCTGACAAAGCTCTCGCAGAGGTGTGCAAAGAAGGCCATGCACGCCACCGCATTTGGGATGAAATCCAAAAGACGGAAGCCAAAGGTGTGCATGATGTCGCAGAAGAAATCAGAGAAGGGAGGACACAACCCGCAAGAGAAATAATCAACAAAGAAGGGGTACCGATTTGAGCTGGGCGGGGCGCAAGCGGCCGGAACGATGCGCGTCGCCAGATGGCCAAAGCCCTTCGCCCCATCCCCCATCTCCGCCCCCCAAACGGGTTTGAAGGCAGCCCGAAGCTCGAAGACATCGACCGACGACGAGATGAAGATAGCGGCCTACGTCCGATCCCCCGTAAACACGCCCTCCGGCGGCGCCGCAGGCCCGGCACCCTTGGCGGCCCCTTTACCCTTGGCGGGTTTGGATGCCATGGCGGCTGACTGGGGAGGTTGAGGGAAGGGGATGGCGAAGCAACAGTGGCGGGCGGCGGCGAAGGCTTCGGAAGGAAGGAAGAAAGGGGAGAGCGGCTCTTAGATTGGAAGAGGCGCGAGGAAAGAGGAGGAAGTGAGCAGCGCGCTCGTGGATATTCCTTTTTATGGGGAAGGCGCAGGCCGCCTCTTTTCACGTTTACTACGACGTGACGCATGCCTGCGGAAACCGCCCCTTGCATGCCGCCCACGTCACGCACGCCCCTCCACCCCGCGCTGCACGCGCGGGTCGTGGGAGGCACAGCGCGCGTAAATTTTACCACGGTGAAAACCACCCCGCCTGCCCGCGCACTGTTCTGGGTCTAGCCCAACAACGTGTCGCGCTTATGTGTGGCCCAGGCCCGGGGGCTCCTGTTGGTGTACAAAAAGAGGGGTACACTTTTTGTACCCTTATGACTATGCACGGGCAGTCTGAGCCACGGCGCCACCACACCAAGCATGGCAAAGGAGGCAAGCCGGGGCGAGACTGAAGCTCGATGGAGACTGGAGCGACGCCAAGAACAAGACCACAAAGAGCAAAGGGACGAAATGGCGTCCCCCGTCAAGATCCTTGCCGGGGCCGGCTCTGGCAGCCCCGGCAAGACACTTGCCGCGACAGCTCGCCCCGTGCCTGCGGAGCGAATCACCCTTGAGTCCACCGCCCCCATGGGGCGAGGATTCGGGAGATATCCCCATGGTAGCATGCAGATATTTGTGAAGACATTCAAGATCAGATGCAAGTTAAGAAGACGACGACCCTTGGCGGGATCCCAGCCAAGGAGGACTAGAAGGCCCCCGGCAAGCACCTTGCCGGGGATGACAGCAGGCGCCACAGCAAGACCCTTGCCGGGGCCCTCGGCAAGGCCCTTGCCGAGGACACCCATGGGGCCACCGTCAGGCCCGCATGAACTGGGTTTCACTGACCCACGCAGCTGTCGACCCAACCAGCTGGACAGGCTCCTGCGTGGCAACCCACAGATCTTCGTGGAGACCCGCTGTTGGGCCACCTCAGCTGCCTGTCTGCCTACATGTCACCTCAGGCACCGCTGTCCAGGGCGCGTGTCAACACGAGGAGGAGCGGCGACGGACAAGACGGACATCTCCCCCCATCCCCGATAAAGCAAGCACACCTAAGCTGGCGCATTAAATGCACCTTGTCCTGTAATGCGAGGGATAACCTCGCATCACTGTACCCTTTCCACCTCCTGTGTGCCACTGTGGCAACCCCTTTTCCCTATAAAAGGAGGCCCGAGGCGACCACGAGAAGGATTCGGCTTTTTAGAACTCCTCACGACTCTCTTGGAGCTCCTCGTTAGTTGAAGAACACCAACATATAATCCACCAAAGCAGGAGTAGGGTTTTACGCATCTTTGCGGCCCGAACCTGGGTAAAGGAACCGTGTCCTGACCGTTTGATCCGCTCTTCTCTCAACCCCGCGCCCCGCAACCGTAGTAGGGATTCTTGTGATCCCATAGGTGTCGATCCAAATACCCCGACATTGTGGTTATGTTGCTGTCCTTTGGTGCCAATCATATGAGCGCACGCGTGGATCACACCATAGGGTTAGTTGTATGTCTATAGGACTATGTATTGGAGGGCAAGACTGACAAAAGCTTCAACCTAGCGTAGAAAGTGATGCATACGAGATTGAAGGGGGACCAATATATCTTAATGCTATGGTTGGGTTTTACCTTAATGAACATTAGTAGTTTCGGATGCTTGCTAATAGTTCCAATCATAAGTGTGTAGAATTCCAAGTAAGGGATGACATGCTAGCAGTGGCCTCTCTCGCATAAAACTTGCTATCAGTCTAGTAACGTAGTCAATTGCTTAGGGGCAATTTCACAACTCCTACCACCACTTTTCCACACTCGCTATCACTAACTTTATTTCTTCTTTATCTTAACGGCCCCTAGTTTATATTTACGTGCTCTTTATATTCTTGCAAACCCACAAAAACTACAAAGTACTTCTAGTTTCATACTTATTCTAGGTAAAGTAAACGTCAAGCGTGCGTAGAGTTGTATCGGTGGTCGAGAGAACTTTAGGGAATATTTGTTCTGCCTTTAGCTCCTCATTGGGTTCAACACTTTTACTTATGGAAAGAGGCTACAACTGATCCCCTACACTTGTGGGTTATCAAGACCTTTTTCTGGCGTCGTTGTCGGGGAGCAATAGCGTGGGGTGAATATTCTCGTGTGTGCTTGTTTGCTTTATCACTAAGTAGATTTTATTTGCTGTTCTAAGTTGTTCTCTATCTTTAGTTATGGGTAGGAAACGCAAAATAACAAAAAAATAGTGGTACCTACTGAACCAATGGTTGAAGAACCACTCAAAATATATCACACTCTTGAAGCTTTTTACTTGGATCATCTTCGATCTCTATGTGCTCAGGCTGAAACCCCAACTAGCTTAGCTGAGGGAAAATCTTTAGATGAGCATGCTTGTTATGTGCGACACCGCATATCTGAAAAAGGGAAACTTTTATGGGATCAAATTCATCGTTTGTAATTCTATGCTTGGAACTTATGTGAAATTTATGATTTTACTTGTTGTTCTGAAGACCCTACGAAACACCTTTCCTACCAATGTGAGTTTAGTAATAATGGAATCATATCTTCGTATGCTAAGGGTGTTTGTAGTTACTATGATGTTCAACAAATTGAAGAATTTGTTGCTTTTAAGGGTGCTTATTAAATTGCTTCTTTGATTGAAAAGTATGCTGCTACTCTTTACAAATCTGAAAATTTTGCTATATTTAAATATTGTTACGATAATTATGCTACTAATGCCTATGTTAAACCATATATTGAGTACTCCTCCGCTGTCCAAGAAGAGACTAATATTTTGCAGGAGTCTATGGAAGAAGAAATTAATGACATTGTGAACTCATTGGATGAAAAAGATGATGAGGAGAGCGAAGAACAAAAGGAGGAAGAGAGGATTAGCTACCCGTGCCCACCTTCTAATGAGAGTAACTCTTCAACTCATACATTGTTTAATTTCCCTTCGTTCTTACCGAAGGATTTATGCTATGATGATTGTTATAAACCCGTTGATTCTTTTGAAATATCCCTTTTTGATGATGCATGCTATGCTTGTGGCCTAGATGCCAATATGAATTATGCTTATGGAGATGAACTTGCTATAGTTCCTTATGTTAAACATGATATTGTTGCTATTGCACCCACGCATGATAGTCCTATTATCTTTTTGAGTTCTCCAAACTACACTATATCGGAGAAGTTTGCACTTATTAAGGATTATATTGATGGGTTGCCTTTTTCCGTTACACATGATGATTTTGATGAATATAATATGCATGTGCTTCCTGCTCCTACTTGTAATTATTATGAGAGAGGAACTACATCTCCGCCTCTCTATGTTTCCAACATGATAAAATTGCAAGAAACTGCTTATACTATGCATTGGCCTTTACTTGATGTGCATGAATTGTTTCTTGTATGACATGCCGATGCATAGGAAGAGAGTTAGACTTTGTTGTTGCATTACACATATCACTTTGTGCTCACTACTAAATGCCAAATCATTGCTAATTAAAATTGGCTTTGATATACCTTGGGATCCGGGTGGATCCATTACTTGAGCACTATATGCCTAGCTTAATGGCTTTAAAGAAAGCGCTGCTAGGGAGACAACCCGGAAGTTTTAGAGAGTCATTTATTTCTGTTGTGTGCTTTTATAAAGTTTAAAAACAAAAACAAAATAAGAGGGGAACCTAAAACTTTTTCAAAAAGAAAAGTGAAAGTAAGAAGGACGAGCACCGTTGAAATGGGGGAGCTCCTTGAACTTTGTTCATGCCCATGGAAACTGTGCAAATCTTGAATTACAGAAACTTTTCATCAAAAACAATTATCCCCCTGTACAATTCCATTGTATTATAAAAATAATGTGCCAAGAGTTTCCTTTAGGATGATTAAACTGCTTGTTGGTTTGTGCGGTGCAAAAATAGAAACTTTGGCTGTAGTGCGCGATTATACATTTTTTACTGGAAAATCGAAAGGATCTGAAACTTTTTTCAAAGTATTTTTATACAAATTGTTGATTTTTCCTAATTTTTCCAGAATTTTAGAGTTACAGAAATATGGTGAACGTTCGGATTACTACAAACTGTCCTGTTTTCACAGATTGCTGTTATAGCTTCATTATTTGCATATGTTTGAATTCTTGTTGATGCCTCCTTGACTTGGGGCCATAGAATTATGATAGCATACAGTGGGTAAGGTTTGTTTATAATTATACAATAATGTTAGAGCAGTACATGATGGGATTTTATTGATCATATGCACTAACCCCGCCACTAAAAGTTCGGTTAAGTTTTGTGTGGATGAAGTGTTCGAAGACCGAGGATGTCTCGATGTGAGAAGAAGGAGGATAGGCAAGAGCTCAAGCTTGGGGATGACCAGGGCACCCCAAGTAAATATTCAAGGAGACTCAAGCATCTAATCTTGGGGATGCCCAGGAAGGCATCCCATCTTTCTTCAACAAGTATCGGTATGTTTTCGGATTCATTTCGTTCACATGATATGCGTAAACTCTTGGAGCGTTGTGTGCTTTTCCTTTTTATTTTAATAAATGCACCATGCTGGCATGAGATGGTCCTTGGTTGATTTATAGAATGCTCTTTGCACTTCACTTATATCTTTTGAGTATGACTTTATAGAATGCTTCATGTGCTTCACTTATATCATTTGAAGTTTGGATTGCATGTTTCTCCTCACATAGAAAACCGCCATTTGTGGAATGCTCTTTCGCTTAACTTATAATTGTTAGAGCGTGGACATAACTTTTGTAGAAAGAATTAAAACTCTCTTGCTTCAGTTATATCTATTTAGAGAGTTGACAGGAATTGGTCATTCACATGGTTAGTCATAAAATCCTACATAAACTTTTAGATCGTTGAATATGATATGTTTGATTCCTTGCAATAGTTTTGCGATATAGAGAAGCTAATATGTCGGAGGTACTAGTGAATGATTGTGGTCTAGTAAAAATATTGGTGTTAAGGTTTGTGATTCCCGAAGCATGCACGTATGGTCTCCTAACTATGTAACCAAATTGGCGTGCATTGTATTTTGATTGTTTATCTTTGTGTGAAGGTCGGGGGTGCGCGATGGTTAACTCCTACCAACCTCCCCCCTAGGCTAGGAGCATGCGTTGTAGTATTTTTGCTTCGAGGGCTAATAGATTTTTCGCAATAAGTATGTGAGTTCTTTATGACTAATGTTGAGTCCATGGATTATACGCACTCTCACCCTTCCACCTGCTAGCCACTCTAGTACCGCGCAACTTTCGCCGGTGCACCAAACCACCTTATACCCTTCCTCAAAACAGCCACCATACCTACCTATTCTGGCATTTCCATAGCCATTCCGAGATATATTACCCTGTAACTCCACCGTTCCATTTATTATGACACGCACCATCATTGCCATATTACCTTGCATGATCGTAAGATAGCTAGCATGATGTTTTCATGGCTTGTCCGTTTTTTGATGTCATTGCTACGCTAGATCATTGCACATCCTCGTACACCGCCGGAGGCATTCATATAGAGTTATACTTTGTTCTAGTATCGAGTTGTAATATCGAGTTGTAAGTAAATAAAAGTGTTATGGTCATCATTATTAGAGCATTTTCCCAAAAAAAAAGTAAACAAGAAAGGCCAAATAAAAAAGTAAAAAAAAAAAGAAAGGCCAAAAAAGGCCAAATAAAAAAAGAGAAGGCCCAAAAAAAGAAAAAAGGGACAATGCTACTATCTTTTTTTTCCACACTTGTGCTTCAAAGTAGCATCATGATCTTCATGATAGAGAGTCTCCTATGTTGTCACTTCCATATACTAGTGGGAATTTTCATTATAGAACTTTGCTTCTATATTCCAACGATGGGCTTCCTCAAATGCCCTAGGTCTTCATGAGCAAGCAAGTTGATGCACACCCACTAGTTTTATTTTGAGCTTTCATACACTTATAGCTCTAGTGCATCTGTTACATGGCAATCCCTACTCACTCACATTGATATCTATTGATGGGCATCTCCATATCCCATTGATACGCCTAGTCGATGTGAGACATTCTCCCTACTTTTCTCTACTACCACCTTCTATTCCACCCATAGTGCTATGTCCATGGCTCACGCTAATGTATTGCGTGAAGAGTTGAAAAGGTTCAAAAAAGTAAAGTATGAAAACAATTGCTTGGGTGACACCGGGATAGGCATGAGGGGTACCTTGTGTTAAAAAAAGGGAGCATAAAAGACTATGATTTTGTAGGGATAACGTTCTTTAGCATTGATATTTTGAAAGACTTGATTGTTTGTTGGGATGCCCGAGTATTAAATTCTTTTATATTAAATGATAGACTATTGCTTTGAATCACTCGTGTCTTAATATTCATGCCATGATTAGATTACATGATCAATATTAAGCTAGGTAGCATTCCACATCAAAAATTATCTTTTTTATTATTTACCTACTCGAGGATGAGTAGGAATTAAGCTTGGGGATGCTGATACGTCTCCGTCGTATCTATAATTTTTGATTGTACCATGCCAATATTCTACAACTTTCATATACTTTTGGCAAATTTTTATACTATTTTTTGGGACTAACATATTGATCCAGTGCCCAGTGTCAGTTCCTGTTTATTGCATGTTTTTTGTTTCACGGAATATCCATATCAAAAGGAGTCCAAACGAAATAAAAATGGACGGAGATTTTTTTTGGAATATATGTGAATTTCGGGAAGCGGAACCAACATGAGACGATGCCCAACATGAGACGATGCCCGAGTGGGCCACGAGGTAGGGGAGCGCACCCACCAGGGGCAGGCGCGCCCTGGGCGCTCGTGGCAACTCTGTAAGGCGGTTGATGCCCTTCTTTCGCCGCAACAAAGCTAATATCCGGATAAAAATCGTGTCAAAAAATTAGCCCAATCGGAGTTACGGATCTCCGGGAATATAAGAAACGGTGAAGTGCCGGAATGTGGGAACGCAGAAACTGAGAGGTACAGAGAGACAGATCAAATCTCGGAGGGGCTCTCGCCCCTCCGCCGCCATGGAGGCCATGTAATAGAGGGGAAAACCTTCTCCCACCTAGGGAGAAGGTCAAGGAAGAAGAAGAAGGAGGGGGGCTCTCTCCCCCTCGCTTCTGGTGGCACCGGAGTGCCACCGAGGCCATCATCGTGTGACGGCGATCTACACCAACACCTCCGTCATCTTCACCAACATCTCCATCACCTTCCCCCATCTATGTACAGCGTTCGACTCTCCCGCAACCCGATGTACCCTCTACTCGAACATGGTGCTTTATGCTTCACATTATTATCCAATGATGTGTTGCCATCCTATTATGTCTGAGTAGATTATCGTTGTCCTATCGGTGATTGGTGAATTGCTATGATTGGTTTAAATTATTTGTGGTTAAGTTGTTGTCCTTTGGTGCCCATCATATGAGCGCGCGCGTGGATCACACCATAGGGTTAGTTGTATGTTGATAGGACTACGTATTGGAGGGCAAGAGTGACAGAAGCTTCAACCTAGCGTAGAAATTGATGCATACGGGATTTAAGGGGGACCAAATATCTTAATGCTATGGTTGGGTTTTACCTTAATGAACGTTAGTAGTTGCGGATGCTTGCTAATAGTTCCAATCATAAGTGCGTAGAAGTCCAAGTAAGGGATGACATGCTAGCAGTGGCCTCTCCCGCATAAAACTTGCTATCGGTCTAGTAACGTAGTCAATTGCTTAGGGGAAATTTTGCAACTCCTACCACCACTTTTGCACACTCGCTATCACTGACTTCATTGCTTCTTTATCTTAACAGCCCTTAGTTTATATTTACGTGCTCTTTATATTCTTGCAAACTTATCCCACAAAAACTACAAAGTACTTCTAGTTTCATACTTGTTCTAGGTAAAGTAAACGTCAAGCGTGCGTAGATTTGTATCGGTGGTCGATAGAACTTGAGGGAATATTTGTTCAGCCTTTAGCTCCTCGGTTGGTTCGACACTATTACTTATCGAAAGAGGCTACAACTGATCCCCTACACTTGTGGGTTATCACTTTCTCTAGGAACACATTAAAATTCAAGGGAACGGTAGCACGGGCCATTGATCTACAACATAGATATACAAAAACTATCAGGACAAAATTCATGATAAATTGAATTCAATTAATCATATTACTAAAGAACTCCCACTCAAGTCATCTAAATGATCACGTGATCCAAATCAACCATGTCCGATCATCATGTGAGATGGAGTAACTTTCAATGGTGAACATCTTATGTTGATCATATCCACTCTATGTTTCACGTTCGACCTTTCGGTCTCCAGTTTTCTGAGGCCATGTATGTACATGCTAGGCTCGTCAAGTTTAACCTGAGTATTCTGCACGTGCAAAACTGTCTTACACCCGTTGTATGTGAACGTAGAGCTTATCACACCTGATCATCACGTGGTGTCTCGGCACAACGAATTGTCGCAACTGTGCATACTAAGGGAGAACACTTGTACCTTGAAATTTTAGTAAGGGATCATCTTATAATGCTACCATCGTTCTAAGCAAAATAGGATTCATAAAAAGATAAACTTCACATGCAATCAAAATATGTGACATGATATGGCCATCATATTGTGTTTTTGATCTCCATCTCCAAAGCATTGTCATGATCTCCATCATCACCGGCTTGACACCATGATCTCCATCGTAGCATCGTGGTCGTCTCGCCAACTATTGCTTCTACTAATATCATTAACTCATAGTGATAAAGTAAAGCAATTACATGGCATTCACAATTCATACAATAAAGAGACAACCATAAGGCTCCTGCTGGTCGCCGATAATTTACAAAACATGATCATCTCATACAATAACGTATAACTCATCATGTCTTGACCATATCACATCAAAACATGCCCTACAAATACAAGTTAGACGTCCTCTACTTTGTCATTGCAAGTTTTACATGACTGCTACGGGCTTCTAGCAAGAACCGTTCTTACCTACGGCACAAAAAACCAGAACGGTGATTTATCAAGTTTGATGTTTTTACCTTCAACAAGGACTGGCCGCAGTCAAATTCGATTCAACTAAAGCAAGAGAAATAGACACCCGCCAGCCACCTTTATGCAAACAAGTTGCACGTAAAGGTGGAACTGGTCTCATGAACGCGGTCATGCATGTAATGTTGGCCCGGGACGCTTCATCTTACAATACCACCGAATCAAAATAAGACGTTGGTGGTAAGCAGTATGAACATCGCCACCCACAACTCCTTTGTGTTCTACTCGTGCATATCATCTACGCATAGAGCTGGCTCATGATGCCACTGTTGGGGACGTAGCATGCAATTTCAAAAAAATAATACGCTCACACAAGATCTATCTAGGAGATGCATAGCAACGAGAAGGGAAGAGTGTGTCTACATCGTAGACTGAAAGCGGAAGCGTTGGATTAACGCGGTTGATGTAGTCCAACGTCTTCGCGATTCAACGAATCAAGCACCGAATGTACGACACCTCCAAGTTCTGCACACGTTTAGCTCGGTGATGTCCCACGAACTCTTGATCTAGCAGAGTGTCGAGGGAGACTTCCGGCAGCACGCCGCCATGTTGACGGTGATTGTGAAGTAGATCGCACAGGGCTTCGCCTAAGCACTACGACAATATGACCTGAGGTGTAAACTGTGGAGGGGGGGCACCGCACACCTCTAACAGAATAATTGTTGTGTTTTAGGGTGCCCCCCTTGCCCTGTATATAAAGGAGGAGGGGAGGAGGCGGCCGACCTAAGGGGCCGCGCCATGGGGAGAGTCCTACTAGGACTCCAATCCTAGTAGGATTAGGACCCCCCCCCCCCCTTTTTCTTTTTCTTACAGTTGGAAAGAGGGAAGGAGAGGGAGAGGGAGAAGGAAAGGGGGGCCGCGCCCCCTTCCCCTTGTCCAATTCGGACAGCCCATGGGGCGGGCACCACCCCTTGTGGGCTCCCCTCTCTCTCCCCTATGGCCCTTGTAGGCCCAATACTTCCCCGAAGGGTTCCGGTAGCCCCTCAGTACTCGGATAAATATCTGAAACATCCCGAAACCATTCCGGTGTCCGAATACCATCATCCAATATATCGATCTTTACCTCTTGGCCATTTCTAGACTCCACGTCATGTCCGTGATCTCACCCGGGACTCCGAACAATCTTCGGTCACCAAACATTAACCGTGCGGACCCTACGTGTTCGAGAACTATGTAGACATGACCGAGACACTTCTCCGGTCAATTATCAATAGTGAAACCTGGATGCTCATATTGGCTCCCACATATTCTATGAAGATCTTTATCGGTCAAACTGTAATGACAACATACATTATTCCCTTTGTCATCGGTATGTTACTTGCCTGAAATTCGATTGTCGGTATCTTCATACCTAGTTCAATCTCGTTTTCGGCAAGTCTCTTTACTCTTTCCGTAATGCATCATCTCACAACTAACTCATTAGTCACATTGCTTGCAAGGCTTCTTATGATGTGCATTACCAAGAGGGCCTAGAGATACCTCTCTGATACTCAGAGTGACAAATCATAATATCGATCTATGCCAACCCAACGAACACCTTCGGAGATACCTGTAGAGCATCTTTATAATCACCCACTTATGTTGTGATGTTTGATAGCACACAAGGCATTCCTCCGGTATCCTGGAGTTGCATAATCTCATAGTCTGAGGAATATGTATTTGACATGAAGAAAGCAGTAGCGATAAAACTGAATGATCAATACGCTAAGCTAACGGATGGGTCATGTCCATCACATCATTCTCCTAATGATGTGATCCCGTTAATCAAATGACAACACATGTCTATGGTTAGGAAATTCAACCATCTTTGATTAAGGAGCTAGTCTAGTAGAGGCTTTACTAGGGACACAGAGTTTTGTCTATGTATCCACACATGTATCAACTCTCAGGTTAATACAATTCTAGCATGAATAAAAGACATTTACCATGATATAAGGAAATATAAATAACAACTTTATTATTGCCTCTAGGGCTTATTTCCATCAGTACTTTGTGTTGGATTGAGTATTATGAATCTGAAACTGTTTGATGCATATCGTATAATTTACTCACGGATACTCGCGGTGACATTGGAGTATCTAGGTGACATTAGAGTTGGTTGATGTGTATCATATGGTGGTATTTTAGTACGAACTCTTGGATAGATCAATCGGAAAGAATAGCTTGTTGTTATTTTAGTACAAACTATAAGATAGATTGACCGAAAAGAATAGCTATGAGGTGGTTTCGTACCCTGCAAACAATTTCTTCTTATGTTCTCCGCTAGATAGGAACTTTTGGAGTGATTCTTCATCGCACGTTGAGGGATGGTTATGTGATCCAATTATATTAGCATTGTTGAGAGATTGCACAAGCGAAAGTACGGACCCTCGGCCTTGTTTTCAAACATTGCAATTTCGTTTGTGCTCTGTTTTATCAATTTCTACATTGCTATTTTTATTGTTCCTATTACAAAACTCAATATCTACTATCCATATTACATTTTTATCACCATCTCTCTGCCGAACTAGTGCACCTATACAATTTGCCATTGTATTGGTTGTGTTGGGGACACAAGAGACCCTTTGTTATTTGGTTGCAGAGTTGTTTGAGAGAGATCATCTTCATCCTACACCTCCCACGGATTGATAAACCTTCGGCGACCCACTTGAGGGAAAATTGCTACTGTCATACAAAACTCTGTTCTTGGAGGCCCAACACGAGTCTACAAGAATAAAGTTGCGTAGTAGACATCAAGCTCTTTTCCGGCGCCGTTGCCGAGGAGGTGAGTGCATTAAGGTATATCTTTAGATCTTGCAATCAAATATTTTAGTTTCTTATTTTACACTAGTTTGGTTTTGTAAAAAGAAAACTACAAAAACTGGAATTGAGGTTGCATCATATTATTCATCTTTATAATACTTTCCTGAAAATGATGGAAAATAATATTGTGCTCAATTAATAAAACAAGAATTCTATGAAATGCTTGACAAAAAATCTATTGCAAACTATATATGTGCAATAGAAGAAGAAAGAAGATGTTGAGTGGTTTATTGATAAAAAAGTAAATTATATATGTGCATGAAAAAATTATAGGTATACATTTTTTGCGAAAAAGATTCTGATCTATTGCAAAAGTTCATCCGATGTACAAATCACCTCAATGTAACAAAAAGTTACATCGAGGTCTCTAGATCATCGAACGACCACTATTTCAGTCAGCTGTGCTACCGACGCACCACTACCGACATCAGTTCGGAAGTCTTCGTGCACATGCCATGCGCTGGAGCCGCAGTTATTGTTGTGAAATTCTTAAATAGATCTATAACAATTGACATCAAATCCCACCGTCTTGCATGGACGACAAGAAACCCTATCCTCGCCGCCCCAAGGAGACAACATGAATCTACATCAGAGCTTTGTCGATTATGTCTAGATAGACACCATTAACCTAAACCACTAGCTGGAGCGACACCTAGAGGGGAGCCGAATCTATAGGCTCACCAGAGAAGTCTGGAGGGGAGAGTTTCCCCTAGCCACATTGGGAAGGGGAGAAAATTCTCGGTGAATGTTATGTATCTATAGACATACGCTAACTTGATTAAAGTCGAACAACCAAACTATATGACCCATTGCAATGCACGAGGAATATTATTTTCCACATGAAATCTTTATGCTAATTATATATATATATATATTTCTTGTGCAGGATGCAAATGAGGCTAAAGACAACATTCTTGGCCTTGTATAGAAATATCTTAAGCGTATCAATTAGATATTAGTGTGTAACATATATATTTTGGACCATTTCTCTCTATGCACACATCCTCGAGTTACATTACATCCACTCTAACCTCTTGGATAAATCATGTGTTTCACCTATGATGCAATCAAATGAATGCAATTCATGCTGGATTAGAATGGCCATGAAATTCAATTCATATGTTTTTCATATTCATAAGTGTCTGCAATTATGAGAACCAAACTATCCCTTATACGTAAAAGATATTTATTACGTACATATGAAACAGTTTATAAAACGTCTAGGAATAGTCTCTTTTTCACTTCATATTTGTCCTCATGTGACTCTCCTTAGTGTTTTTAGGACAATATCATTATTTAAAACCACTTAAGCAATTCACTAAATATTTTACTCTTTTGAACATTAAATACTATTTTGACATGACACAAACATTGGAAAATGCTATGGCATAGTCATATAATTTTCTTTAATGTTGGAAATATCATCTCGATCTTTTTGTCCTTAATATTTGAGGGTTGGGAGATAAGGAGAAGAGGAGAGGACAATTTTTTGGATTGCCTTTTTCATTATTTTTGAGTAAGATGGAGGGTCTATAAACAGTTCCTTAGGGCCCTATAATTGGCTATAAATGTGGCCTATTACTGCGAAATTGCCAAAAAAAAAAATCCATATACTGAATCAACTGAGTTTGCCGCTTCCCTATAATTGGCTATAAATGTGAATCAATGAATGACCGGTACTAATCAAACTTATTCATATTGATACACTAAACTCTTTAAAAGTTGTTTTCTTCTATTGAATGTCTCAAGGTGATTTGTAGGTGCAATTTAATATAATATCAAGTGGGATGTTGTAGATATAGCCGCTGTCATTGCCTTGGGGTCCTCTTTTGAGAGCAGTTGTCATTGCCGACTTTAGATACACTGCCCCACAGTTGGGGTCGTGATTGCACTGATAAAAAAGATAGTAGCGCTGTCGTTGTACATGGCAAAATAACCATCACACGCCAAGAATCGAAAAATATATGTCCTCTTGAATTTCAGCCATGTCATCATGGTGCCGAGATCGCCCGTTGTTCAGGAAAAAAAGTAGATCACCCATTGTTGTTTCGGTTTTGATGATACAATGAAATAAATTCAATTCATGTAGAATGACAATGGGCATGAAATTTTGATTATGTGTATTTCCTATTCATATGTGTTTGCATTTTTCTGAGTCAAAGAGGCCCTTATAGGGGAAAGATGCTCTAGTACATACATATGGAATATATTTTAAAATTTCTGAGTATAGTCTATTTTACGGTCAGGTAACTGCAATTAGTGTTTTTAGGAGAAAATCAATAGTTAGCATGTTTAAACGCTTTACATAATATTTTACTATTTTGAACATTAGTATCTTCTTTTTGACATGACACAAACATAATAAAATGTTATGCATTGTTTTATAATTTTATTAAATGTCAAAATTATCATATCAATCTTTCTCTCCATAGTAGTTTGGGGTTGGGAGATAAAGAGAGGACTAGCGTTTCGATCGCCTTTGTCATTCTTATGGAGCAAGAGTTGTACGAAACATCTCCTTAGGTTTCCATATATCCTTAATGACCGTTTAGTGTGAATTCTCCTAGGCATTTCATAAACCAAATCAATTGCACTTCAGTTTGCCGTTTCCCAAGAACTGGATATAAAGTTGAATCAGCGAATGACCAATACTACTCAAATTTATTCGTATGGATACATTTAACTCTTTTATAGTTTGGTCTGCAATTAAATTCCTAAGGGTGCTTTGTAGGTGCAATTTTAATGTACTATAAAGTTGAGATGTTGTAGATATAGCCGATGTCATTGCCTTAGAGTCCTCTTTCCAAGGTAATCTAAAAGCACTGATTGAAAACAGAAAGACAAATATAGCAGTAATGTGGTTGTTTACGGCACAGGAAACCACCACACGCTAAGAACTCGATTTTGATTATTTTTTCAGTAGGGACTGTAAAAACTGGTTTTCGAAAAATCTCAGAATTTTTGGATTTTTTGCCTGAAATTTTCAAATGAATTCGAATTTTGTCTTCAAAATATTATATTTATAGGTCTTGTTTTACACAACATTCTACCTACTCGAGTGGTCGGTCAGTCTTTCCTTCCATCGAAAGCTCTTGGGTTTGAACAACCCCTCCTACTCGGTGCTAGATTTTTTTTAATATGAAAATACTTTATAAAGTCAGTTGGCAAAAATGGGGAATTGATCATAAAACTCACTGAAATATCAACAAGTGCCTTACCACCAAGCTGAGGGATGACTTAATTTTACAAAGCCATACTAGCGTTATTTGACATCATTTGCGTGATTATATTCAAATAAATACAAAAGTTTCGGACAATATTTAAATTTTCCGGCGGGTAATAGGAAGCCCGGTTTCCGAAAATCCCGGTGGAGATAAAAAACCCTGGCGGTAACACGATCGCTAAAAAGGAAAGAAACAATGACAAAATAAATAAAGAAAGAAATAAAATAGAAAAAGGAAAGAAACGCATAGGTAAATCGGGGATTACTGGACCCAGTGAGTGACCCACGCGGACCCACGCGGTTTCCAGTCTCATGCAGCCAATCGGGCGCAATGTGCATTCCTCAATAAATAGGCGGGTCGACGCCACGCCACCTTGCCCTGCAACTGCAATCTTGCACCCACCGTCGAGTGTCTCCAGTCTCCTTCACGGCAGGCAATGGATATCATGGATCCCTTCACCGCCGAGCTCCTTTCGGGCCCTCCTATCCCCGTCGCCTTATCAGGCAGCGGCGCCCAGATGAGGGCCATTGACGACTACCTCCGAGCCATCGGTGCACTTCCTGCGCTTCGACCCGTCGACCACCACGCCGCAATGGAGGAACCCGTACCATCCCTGCTCCTGGGGAGCCTCGTCCCGGTCTTCGATACCCCTGAATCCAACAACTCGGCCACGCGTCCGCTACTCTCCGACTACGACGCCGACATCGACTTCAACCTGCGCGAGCTGGAGATGAACGTCGTGGAGCCACCGAGGCCAGACTACCTGCACACGGTGCAGGGCGATCGGATGAGCCCGTCGATACGCGCCAACCTTGTTATCTGGATGGACGGGTTTACTCGGTACTACGGCCTGGCCCCCGGCACGCTTCACCGTGCCGTCTCCTACGTCGACCGCGTCCTGTCAGAGCGATCCTTACCTACGACTAACATGGAGTATGAGCTCCATCTCCTGGGCGCCACGGCCGTCTTCACCGCCGCCAAATATGAGGAGCGGGACACCATATTCAAGGTGAACGCCGCGAAAATTGCCGACGACTGTGGGTTCGCCACGAGCAAGGAGGTGATCGACATCGAGTGCAAGATGTTGGCGGTGCTCCGGTACGAGCTCAGCAGACCAACGGCCTACACCTTCGTGGACCACTTCACCAGGTACAGCAAAGGAGAGCGCGACCTGGAGGTTCAGAAGTTGGCGCATCAGCTCGCTGAAACATCGCTGGTCGACTACAGATGCCTGCAGCTCATGCCGTCCGCCGTGGCGGCGTCGGCGGTCTTTCTCGCTAGGCTGATCTTGAACCCAATGGCGAGCCAGGTTCGTCAGTGGAACAGAGAATTCACGGAGCTGACAGGGTACAAGCCCACGGACCTCATCATTGGCATTGAGTCCTTGTACATGATGAATCCCGATCCCCGCTTCGCGATCTTGTCAGCTTTTTTGCATGACGAACAAGAACTGTAATAAGAGATTTAGGGGCAGACAGCCACTTGCATGATCGAATCTTGAGTTGTTAAATAATGATGTTCAGGTGTACAATTGGCAAGCTCCCATTGAATTACATGACATACTTTCAGATGGAATCATTTGATTGTACGAAATTGTCAAAGAAAATGAGTGATTTTGGTTGCCTGATTTTTTGGCATACACAAATCTAGAAGTTCAACTATAAGTTCAGTTTCGACTGTGCATACATGTAAGATGATGCCTCAGGTGGTGCATGGACTCGTCGTCTGACGGCTTGTTGTATTTTGAGAGGTGCCATGAGGTTGAAGCGTAGTAAAAGGCTTCCCAAGGCAGAAGTGTCAAACGGAGTTCGAACTCCATGGAGCCCTTTATTTGAAAAAATCAATGTTTAAAATTTGAAGTTTCGAAAATCTCTCAAAATATACACCATGTTGAAACACTGTTTGATGTGAGATACGTATTTCCTGCACATGTACTATTCACCATAAAAATACATGATTTTGCTTTTTGTATAGGTCACATAAAAATGTATTTCATGAAGAAGTTTCACACACATCTAGTATACATATATAAATACTTTTTAAGTTTTCAGGATTTTTTATTAATTCAAAAGTTCATTTTTCAATGTTCAAACATTTCTGGCTCCATGGAGCCTGAGAGCAGAATTTTTTCCCCCAGTGTTCCTTTGGACAAAATAGTGAGAATATAAAGACAACTAATCGGATTGAGATGGGATTCTACCCTAAAAGGGGTGTCATACAAGAACCTAGCAGCGACCCCCAAACAGTTTCTGAATTTGCGTGATAGGTCACATATGCTGCTTGCACGGAAATAACCTAATAGGACATAATCTACCGAGTTAACGAGCATGGCACTGTATCTGCTGAAGCAATAGGTATAGCACATTCAGTTTCTTGCTACCCATAAACATGGAATTTCTTATGTGAAGGGTGGATTGGGTCGTCGTATAATGGACTAGAAGGGGTGGATAGTCCAATTTAAAATTCGACACCAAATTTTAGGGGTGATAAGTTTTACAATTAGACTAGTTTGATCCTTAGGAAACTTATACACATGCAAGCTAACAAGAACAAAATTTGCCAAACATAAAGTGCTTGAGTTTTGGAGGATGCAAACGACGGGAAGTTTGATGATGTATTTCCTGGTTTAGGTAATTGGCACTATCCAACTCCTCGTTGGTGGAAGTTTGTAAGGCCATAGAGGTCTTGACACCACACTCACTTAGCGCATGCTTTCCTATGCCACCATGGTTTGTACGTATAAGACTCGTTCGGGGTAGGTATTCGCATGAAGAGGGTGATCTCAGGAACTATACAACGTAATAAAATACTTGAATAACCAGAAGGGAAACACACATTTCTAAAAAGGGCTCAGTACTTAGAGGTACCGGGTTCCAGTATGCCTCTCTGAAACCGTAGTACTTGAAAGTACCGGGAAAAGAAAACCGTATGTCCTTGGCCAAAAAGGGGACTCTTAAATCCTTGCGCAAGGGGGGAGATCAAATGTACATGAGATTCGAACCAACGACACATGTGGCACTCAGTCGTATGGTTGGGGGAGAAGTCTCAGTGCAAGAAACATTCCATTGCACTGGGAAGCACCGATCTAGAGGCAATAGAGCCATTGGACATAATGGTATGATGGGTTGCTAGTTAGATGGAGAGGTGATCCATTGGTTAGACGTATGACATTCACTAGATATATTTGCGTGGAAATATAAAAAGCCTACTAGGTACCTATCATTGCTCTATCACAGTCAGTTGTAAGATCAACCTAGTGGTCCATTATCCCTTTTTTTCATTCAAAATTTACAAATATAGTATGCACATCACAATTAAATTATTGATTTAATATTAAAATATCAATGAAAATACAACATTAAGACCTCTATAGATAACTCAGTTATCATCCTACTTTTTCATTGAGATGGATTTCCACCATTCTTGTCTCACTTTGTTTATTTGTATAGCTGACATCACATCATATCAGCGGATAACCCATATAGGGGATCAATTGTAGCTCACGCCTGTCGAACCCAATGAGGAGCTAAAAGTAGAATTTATATTCCCCCCGAATTCTATCGACCACCGATACAACTCTACGCACACTTAACGTTCCCTTTACCTGGAACAAGAATAAAACTACTTTGTGGTATAAGTATATGTTTGCAAGAATAAAACAAGAAGTACTTAGCTGGAGAAAACTATGAGTAATTAGCAAGATAATAGAAGTTAGTTGTTTAGTAGAAAGCTTTTTGTAACACAGGAAAAAGATTTGTCCCTAGACAATCGATAACTAGACCGGTAATCATTATTGAAAATTTATATGAGGGAGAGGCATGGGCTAACATACTATTCGTACTTGGATTATAAGCACTTATGATGGGAACTCGAGCAAGCATCTGCAACTACTAAATATAATTAAGGTAAAACCCAACCGTAGCACTAAGTAACAAGTCCTCTTTACTCCCATACGCAACAACCTCCTTACTCGGGTATGTGTTTCCGTCACTCACGAGACCCACTATAAGCGAATCATGAACGTAATGCAACAGCCTACAATGGTAATGCCATATGCTTCCGCGACACGGAGGACACCATAGGACAACACCAACATAAAACATACAACTCAAACCAATCACGATAATCAATCAACCCATAGGACAAAATAAATCAGAGGGAAGGAGCCCTCCGAGATTGAATCTCTCTCTCTGTTTCTCTTCTGTTTTGCGTTCTTGTAATCTGGCCAAAAGAATGTTTCTTAAATTATTGGAGATCCGTAACTCCGATTGGGCTGAAATTTTGAGAGGATTTTTATCCATAAATTATCTTTCTTGCGGCGAAAGAAGGGCTGCAAGCTTGCAACCGCCTTACAAGGGAGTCACAAGGTACCACGGTGCGCCCTACCCCACTGGGCGTGCCCTACTACCTTGTGCCCCCCTCAGGCACACATTGATTCGTCTTCCCAAAATTCACATATATTCCCGATCCCCACTTTGTAATCTTGCTAGCGTTTTTGAAAACCGAATAAGAACTATAATGGGAGATTTAGGGGCAAACAGCCACTTGCATGATCAAATATTGAGTAGTTAAATTATGATGTTCGGGTGTACAATTGGCAAGCTCCCTTTGAATTTCATGACATACTTTTAGATTGAATCATTCGTTTGTATGAAATTGTCAAAGAAAACGAGTGATTTTGATTGCCCAATTTTTCGCATACTGTAGGAACAAAGTAAGTCTACCAGAGGGGGTGAATGGGCGTTCTATTTTTCCAGAAAACTTAAATCTCTCAGAACCCAACAGCGAAACGAATGCAAAACAAACTATAGTGAACTAAAATAGAGTACCAAGGAGAAACTAAGACATGCATAGGTCAATCATATGAATGCAAATGCATTGAAAGTAAATGAGGGTGACAGAGATAACCCGGGATGCTCAAAGGCGACAAGATATTTGTTCAACCAGTTTGTCCTTCTTCACAAGGACTACGTCTGGTTGGATTGACTATGACTTAACATGGAAGATAAACTCTCTTCGCCCTATTCTCCTCGACAATTGACTGATGAAGCGATGCCGATTTCTCGTGGTAGATACTTGAAGGCGATCTCCGAACCTTTACAGACTTCTTCTTCAAGAACCACAATCGCTCTTGGTCTCTGAAGAAATTGACACCTAACCGTCTAGAGAGTTTGCAGCTCTCAAGAGTAATAGGCAGAGCGTACTAAACTTAGATTCCATTGATTCTGAATCACTATGTAATTCTTCGGCTCTAGGGTCTTTTCTCTCGGTGGATTTTAAACTCAAATCACTCAGAGAGTGCTTTTCTTGAAAATATTCTCAGAATCAAACGGACCACCCACCGAACAAAGCCGGAACGGGGTGGCTATTTATAGCCGCAGCCTTCCCACATGGGAAATGACCAATCTGGACACGATGTCTGGCCAATTCATAGGCATTTATTGACGCTTACCAATATAACCTATTTTTTGGCGCTCATCACAAGATAAGACGAACTTACAGGCATCCTTGACGAGAGTAGGCCAATAAAATCCAGATTGCAATATCTTGTGAGCAGTTCTGTCTCTAGCATGATGCCCTCCATAAGCTTCGGAGTGACATTTCCATAGGATTTGTCCCTGTTCGTTCTGAGGTACATAACATCTAATAATACCATCTACTCCCTCTTTATAAAGATGTGAGTCATCCCAAAAGTAATGTCTTAAGTCATAGAAGAATTTTGTTCTTTTGTTGGTAAGTAGAGCTAGGTGGTAAATATTTAGCAACAATGTAATTAGCATAATCAACATACCAAGGACTATTATTAGAAACATTTATTGCAGCTAACTGCTCATCAGGGAAACTATCATCAATACGTAGTGGGTCATCAAGCACATTTTCAAGCCTAGACAAGTTATCAGCTACTGGGTTCTAAGCTCCTTTCCTATAAGTAATATGTAAATCAAATTCTGATGCAAAGGAACCCATCGAATAAGTCTAGGTTTAGCATCTTTTTTTTCATAAGGTATTTTATAGCAGAATGATTGGTGTCAACAATTACTTTAGAGTCAACAATGTAAGATCTAAATATATCACAAGCAAATAACACTGCTAGGAATTCATTTTCAGTAGTTGCATAATTTCGTTGGGCACTATATAGAGTTTAACTAGCATAATGAATAACATTCAGTTTCTTATCAACTCTTTGTCCTAGAACAGCACCAATAGCATAATCACTAGCATCACACATAATTTCAAAAGGAAAGTTCCAATCAGGTGGTTGAACAATAGTGAAGGAAATATGCCCTAGAGGCAAAAATAAAGTTGTTATTTTATATTTCCTTATATCATGATAAATGTTTATTATTCATGCTAGAATTGTATTAATCAGAAACTTGATACATGTGTGGATACATAGACAAAACACCGTGTCCCAAGTAAGCCTCGGCTAGACTAGCTCGTTAATCAAAGATGGTTAAGTTTCCTAACCATAGACATGTGTTGTCACCTGATCAACGGGATCACGTCATTAGGAGAATGATGTGATGGACAAGACCCATCCATTAGCTTAGCATAATGATCGTTAAGTTATATTGTTATTGCTTTCGTCATGACTTATACGTGTTGCTCTAATTATGAGATTATGCAACTCCCGAATACCGGAGGAACACCTTGTGTGCTATCTAACATCACAACGTAACTGGGTGATTATAAATATGCTCTATACGTGTCTCCAAAGGTGTTTGTGGTGTTGGCATAGATCGTGAATAGGATTTGTCACTCCGAATGTCGAAGAGGTATCTCTGGGCCCTCTCGGTAATACACATCGTAATAAGCCTTGCAAGCAAACTACTAATGAGTTAGTCACAAGATGATGTATTACAGAACAAGTAAAGAGACTTGGCGATAACGATATTGAACTAGGTATGATGATACCGACGATCGAATCTCGGGCAAGTAACATACCGATTACAAAGGGAACAACGTATGTTGTTATGCGGTTTGATCGATAAAGATCTTGGTAGAATATGTAGGATCCAATATGAGCATCCAGGTTCCGCTAGTTGTTATTGACCGGAGGTATGTCTCGGTCATGTCTTCATAGTTCTCGAACCCGCAGGGTCCGCATGCTTAACGTTCGATAACGATTGGTATTATGAGTTTATGTGTTTCGATGTATCGAAGGTTGCTCGGAGTCCCAGATGTGATCACGGACATGATGAGGAGTCTCGAAATGGTCGAGACATAAAGATTGATATATAGGACGACTATATTCACACACCGGAAGTGTTCCGGAGAAGTTTCGGATAAAACCGGAGTGGCGGAGTGTTATCGGAACCCCCTGGGGAACTAATGGGCCACATGGGCCTTAGTGGAGAGAGAGAGGGGCGGCTAGGGCAGGTCGCCCCCCTTGGGTCCAAATTGGACTAGGAAAGGGGGGGCGGCGGCCCCCTTTCCTTCTCCCTCTCCCTCTCCTTCCTTCCCCCTCTCTCCCTCTTGGTGGACTCCTACTAGGAATAAGATTCCTATTACTAGTAGGACTCCCCCTCTTGGGGCCCGCCTATAGGGGCTGGCCGGTCTCCCCTTGCTCCTTTATATACGGGGTCAGGGGGCACCCTAGAACACACAAGTTGACAATTGTCTTAGCCGTGTGCGGTGCCCCCCTCCACTGTTACACTCCTCGGTCATATTGTCGCAATGCTTAGGCGAAGCCCTGCGTCGGTAACTTCATCAACACCGTCACCACGCCATCGTGCTGACGAAACTCTCCCTCGGCCTCAACTGGATCAAGAGTTCGAGGAATGTCACTGAGCTGAACGTATGCAGATCGCGGAGGTGAGGTGCGTTCGGTGCTTGATCGGTTGGATCATAAAGACGTTTGACTACATCAACCGCGTTACTAAACACTTCCGCTTTTGGTCTACGGGGGTACATGGACACACTCTCCCGCTGGTTGCTATGCTTCTCCTAGATAGATCTTGCGTGATCGTAGGATTCTTTTCGAAATACTATGTTCCCCAACAGTGGCATCATGAGCAGGGTCTATGTGTAGATGATATGCACGAGTAGAACACAATGAGTTGTGGGCGATAATAGTCATACTGCTTACCAGCATGTCATACTTTCATTCGGCTGTATTGTGAGATGAAACGGCCCGGACCGACATTACGCGTACGCTTACGCGAGACTGGTTTCACCGTTACGAGCACCCGTTGCTTAAAGGTGACCGGCGGGTGTTTGTCTCTCTCACTTTAGTTGAATCGAGTGTGACTACGCCCGGTCCTTATGAAGGTTAAAACAACACACTTGACGAAAAATCGTTGTGGTTTTTGATGCGTAGGTAATAACGGTTCTTGCTAAGCCCGTAGCAGTGATGGCTTCTCGCCCCTCGTTGGTTACCCCAAGTGGAAGGTTGAGATGTAGCATAGCGGCAAATTTCCCTTGGCAAAGATACCAAGGATCGAATCCCGTGAGACTCTGAGGGTCGACAAGTAGGTGTCAACGGCGCCAGAAACTTAGCGGTTGACGGGACCTGCACACAGATACATATAACTTTGCTCCCAACGAGTACAGAGAGGTTGTCAATCCCTCCGGCCTTGTTGTTTACAAAGGATCAAACACAAGAGATAATAATGATAGCTATGACTGCAACTAGGAAATAAAACAGGAAGTAAATAGAAGGTGTGATCAGCGGTGGTAATATGGACCGGGGTCCCATGATGTTCACTAGTGATGTTTCTATCCCAAAAGACGATAAAACAGCAAAGCGAGGTAAACAAATTAGAGCTGGGCAATTGATAGAATTATGTGCGCAAACCAATGCTAACTATGCTGCAAAGAAAGGTAGATGCTCAAAAGCATGGGCGGTACGCCAAGGCAAGTAGACCGAAATCCATCTGCATCTACTACTAATCATCCACCTTGAGATATCTATCCAGAACATCTCGCTGGTATTAAGTTGCGAATCCCACCCAAAGTGTAAACTCAAAGCAACAGACAACTGCATTAAAAGAACTTTGCGTAAAGTAAACACCCCTTGCAACCGCAAGTACAAGCACCGTTGTTTTCTCCCTTGTGGCAACAGCACATCCCCCAGACTCATGTTTCTGTCACTCAAGCTAGTCATCAGGGGGCATGAACCCACAATCAAGCATAACGCTCCCTCTTGGAGTTACTACCTACTACTTGGCCAAAGCAATAAACAGCAATGGAGAACATGCAAGAATTACTCAAGAACAAAGATATAAAAGAGGTGAATCAAATATATTACTCAAACACAATCTGAACATAGTCTCATAATCCATCAGATCCCAGCAAACTCAGCAAAGCAACAGCAGAAAGATTACATATGTGCCTCGATCATGTAGGGCAGCTCACGAGGTCTAAACCATGAAGAGCAAAGAGGGGAGGAGAACATCACATAGCTACTGATCATGGACCCATGGTCCAAGGTGGACTGCTCACGACTCATCCGGGAAGCGTCCATGGTGGTGGAGAAGCTCCCGGTGGTGGTTCTCCCCTCCGGTAGGGTACCGAGAAGAGTTCTCCTGATGCTCCCGATCTTGGAAGCGCTGCGGCGGCGGAACAGAGGCGAGATCGCAAAAAAGGGTTCTGTCCTCGAGGGTTTCGGGACGAGAGGGATATATAGGCGAAGGGGGGCAGCCAGAGGCGGAGCACGGGCCCCAGATGTCCCCCTGGCGCGGCCTGGGGTGGTGTCGCGCCAGGTGGCCGCCTGGGCCTCCCCTGGCTCCCCTCTGGCCCATCTTTGGTTCTTCGCGAAGCTTCCTGTACGCTGATTTTTCCTGTATTTTTCCTGGATTTTTTTGAGCACTTTTAATATGGGGGAAACCTGAAATAGAAAAACAGCAGAAAATAGGAACTGGCACTATGGTGCACTGAGTTAATAGGTTAGTCCAAATATGATCAAAAGTGTATGGAAGTGCATCAATATCATAGCAATATCACACAAAAGAAGCATGGAGCAAGCAGAAATTATAGATACGTTTTGGACGTATCAACATCCCCAAGCTTAATTCCTGCTCGTCCTCGAGTAGGTAAATGATAACAAGCATAATTTCTGTGGTGACATGCTACCAACCATATAAGAACTTTTTAAGTAAAGCAATCAAGGCATGTAATTCAATTCAAGTCATAACAAGCAAGTGTCTATATTAGCATTGTAACAAGCAACATAAGAACATAAAGGTGCAAGAGCTCTCGCTGTCCGTGACTCGAATGTCTCCAAATGGTGTTTGCGTGCAAGAAAGGGGATAGGGATATACGAGAGAGTAAAACATAGTTTTTGTATTGTTGAGAACTTAATCTACTAAAGTTTCACACTTGGTCTTCTTTGGAATCTTATCTTGACTCATCCCCAGACCACTAGCCAGGTACAAGTCAAAATGATCCACTCCCTTTCGATATTTTGAGCACTCATGCAATGGATGAGCGTAAGCAAGAAAGTTGACACTTAGGATGGCAAAGAGAGAAAAATGATGAAGGGGGAAGACAAAAAAGGTGTGAAAGGCTCACATCAATGAGGACAATCATAGGCGAGAGAAAGCCAAATGATAGATATGATGTGAGGAGTAGGGATTGCCATGCAACGGATGCACATATGAGCTAAGGTAAGCTCTCCAATGGAACTAGTGGGGGTGCATCCAACTTGCTCGCTCAAGAAGACCTAGAGCTCTTTTGAGGAGGCTCGTCATTGGAATATACAAGCCAAGTTCTATAGTGTGAAGGTCCCCACATAGCTATATGCATGAATGATAATCTCTATGGAGTACAAGGTATAAGATGGAGTACGAGTGTGGATCTCTCAAAAGGAATAGTAGTGTGCCCCCTTCTCTCTTTTTATTTCTTTTTCTCTTTTTTCTCTTTTTTTTATTTTTTTGTGGCCTCAATGGCTCTTTCTATTTAACTCTCATTTGTCCTCTTTGGGATCTTTTGATTTGTCCTCTTTGGGATCTTTTCCTCACTTTAGGGGCAACACTCTATAAATTACAAGAAGTATAGAAGATCTTTCACACTTTACAAGAGTACTCAACATAAAGAAGATGAAACTATCATGATGTATGCAAATGTATGCCTCTGCCGGTGTAGCAGGATAAGCAATGATACTAGCGCGTCATGTAGCAATGATTAGGGCAAGACCCAACTAGCATGCGGCTCATCGATCAAGCAAAAAGCATGTATGACATGAAGATCAAGTCATGAGAAGATGGATGTTGCATGGCAATGTATCTCGGAAAGGCTATGGAAATGCCTTGATAGGTAGTTATGGTGGCTGTTTTGAGGAAGGATACAATGAGGCTTATGATGACAGAGCGTATCGTGCCAAGGATTTGGATGCACCGACGAAGTATGCGCCAACTCTCGAGGTGAGAAAGGGCAATGCACGGTACCGAAGAGGCTAGAAAAATATGGCTAGGTGGAAGTGTCAACTTTCGAATACTCACATTAGTCCGAAGAACTCATGCACTTATTGTCGGTAACTCTCAATCTAATTAGGAGGTTCACAAAGAGACAAGTACCCCAAGGAGGAGTGTATGGGGGTTTGGTTATCCTTGCGCATCCTCGACTCATGGTACATGAGTGTACTCTAATATTCGATCCCTCCAAAGATTAGTGATCCATCTAGTAGCTAAAGTTCTCAACTATTTTGTAGATTTTCGAAAATAAACACGGATTGCCAAAATACGACATCTATCACTAATAGGCTAAAGCTCTTGACACCAAAAGTTCAGACATTACTCATGGCAATACCTCAAAACTATTGCAAGTTACTACTAAAATTAAATAGCAACCTCAATTACCTACTTTAAGTTAAGACACACAACTCAGTGCAACAGGCAAACTCTCTTAACAAGATAAACATGAAAACTCAAGAGAGTTCAGCAACCAACTAAACAAAAGCTCTTTAAAAAGAAAAGCATGAAAACTAAGAGCTAAACATGACAGCAGCTATGGAAAGACAAAGAACACACACATCAAAGATAAGCATGAAAATCCTATGTTGTGTTCTAGGTTGAAGTGGAGCGTGTTTCTCTCCCACACAAAGAAAGCTGGGTTCTAACTTGTTATGAACAGCAAGCAAAGCTAAAGAAAACTAAAAAAAGAAACTAAGAGCAAGACGCTCCAAGCATAGCACATAACGCATGAAGTGATAACATTATAGTGGAACGAAAGACGAACTGATAATTGTTGATGGAGAAGGGGATGCATGGGGGCATCCCCAAGCTTAGACGCTTGAGTCTTCTTGAATATTTCTTGGGGGTGCACGGGGGCATCCCCAAGATTGAGCGTTTGACCCTCCTGAATCTTCTTTTATCATCTTCCCTCGCACACTTGAAAACTCCCTTCATACATAACTCATCATAATCTGATTAGCGAGGTTAGTACCCACAATAAAATAATTTTTTTCCTATTGGAAATAAATATAATCTTGAAGAGCTACTGTTTCTCAAGATTGCCAAAAGGTTTTTGGAAAAAAAAGCAAGCTCAAGGTTTGCAAAACGAAGAAAAGGCAAAATAGGACATAATCAGTGAAAAACAGACCAGCAGGTAGTAAATAATTTTTTCGGGGCACTTCTGCAACTCAAATCAAAAAACTCAGAACAGACGCTCGAAAGCCAATTGTATAGAGCACGCTGTCAAACAAATTCAGATCAAAAGGATGATCTGGTGATTTTATTCGAATTTTTTTGTCCAAGGACAGAATCTGTTTTCTGGACAGCACGTCACAACTTTTGAACTTTCTTGCAATCAGAGGCTAAACTTGGCACAAAGCTGAAAAGAAAAGATACAATGATGATGCTACTGTAGTAACAAACATCAAGACACAACAAAAGCAAAATAAAACCTAATTCGTTGTGGGTTGCCTCCCAAAAGCACTTTCTTTTATGCCTTTAAGCTAGGCATGATGCAAAAAGAGAAGATCAAGTTTTAACAAGAGTAAGAAAATAGCTAGCCCGTGTAACGGACTCAAAAGGCAACTTAATCTTCTTTCTAGGGAAGTGTTCCATCCCTTTCTTGGGAGGGAACTGGAATTTTATATTCCCCTCTTTCATGTCAATGATAGCACCAACGGTGCGAAGAAAAGGACGTCCCAAAATAATTGGACATGAAGGTTCACATTCAATATCCATAATAGTAAAATCAATGGGAACATAATTGTCATTTACAATGATAAGAACAGATCTTCCCCAAAGGTTTCTTTACGGAAGAATCAACAAGACGGACACCAAAAGAACAAGGATCAAAAGGTTTCAATTCAAACATATCATACATTCTTTTGGGCATAACGGAGGTACTAGCTCCAACATCACATAAAGCATAGCAATAGAAGTTATTCAACTTAATTTTAATCATAGGATCCCAACTATCTTCTAGCTTTCTAGGTATGGAGGCTTCTACCCTAAGCTTCTCCTCCCTAGCTTTGATGAGAGCATTAGTGATATGCTCCGTGAAGGCAAGATTAAGTGTGCTAGTGTGGGGATCTCTAGACATCTTGTGAAGAAAACTAATAACTTCAGAAAGGGTGCGATTATCAAAATCAAGGTCACTACTATCAAGTAAAGTGGTAGTGGTGTCCTTTAGGCTCACTTGTTTGGTAGCTTCTATGGTTATAGGCGTTTCTTCTTCTACGGTTGAGGTCATAGCATCACCATTAATAGGTCCAATGGGGCTAGGAGTGCATTGGGTGCTAAGAGTTTGGATATCCTCAACAACTTGGATAGTAGCAACAGTGTGGTGGGTAGGAAGGCTCTTAATTCTATCTTCTTCCTCCTTTTCTCTAGACCATCTCTCTTTAAGTTTAGCCATCATCCTAGTGTTTTCATTAATTTGCACTTGAATAGCATTCATAGGAGTGATCTTCCTCTCCTCAAGAGGAGAAGTTCTAATTTTAAGCAACTCTACCTCATGGGCTAAATTGTCTACCTTCGAAGAGAGATTATCTAGATTGTCTAGTTTTTCTTCTACACTCTTATTGAAGGCCTTTTGGGTAGTGATGAAGTCTTTAAGCATAATCTCTAGTTCAGAAGTGGAGTTCTTGGTGCTAGGATAAGCATTGTTGTTCCCATAGGAATTAGAGGGGAACGGTCTAGGGTTGCTACCAAAATTACTCCTGTAAGCATTCTTATTGAAATTGTTTCTAGAGATAAAGTTCACATCTACTTGATCTTGAGCAATCAAAGAATTTAAAGGAACATCATGAGGATCAATAGAAGATTGCTTGGAAAGTAGAGACATGATCAAGTCAACTTTTTCATTTAGGGAGGAAATCTCCTCGACAGAGTTTACCTTCCTACCTGTTGGAGCGCGTTCGGTGTGCCATTGGGAATAATTGGTCATCATCTCGTCGAGAAGCTTCGTGGCAGCACCAAGTGTAGTTGACATAAAGGTTCCTCCCGCGGCCGAATCTAACAAGTTCCGCGAGGTAAAGTTCAAGCCTGCATAAAAAGTTTGGATAACCATCCAAGTAGTCAAACCATGAGTAGGGCAGTTCTTGACAAGAGATTTCATGCGTTCCCAAGCTTGTGCAACGTGTTCATTATCCAATTGTTTAAAATTCATTATGTTACTCCTTAATTGGATAATTTTAGCAGGGGGATAGTACTTCCCAGTAGAGGCATCCTTGCACTTGTCCCAAGAATCTATACTATTCCTAGGCAAGGATTGAAACCAGATTTTAGCTCCTCCTCTCAAGGAGAAAGGAAAAAGCTTAAGCTTAACAATATCACCATCTACTTCTTTGTACTTTTGCATATCACAGAACTCAACAAAATTATTTAAGTGCAAAGCAGCATCATCTCCAGCACCGGAGAATTGATCTTTCATAACTAGGTTCAGTAAAGCAGGTTTAATCTCATAAGAAGGTGCTGAAGTGGCAGGTGTAGCAATAGGCGTGCAGATAAAGTCATTGTTGTTATGACTAGTGAAGTCACACAACTTGGTGTTCTCGGTGGAACCCATAGCAGCAGCAAGCAAGATAACTATTTTTGTGATTTTTGGTAAGGGACACTAAAGCAAAAACTGAAAGGTAAACTAACAAGACTAAAAAGTAAAGATAAAAGATAGCGTGCAACTCCCCTGTCTTGAAGAGTGGAGTCCCCGGCAACGGCGCCAGAAACTTGCTTGATGGCTTCTCGCCCCTCGTTGGTTACCCCAAGTGGAAGGTTGAGATGTAGCGTAGCGGCAAATTTCCCTTGGCAAAGATACCAAGGATCGAATCCCGTGAGACTCCGAGGGTCGACAAGTAGGTGTCAACGGCACCAGAAACTTAGCGGTTGACGGGACCTGCACACAGATACAGATAACTTTGCTCCCAACGAGTACAGAGAGGTTGTCAATCCCTCCGGCCTTGTTGTTTACAAAAGATCAAACACAAGAGATAATAATGATAGCTATGACTGCAACTAGGAAATAAAAACAGGTAGTAAATAGAAGGTGTGATCAGCGGTGGTAATATGGACCGGGGTCCCATGATGTTCACTAGTGATGTCTCTCTCCCAAAAGACGATAAAACAGCAAAGCGAGGTAAACAAATTACAGCTGGGCAATTGACACGATTATGTGCGCAAACCAATGCTAACTATGTTGCAAAGAAAGGTAGAGGCTCAAAAGCATGGGCGGTACGCCAAGGCAAGTAGACCGAAATCCATCTGCATCTACTACTAATCATCCACCTTGAGATATCTATCCAGAACATCTCGCTGGTATTAAGTTGCGAATCCCACCCAAAGTGTAAACTCAAAGCAACAGACAACTGCATTAAAAGAACTTTGTGTAAAGTAAACAATCCTTGCACCCGCAAGTACAAGCACCGTTGTTTTCTCCCTTGTGGCAACAGCACATCCCCTAGACTCATGTTTCTGTCACTCAAGCTAGTCATCAGGGGGCATGAACCCACAATCAAGCATAACGCTCCCTTTTGGAGTTACTACCTACTACTTGGCCAAAGCAATAAACAGCAACGGAGAACATGCAAGAATTACTCAAGAACAAAGATATAAAAGAGGTGAATCAAATATATTACTCAAACACAATCTGAACATTGTCTCATAATCCATCAGATCCCAGCAAACTCAGCAAAGCAATAGCAGAAAGATTACATATGTTCCTCGATCATGTAGGGCAGCTCACGAGGTCTAAACCATGAAGAGCAAAGAGGGGAGGAGAACATCACATAGCTACTGATCATGGACCCATGGTCCAAGGTGGACTACTCATGACTCATCCGGGAAGCGTCCATGGTGGTGGAGAAGCTCCCGGTGGTGGTTCTCCCCTCCGGCAGGGTGCCGGGAAGAGTTCTCCTAATGCTCCCGATCTTGGAAGCGCTGCGGCGGCGGAACAGAAGCGAGATCGCGAAAAAGGGTTCTGTCCTCGAGGGTTTCGGGACGAGAGTGATATATTGGCGAAGGGGGGAACCAGATGCGGAGCAGGGGCCCCAGGCGCCCCCCTGGCGCGGCCAGGGGTGGGGCCGCGCCAGGTGGCCGCCTGGGCCTCCCCTGGCTCCCCTTTGGCCCATCTTTGGTTCTTCGCGAAGCTTCCTGTACGCAGATTTTTCCTGTATTTTTCCTGGAATTTTTGGAGCACTTTTAATATGGGGGAAACCTGAAATAGAAAAACAGCAGAAAACAGGAACTGGCACTGTGGTACACTGAGTTAATAGGTTAGTCCAAATATGATCAAAAGGGTATGGAAGTGCATCAATATCATAGCAATATCACACAAAAGAAGCATGGAGCAAGCAGAAATTATAGATACGTTTTGGACGTATCAAGCAGCCACGCAAAACTTACAACAACAAAGTAGATGAAGTCTAACTTGTTTTTGCAGTGCATGTTGTGATTTGATATGGTCAAGACGTGATGAGTTATACGTTATTGTATGAGATGATCTTGTTATGTAAATTATTGGCAACAAACATGAGCCTTATGGTTGTCTCTTTTTTGTATGAATTGTGAAAGCCATGTAATTGATTTACTTTATCACTATGAGTTAGCGCTAGTAGTAGTAGCAATAGTTGGTGAGACGACCACGACGCTACGATGAAGATCATGGTGTCAAGCCGGTGACGATGGAGATCATTCCGATGCTTTGGAGATGGAGATCAAAAGCACAAGATGATGATGGTCATATCATGTCACATATTTTGATAGTATGTGATGTTTATCTTATGATGCTTTTTATTTTGCTTACTACGGTGGTAGCATTATAAGATGATCCCTTACAAAATTTCAAGGTACAAGTGTTCTCCCTGAGTATGCACCGTTGCAAAAGTTCATCGTGCCGAGACACCATGTGATGATCGGGTGTGATAAGCTCTACGTTCAAATACAACGGGTGTAAGACCGTTTTGCACATGCACAATACTCGGGTTTAAACTTGACGAGCCTAGCATGTACATACATGGCCTCGAAACACTGGAGGCCGAAATGTCGAGCGTGAATCATACAGTAGATATGATCAACATAAGATGTTCACCATTGAAAGCTACTCCATCTCACATGATGATCGGACATGGTTTAGTTGATTTGGATCACGTGATCATTTAGATGACTAGAAGGATGTTTATCTAAGTGGGACTTCTTTATTAATATGATTAATTGAACTTTAATTTATCATGAACTTATTCCTGATAGTTTTTGCATATCTATGTTGTTGTAGATCAATGGCTCGTGCTATCGTTCCCTTGAATTTTAATGCATTCCTAGACAAAGCTAAGTTGAAAGATGATGGTAGCAACTACACGGACTAGGTCTGTAACTTGAGGATTAACCTCATTGCTGCATAGAATAATTATGTCCTGGAAGCACCGCTAGGTGACAGGCCTGTTGCAGGAGCAACTCTGGACGTTATGAACGTGTGGCACGCTCGTTCTGATGACTAGTCGATAGTTCAGTGTGCCATGCTTTAGGACTTAGAATCGGGACTTCAAAGACGTTTTGAACGTCATGGAGCATATGAGATGTTCCAAGAGTTGACGTTAATATTTCAAGCAAATGCCCGAATTGAGAGATATGAAGTCCCCAATAAGCTCTATAGCTGCAAGATAGAGGAGAACAGTTCTATCAGTGAACACTTTCTCAGAATGTCTGGGTACTACAATCACATGACTCAACTTGGTTGAAAAGTTGATGAAGATAGTGTTATTGATAGAGTTCTTCAATCACTGCCACCAAGCTATAAAGACTTTTTGATGAACTATAATATGCAAAGTATGCAGAAGACTATTCCCGAGCTCTTCGCTATGCTCAAAGCTACGGAGGTAGAAATCAAAAAGAGGCATCAAGTGTTGATGGTTAACAAGACCACTGGTTTCAAGAAAAAGGGCAAGGGAAAGAAGGGGAACTTCAAAAAGAATAACAAGATAGTTGCTACTCCGGCGAATAAACCCAGGTCTGGAGCCAAGCCTGAAACGGAGTGCTTCTACGGCAAAAGGACGGGACACTGGAAGCGGAACTGCCCCAAGTATTTGGCAGATAAGAAGGATGGGGAAGTGAACAAAGGTATACTTGATATACATATTGATAATGTGTACCTCGCTAGTGTTGATACTAGACCCTTGGTATTTGATATATGTTCGGTTGCTAAGATTTGTAACTCGAAACAGGAGTTGTAGAATAAACGGAGACTAGTTGAGGGTGAGGTGACGATGTGTGTTGGTAGTAGTTACAATATTGATATGATCAAAATCGCACACTCCCTGTACTTTTGGGATTAGTGTTAAACATAAATAAATGTAATTTGGTGTTTTTGTTGAGCATGAACTAGATTGGATCGTGTTTATTGCAATACGGTTATTCATTTAAGTGAGGGAATAATTCTTATTCTGTTTACATGAATTAAACATTCTATGGTCACACACCTGAGGTGAATGGTTTATTGAATCTTGATCGTAGTAAATACACATATTTATAAAATTGAAGCCAAAAGATGTAGAGTTGATAATCATACTGCAACATACTTGTGGCACTGCCGTTTAGGTTATATTGGTGTAAAGTTCATGAAGAAACTCCATGCGGATGGACTTTTGGAATCACTTGATTATGAATCATTTGATGCTTGCGAACCATGCCTCATGGCCAAGATGACTAAAACCCCGTTCTCCGGAACAATGGAGCGAGCAACTGACTTATTGGAAATCATACATACTGATGTATGCGGACCAATGAGTGTTGAGGCCCGCGGCGGGCATCATTATTTTCTGACCTTCACAAATGATATGAGAAGATATGGGTATATCTACTTGATGAAGCACAAGTCTGAAACATTTGAAGAATTTCAGGGTGAAGTGGAGAATCATCGTAGCAAGAAAATAAAGTTTCTACGATCTGATCGCGTAGGCGAATATTTGAGTTATGAGATTGGTCTTCATTTGAAACAATGTGGAATAGTTTCACAACTCACGCCACCTAGAACACCACAACGTAATGGTGTATCCGAACGTCGTAACCGTACTTTATTAGATATGGTGCGATCTATGATGTCTCTTACCGATTTACCACTACCGTTTTGGGGTTGTACTTTAGAGACAGATGCATTCACGTTAAATAGGGCACCATATAAATCTGTTGAGACGACGCCTTATGAACCGTGTTTTGGCAAGAAACCCAAGTTGCCGTTTCTTAAAGTTTGGGGCTGCGATTGTTATGTGAAAAAGCTTCAACCTGATAAGCTCGAACCCAAGTCGGAGAAATGTGTCTTCATAAGATACCCAAAGAAAACTATTGGGTACACCATCTATCACAGATCCGAAGGCAAGATATTCGTTGCTAAGAATGGATCCTTTCTAGAGAAGGAGTTTCTCTCGAAAGAAGTGAGTAGGAGGAAAGTAGAACTTGATGAGGTAATTGTACCTTCTCCCGAAATGGAAAGTAGTACATCACAGAAACTAGTTCCAGTGATTCCTACACCAATCAGTGAGGAAGCTAATGATGATGATCATGAAACTTCAGATCATGTTACTACTGAACCTCGTAGGTCAACCAGAGCACGTTCCGCACCAGAGTGGTACGGTAACCCGGTTCTAGAAGTCATGTTGCTAGACCATGATGAACCAACGAACTATGAGGAAGCGATGATGAGCCCAGATTCCGCAAAATGGCTTGAGGCCATGAAATCAGAGATGGGATCCATGTATGAGAAAAAAGTGTGGACTTTGGTTAACTTGCCTCATGATCGACAAGAAATTGAAAATAAATGGATCTTTAAGAGGAAGACTGACGCTGATGGTAATGTTACTATCTACAAAGCTCGACTTGTTGCGAAACGTTTTCGACAAGTTCAAGGAGTTTACTACGATGAGACTTTCTCACCCGTAGCGATGCTTAAGTCTGTCTGAATCATGCTAGCAATTGCCGCATTTTATGATTATGAAATCTGGCAAATGGATGTCAAAACTACATTACTTAATGGATTCTGAAAGAAGAGTTGTATGTGATGCGACCAGAAGGTTTTGTCGATCCTAAAGGTGCTAACAAAGTGTGCAAGCACTAGCGATCCATCTATGGACTGGTGCAAGCATCTCGGAGCTAGAATACACGTTTTGATAAGGTGATCAAAGCATATGGTTTTATACAGACTTATGGTGAAGCTTGTATTTTCAAGGAAGTTGATCAGAAATGATATAGAATTTTCTAAAAAGAATAAATGATTGTTTAAAAGGAGTTTTGTTGGGGAACGTAGTATTTCAAAAAAAATTCCTACGATCACGCAAGATATATCTAGGAGAAGCATAGCAACGAGCGGGAGAGTGTGTCCACGTATCGTCGAAGATCGAAAACGGAAGCGTTGAGTAACGTGGTTGATATAGTTGAATGTCTTCACGATCCAACTGATCAAAGCACCGAACGTACGGCACCTCCGCGTTCAGCACACGTTCAACTCGATGACGTCCCACGAACTCTTGATCCAGTTGAGGTCGCGGGAGAGTTTCATCAGCACGACAGTGTGGTGACTGTGATGATAAAGTTACTGGTGCAGGGCTTCACCTAAGCACTGCAACGATATGACCGAGGTGTTTAACTGTGGAGGGAGGCACTGCACAAGGGTAGGAACAATTGGTGTGTGTCCAAGGGGTGCCCTCCCGACGTATATAAACGAGGGAGAGGGAGGACGCGGCCGGCCTAGGAGGAGGAGGCGCGCCAAGGGGGAGTCCTACTCCCACTAGGAGTAGGACTCCCCTTTCCTAATAGGAGTAGGAGAAGGGGGAAGGGAAGGAGAGAAAGAGACAGAAGGAGGGGGCGCCGCCCCTCCCCCCTAGTACAATTCGGACTAGGCTTGGGGGGCGTACGGCCCAGCCTTGGGCAGCCCCTCTCTCTTTCCCCTAAAGCCAATAAGGCCCATATACTCCTCGGGGGTTCCGGTAACCTCCCGGTACTCTGGTATTTTTCTGGTGACCCCCGGAACCCTTCCGGTGTCTGAATATAACCTTCCAATATATCAATCTTTGTGTCTCGACCATTTTGAGACTCCTAGTCATGTCCGTGGTCAGATCCGGGACTCGGAACTACCTTTGGTGCATCAAGACACATAAACTCATAATACCGATCATCATCGAACGTTAAGCGTGCGGACCCTACGGGTTCGGGAACTATGTACACATGACCGAGACTCATCTCCGGTCAATAACCAATAGCGGAACCTGGATGCTCATATTGGTTCCCACATATTCTACGAAGATCTTTATTGGTCAAACTGCATAACAACATACGTCGTTCCCTTTGTCATCGGTATATTACTTGCCCGAGATTTGATCATCGGTATCATCATACCTAGTTCAATCTCGTCACCGACAAGTCTGTTTACTCGTGCCATAATACATCATCTCGTGACTAACTCATTAGTCATTTGCTTGCAAGGCTTATTACGATGTGTATTACCGAGAGGGCCCAGAGATACCTCTTCGACACTAGGAGTGACAAATTCTATTCTCGATCTATGCCAACACCACAATCACCTTCGGAGACACCTGTAGAACATCTTTATAATCACCCAGTTACGTTGTGACTTTTGATAGCACACAAGGTATTCCTCTCGTATTCAGGAGTTCCATAATCTCATAGTCATAGGAACATGTATAAGTCATGAAGAAATCAATAGCAGAGAAACTAAACGATCAAGTTGCTAAGCTAATGGATGGGTCTTGTCCATCACATCATTCTCCTAATGATGTGATCCCGTTGATCAAATGACAACTCATGTCTATGGTTAGGAAACATAACCATCTTTGATTAATGAGCTAGTCTAGTAGAGGCTTACTAGGGACACTCTATTTCGTATATGTATTCACACATGTATCAAGTTTCCGGTTAATACAATTCTAGCATGAATAAAAGACATTTATCATGATGTATAAGGAAACATAAATAACAACTTTATTATTGCCTGTAGGGCTTATTTCCTTCAGTCTCCCACTTGCACAAGAGTCAATAGTCTAGGTTACATAGCAATGATTCTAACACCCATGGAGTCTTGGTGTTGATCATGTTTTGCTCGTGGAAGAGGTTTAGTCAACGGGTCCGTGACATTCAGATCCGTATGTATCTTGCAAATTTCTATGTCTCCCTCCTTGACTTGATCGTGGATGGAATTGAAGCGTCCCTTGATGTGCTTGATTCTCTTGTGAAACCTGGATTCCTTCGCCAAGGCTATTGCTCCAGTGTTGTCACGAAAGATTTTCATTGGACCCGATGCACTAGGTACCACACCTAGATCGGATATTTACTCCTTCATCCAAACTCCTTCATTTGCTACTTCTGAAGTAGCTATGTACTCCGCTTCACACGTAGATCCCGCCACAACGCTCTGCTTGGAACTGCACCAACTGACAGCTCCACCGTTCAATAAAAACACATATCCGGTTTCTGACTTAGACTCACCCGAATCAGTGTCAAGGCTTGAATCGACGTAACCGTTTACGACGAGCTCTTTGTCACCTCCATAAATGAGAAACACATCCTTTGTCCTTTTCAGGTACTTCAGGATGTTCTTGACCGCTGTCCAGTGATCCACTCCTGGATTACTTTGCCACCTCCCTGCTAAACTTACAGCAAGTCACACATCATTGAATCTACATCAGAGCTTCGTCGATTATGTCTAGATAGACACCATTTACCTAAACCACTAGCTAGAGCGACACCTAGAGGGGAGGCGAATCTATAGGCTCACCGGAGAAGTCTGGGGGTGAGAGTTTCCCCTAGCCACATAGGGAAGGGGAGAAAAATCTCGGTGAATGTTATGTATCTATAGACATACGTTAACTTGATTAAAGTCGAACAACCAAATTAATATATGACGCATTGCAACACACGAGCAATATTATTTTCCACATGAAATCTTTATGCTAATTATATATATATATATATATATATATATATATATATATATATATATATATATTTCTTGTGCAGGATGCAAATGAGGCTAAAGACAGCATTCTTGGCCTTGCATAGAAATATCTTAAGTGCATCAAATATATATTAGTTTGTAACATATATATTTTGGATCATTTCTCTCTATGGACACGTCCTCGAGTTACATTACATCCACTCTAACCTCTTGGAGAAATCATGTGGTTTACCTATGATGCAATCAAATGAGTGCAATTCATGCTGGATTAGAATGGCCATGAAATTCAATTCATATGTTTTTCATATTCATAAGTGTTTGCAATTATGAGAACCAAACTATCCCTTATACGTAAAAGATATTTATTACGTACACAAGAAACAGTTTATAAAAGTTCTAAGAATAGTCTCTTTTTCACTTCATATTTGTCGTCAAGTGACTCTCCTTAGTGTTTTTTAGGACAATATCATTATTTAAAACCACTTAAACATTTCACTCGATATTTTACTCTTTTGAACATTAAATACCATTTTGACATGACACAAACATAAGAAAATGCTATGGCATAGTTATACAATTTTCTTTAATGTTGGAAATATCATCTCGATCTTTTTGTCCTTAATATTTGAGGGTTGGGAGATAAGGAGAAGAGGAGAGGACAATTTTTTGGATTGCCTTTGTCATTATATTTGAGTAAGATGGAAGGTCTATGAAACAGTTCCTTAGGGTTCCCTATAATTGGCTATAAATGTGACATGTTACTGCGAAATTGCAGATAAATTCCATATACTTAATTAACTGAGTTTGTCGCTTCCCTATAATTGGCTATAAATGTGAATCAATGAATGACCAGTACTAATCAAACTTATTCATATTGATACACTAAACTCTTTAAAAGTTGTTTTCTTCTATTGAATGTCTCAAGGTGATTTGTAGGTGCAATTCAATATAATATCAAGTGGGATGTTGTAGATATAGCCGATGTCATTGCCTTGGGGTCCTCTTTTGAGAGCAGTTGTCATTGCCGACTTTAGATACACTGCCCCACAGTTGGGGTCCTGATGGCACTGATAAAAAAGATAGAAGCGATGTCGTTGTACATGGCAAAATAACCATCACACGGCAAGAACCGAAAAATATATGTCCTCTTGAATTTCAGCCACGTCATCATGGTGCCGAGATCGCCCGTTGATCAGGAAAAAAAGTAGATCACCCATTATTGTTTCGGTTTTGACGATACAATCAAATAAATTCAATTCATGTAGGATGACAATGGGCATGAAATTTCGATTATGTGCATTTCCTATTCATACGTGTTTGCATTTATCTGAGTCAAATAGGCCCTTATAGGGGAAAGATGCTCTAGTACATGCATATGGAATATATTTTTAAATTTCTGAGTATAGTCTATTCTATGGTCAGGCAACTATAATTAGTGTTTCTAGGAGAAAATCTCTAGTTAGCATGTTTAAACGCTTTACATAATATTTTACTATTTTGAACATTAGCATCTTCTTTTTGACATGACACAAACATAATAAAATGTTATGCATTGTTTTATAATTTTATTAAATGTCAGAATTATCATATCAATCTTTCTCTCGATAGTAGTTTGGGGTTGGGAGATAAAGAGAGGACTAGTGTTTCGATCGCCTTTGTCCTTCTTATGGAGCAAGAGTTGTACGAAACATCTTCTTAGGTTTCCATATATCCTTAATGACCGTTTAGTGTGAATTCTCCTAGACATTTCATAAACCAAATCAATTGCACTTCAGTGTGACGTTTCCCAAGAACTGGATATAAAGTTGAATCAGTGAATGACCAATACTACTCAAAGTTATTCGTATGGATACATTTAACTCTTTTATAGTTTGGTCTTCAATTAAACTCCTAAGGGTACTTTGTAGGTGCAATCTTAATATACTATAAAGTTGAGATGTTGTAGATATAGCCGATGCCATTGCCTTGGAGTCCTTTTTCCAAGGTAGTCTAAAAGCACTGATTGAAAACAGAAAAACAAATATAGTAGTAATGTGGTTGTTTACGGCACAGGAAACCACCACACGCTAAGAACTCGATTTTGATTATTTTTCAGTAGGGACTGTAGAAACTGGTTTTCGAAAAATCTCAGAATTTTAGGATTTTTTGCCTAAATTTTTCAAATGAATTAGAATTTTGTCTTCAAAATACTATATTTTAGGTCTTGTTTTACACAACGTTCTACCTACTCGAGTGGTCGGTCAGTCTTTCCTTCCATCGAAAGCTCTTGGGTCTGAACAACCCCTCCTACTCGGTGCTAGATTTTTTTTAAATGAAAATACTTTATAAATTCAGTTGGCAAAAATGGGGAATCGATCATGCAACCCACCAAAATATCAACAAGTGCCTTACCACCAAGCTGGGGGATGACTAATTTTACAAAGCCATACTAGCGTTATTTGACATCATTTGTGTGATTATATTCAAATAAATACAAAAGTTTCGGACGATATTTAAATTTTCGGGCGGGTAATAGGAAGCCCGGTTTCCGAAAATCCCGGTGGAGATTAAAACCCTGGCGGCAACACGATCGCTAAAAAGGAAAGAAACAACGACAAAATAAATAAATAAATAAAGAAAATAGAAAAAGGAAAGAAACGCATAGGTAAATCGGGGATTACTGGACCCAGTGAGTGACCCACGCGGTTTGCAGTTCTCATGCAGCCAATCGGGCGCAATGTGCATTCCTCGATAAATAGCCGGGTCGACGCCACGCCACCTTGCCCTGCAACTGCAATCTTGCACCCACCGTCGAGTGTCTCCAGTCTCCTTCACGGCAGGCAATGGATATCATGGATCCCTTCACCGCCGAGCTCCTTTCGGGCCCTCCTATCCCCGTCGCCTTATCAGGCAGCGGCGCCCAGACGAGGGCCATTGACGACTACCTCCGAGCCATCGGTGCACTTCCTGCGCTTCGACCCGTCGACCACCACGCCGCAATGGAGGAACCCGTACCATCCCTGCTCCTGGGGAGCCTCGTCCCGGTCTTCGATACCCCTGAATCCAACAACTCGGCCACGCGTCCGCTACTCTCCGACTACGACGCCGACATCGACTTCAACCTCCGCGAGCTGGAGATGAACGTCGTGGAGCCACCGAGGCCAGACTACCTGCACACGGTGCAGGGCGATCGGATAAGCCCGTCGATACGCGCCAACCTTGTTATCTGGATGGACGGGTTTACTCGGTACTACGGCCTGGCCCCCGGCACGCTTCACCGTGCCGTCTCCTACGTCGACCGCGTCCTGTCAGAGCGATCCTTACCTACGACTAACATGGAGTATGAGCTCCATCTCCTGGGCGCCACGGCCGTCTTCACCGCCGCCAAATATGAGGAGCGGGACACCATATTCAAGGTGAACGCCGCGAAAATTGCCGACGACTGTGGGTTCGCCACGAGCAAGGAGGTGATCGACATCGAGTGCAAGATGTTGGCGGTGCTCCGGTACGAGCTCAGCAGACCAACGGCCTACACCTTCGTGGACCACTTCACCAGGTACAGCAAAGGAGAGCGCGACCTGGAGGTTCAGAAGTTGGCGCATCAGCTCGCTGAAACATCGCTGGTCGACTACAGATGCCTGCAGCTCATGCCGTCCGCCGTGGCGGCGTCGGCGGTCTTTCTCGCTAGGCTGATCTTGAACCCAATGGCGAGCCAGGTTCGACAGTGGAACAGAGAATTCACGGAGCTGACAGGGTACAAGCCCACGGACCTCATCATTGGCATTGAGTCCTTGTACATGATGAATCCCGATCCCCGCTTCGCGATCTTGTCAGCTTTTTTGCATGACGAACAAGAACTGTAATGAGAGATTTAGGGGCAGACAGCCACTTGCATGATCGAATCTTGAGTTGTTAAATAATGATGTTCAGGTGTACAATTGGCAAGCTCCCATTGAATTACATGACATACTTTCAGATGGAATCATTTGATTGTACGAAATTGTCAAAGAAAATGAGTGATTTTGGTTGCCTGATTTTTTGGCATACACAAATCTAGAAGTTCAACTATAAGTTCAGTTTCGACTGTGCATACATGTAAGATAATGCCTCAGGTGGTGCATGGACTCGTCGTCTGACGGCTTGTTGTATTTTGAGAGGTGCCATGAGGTTGAAGCGTAGTAAAAGGCTTCCCAAGGCAGAAGTGTCAAACGGAATTCGAACTCCATGGAGCCCTTTATTTGAAAAAATCAATGTTCAAAATTTGAAGTTTCGAAAATCTCTCAAAATATACACGTACATATGGAAGTATACTACTTGTCTGCCAAGTTCCATGCTGAAATACTGTTTGATGTCGTATTACCTGCACATGTACTATTCACCATAAAAATACATGATTTTGCTTTTTGTATAGGTCACATAATCATGAAGAAGTTTCACACACATCTAGTATACATATATAAATTCTTTTTAATTTTTCAGGATTTTTTATTAATTCAAAAGTTCATTTTTCAATGTTCAAACATTTCTGGCTCCATGGAGCCTGAGAGCAGAATTTTTCCCCCCAGTGTTCCTTTGGACAAAATAGTGAGAATATAAAGACAACTAATCAAATAGAGATGGGATTCTACCCTAAAAGGGGTGTCATACAAGAACCTAGCAGCGACCCCCAAACAGAGTTTCTGAATTTGCGTGATGGGTCAAATATGCTGCTTGCACGGAAATAACCTAATAGGACATAATCTACCGAGTTAACGAGCATGGGAAGCAATAGGTATAGCACATTAAGTTTCTTGCTACCCATAAACATGGAATTTCTTATGTGAAGGGTGGATTGGGTCGTCGTATAATGGACTAGAAGGGGTGGATAGTCCAATTTAAAATTCAACACCAAATTTTAGGGGTGAAAAGTTTTACAATTAGACTAGTTTGATCCTTAGGAAACTTATACACATGCAAGCTAACAAGAACAAAATTTGCCAAACATAAAGTCCTTGAGTTTTGGAGGAAGCAAACGACGGGAAGTTTGATGATGTATTTCCTGGTTTAGGTAATTGGCACTATCCAACTCCTCGTTGGTGGAAGTTTGTAAGGCCATAGAGGTCTTGACACCACACTCACTTAGCGCATGCTTTCCTATGCCACCATGGTTTGTACGTATAAGACTCGTTCGGGGTAGGTATTCGCATGAAGAGGGTGATCTCAGGAACTATACAACGTAATAAAATACTTGAATAACCAGTAGGGAAACACACATTTCTAAAAAGGGCTCAGTACTTAGAGGTACCAGGTTCCAGTATGCCTCTCAGAAACCGTAGTACTTGAAAGTACCGGGAAAAGAAAACCGGACGTCCTTGGCCAAAAAGGGGACTCTTAAATCCTTGCGCAAGGGGGGAGATCAAATGTACATGAGATTCGAACCAACGACACATGTGGCACTCAGTCGTATGGTTGGGGGAGAAGTCTCAGTGCAAGAAACATTCCATTGCACTGGGAAGTACCGATCTAGAGGCAATAGAGCCATTGGACATATTGGTATGATGGGTGGCTAGATTGATGGAGAGGTGATCCATTGGTTAGACGTATGACATTCACTAGATATATTTGCGTGGAAATATAAAAAGCCTACTAGGTACCTATCATTGCTCTATCACAGTCAGTTGTAAGATCAACCTAGTGGTCCATTATCCCTTTTTTTTCATTCAAAATTTACAAATATAGTATGCACATCACAATTAAATTATTGATTTAATATTAAAATATCAATGAAAATACAACATTAAGACCTCTATAGATAACTCAGTTATCATCCTACTTTTTCATTGAGATGGATTTCCACCATTCTTGTCTCACTTTGTTTATTTGTATAGCTGACATCACATCATATCGGCGGATAACCCATATAGGGGATCAATTGTAGCTCACGCCTGTCGAACCCACCGAGGAGCTAAAAGTAGAATTTATATCCCCCCCCGAATTCTATCGATCACCGATACAACATTACGCACACCTAACGTTCCCTTTACCTGGAACAAGAATAAAACTACTTTGTGGTATAAGTATATGCTTGCAAGAATAAAACAAGAAGTACTTAGCTGGAGAAAACTATGAGTAATTAGCAAGATAATAGAAGTTTGTTGTTTAGTAGAAAGCTTTTTGTAACACAAGAAAAAGATTTGTCCCTAGACAATCGATAACTAGACCGGTAATCATTATTGAAAATTTATATGAGGGAGAGGCATGGGCTAACATACTTTCCGTACTTGGATTATAAGCACTTATGATGGGAACTCTAGCAAGCATCTGCAACTACTAAATATAATTAAGGTAAAACCCAACCGTAGCACTAAGTAACAAGTCCTCTTTACTCCCATACGCAACAACCTCCTTACTTGGGTGTGTGTTTCCGTCACTCACGAGACCCACTATAAGAGAATCATGAACATATTGCAACAACCTACAATGGTAATGCCATATGCTTGCGCGACACGGAGGACACCATAGGACAACACCAACATAAAACATACAACTCAAACCAATCACGATAATCAATCAACCCATAGGACAAAATAAATCAGAGGGAAGGAGCCCTCCGAGATTGAATCTCTCTCTCTGTTTCTCTTCTGTTTTGTGTTCTTGTAATCTGGCCAAAAGAATGTTTCTTAAATTATTGGAGATCCGTAACTCCGATTGGGCTGAAATTTTGAGAGGATTTTTATCCATAAATTATCTTTCTTGCGGCGAAAGAAGGGCTGCAAGCTTGCAACCGCCTTACAAGGGAGTCACAAGGTACCACGGTGCGCCCTACCCCACTGGGCGTGCCCTACTACCTTGTGCCCCCCTCAGGCACAAATTGATTCGTCTTCCCAAAATTCACATATATTCCCGATCCCCACTTTGTAATCTTGCTAGCATTTTTGAAAACCGAATAAGAACTATAATTGGAGATTTAGGGGCAAACATCCACTTGTATGATCAAATCTTGAGTTTTTAAATAATGATGTTCAGGTGTACAATTGGCAAGCTCCCTTTGAATTTCATGACATACTTTCAGATTGAATCATTCGTTCGTATGAAATTGTCAAAGAAAACGAGTGATTTTGATTGCCCAATTTTTTCTCATACTGTAGAAACAAAGTAAGTCTACCAGAGGGGGTGAATGGGTGTTCTATTTTTCCAGAAAACTTAAATCTCTCATAACCCAACAGCGGAACGAATGCAAAACAAATTACAGTGAACTAAAATAGAGTACCGAAGAGAAACTAAGGCATGCATAGGTCAATCATACGAATGCAAATGCATTGAAAGTAAATGAGGGTGACAGAGATAACCCGGAATGCTCAAAGGCGACAAGATATTTGTTCAACCAGTTTGTCCTTCTGCACAAGGACTACGTCTTGTTGGATTGACTGTGACTTAACATGGAAGATAAACTCTCTTCGCCCTATTCTCCTCGACAATTGATTCGTCAACCGATACCGATTGCTCGTGGTAGATACTTGATGGCGATCTCCGAACCTTTACAGACTTCTTCTTCGAGAACCACGATCACTCTTGGTCTCTCAAGAAATTGACACCTAACCGTCTAAAGAGTTTGCAGCTCCCACGAGTAATAGGCAGAGCGTACTAAAATTATATTCCATTGATTCTGAACCACTATGTAATTCTTCGGCTCTAGGGTCTTTTCTCTCAGTGGATTTTAAACTCAAATCACTGAGAGAGTGCTTTGCTTGAAAATCTTCTCAGAATCAAACGGACCACCCACCGAACAAAGCCGGAACGGGGTGGCTATTTATATCAGCAGCCTTCCTACATGGGAAATGACCATTCTGGACACGATGTCTAGCCAATTCATAGGCATTTATTGACGCTTACCAAAATATTACCTATTCTTTGGCACTCATCACAAGATAAGACGAACTTACAGGCATCCTTGAAGAGAGTAGGCCAATAAAATCCAGATTGCAATACCTTGTAAGCAGTTCTATCTCCAGCATGATGCCCTCCATAAGCTTCGGAGTGAAATTTCCGTAGGATTTGTCCCTATTCGTTCTCAGGTACATAACATCTAATAATACCATCTACTCCCTCTTTATAAAGCTGTGGGTCATCCCAAAAGTAATGTCTTAAGTCATAGAAGAATTTTTTTTTCTTTTGTTGGTAAGTAGAGCTAGGTGGTAAATATTTAGCAACAATGTAATTAGCATAATCAACATACCAAGGGCTATTATTAGAAACATTAATTGCAGCTAACTGCTCATCAGGGAAACTATCATCAATACGTAGTGGGTCATCAAGCACATTTTCAATCCTAGACAAGTTATCAGCTACTGGGTAATATGTAAATCAAATTCTGATGCAAAGGAACCCATCGAATAATTCTAGGTTTAGCATCTTTTTTTCCATAAGGTATTTTATAGCAGAATGATCGGTGTGAACAATTAATTTAGAGTCAACAATGTAAGATCTAAATTTATCACAAGCAAACACCACTGCTAGGAATTCATTTTCAGTAGTTGCATAATTTCGTTGGGCACTATCTAGAGTTTTACTAGCATAATGAATAACATTCAGTTTCTTATCAACTCTTTGTCCTAGAACAACACCAATAGCATAATCACTAGCATCACACATAATTTCAAAAGGAAAGTGCCAATCAGGTGGTTGAACAATAGTGAAGGAAATATGCCCTAGAGGCAATAATAAAGTAGTTATTTTATATTTCCTTATATCATGATAAATGTTTATTATTAATGCTAGAATAGTATTAATCAGAAACTTGATACATGTGTGGATACATAGACAAAACACCGTGTCCCTAGTAAGCCTCTACTAGACTAGCTCATTAATCAAAGATGGTTAAGTTTCCTAACCATGGACATGTGGTGTCACTTGATGAACGGGATCACATCATTAGGAGAATGATGTGATGGACAAGACCCATCCGTTAGCTTAGCATAATGATCGTTAAGTTATATTGCTGTTGCTTTCTTCATGACTTATACGTGTTCCTCTAACTATGAGATTATGCAACTCCCGAATACCGGAGGAACACCTTGTGTGCTATCTAACATCACAACGTAACTGGGTGATTATAAAGATGCTCTACACGTGTCTCCAAAGGTGTTTGTGGTGTTGGCATAGATCGAGAATATGATTTGTCACTCCGACTGTCGGAGAGGTATCTCTGGGCCCTCTCTGTAATACACATCATAATAAGCCTTGCAAGCAAACTACTAATGAGTTAGTCATGAGATGATGTATTACGGAACGAGTAAACAGACTTATCGGTAACGAGATTGAACTAGGTATGATGATACCGACGATCGAATCTCGGGCAAGTAACATACCGATGACAAAGGGAACAACGTATGTTGTTATGTGGTTTGATCGATAAAGATCTTCGTAGAATATGTAGGAGCCAATATGAGCATCCAGGTTCCGCTATTGGTTATTGACCAGAGGTATGTCTCGGTCATGTCTTCATAGTTCTCGAACCCGCAGGGTCCGCACGCTTAACGTTCGATGACGATTGGTATTATGGGTTTATGTGTTTTGATGTACTGAAGGTTGCTTGGAGTCCCAGATGTGACCACAGACATGGTGAGGAGTCTCGAAATGGTCGAGATATAAAGATTAATATATAGGACGACTATATTCAGACACCGGAAGTGTTCCGGAGAAGTTTCGGATAAAACCGGAGTGGCGGAGTGTTATCGGACCCCCCTGGGGAACTAATGGGCCACATGGGCCTTAGTTGAGAGAGAGAGAGGGGCGGCTAGGGCAGGCCGCCCCCCCTTGGGTCCGAATTGGACTAGGAATGGGGGGGCGGCGCCCCCCTTTCCTTCTTCCTCTCCCTCTCCTTCCTTCCCCCTCTCTCCCTCTTGGTGGACTCCTATTAGGAATAAGATTCCTTTTACTAGTAGGACTGCCCCTCTTGGGGACCGCCTATAGGGGCTGGCCGGCCTCCCCTTGCTCCTTTATATACGGGGGCAGGGGCACCCTAGAACACACAAGTTGACAATTGTCTTAGCCGTGTGCGGTGCCCCCCTCCACTGTTACACACCTCGGTCATATTGTCGCAATGCTTAGGCGAAGCCCTGCGTCGGTAACTTCATCAACACCGTCACCACGCCATCGTGCTGACGAAACTCTCCCTCGGCCTCAACTGGATCAAGAGTTCGAGGAACGTCACCGAGCTGAGCGTATGCAGATCGCGGAGGTGAGGTGCGTTCGGTGCTTGATCGGTTGGATCACAAACACGTTCTACTACATCAACCGCGTTACTTAACACTTCCGCTTTTGATCTACGAGGGTATGTGGACACACTCTCCCGCTCGTTTCTATGCTTCTCCTAGATAGATCTTGCATGATCGTAGGATTCTTTTCGAAATACTATGTTCCCCAACAGTGGCATCATGAGCCAGGTCTATGCGTAGATGATATGCACGTGTAGAACACAATGAGTTGTTGGCGATAATAGTCATACTGCTTACTGTCATGTAATACTTTGATTCGGCGGTATTGTGAGATGAAGCGGCCCGGACCGACATTACGCGTACGCTTACGCGAGACTGGTTTCACCGTTACGAGCACTCGTTGCTTAAAGGTGACCGGCGGGTGCTTGTCTCTCTCACTTTAGTTGAATCGAGTGTGACTACGCCCGGTCCTTGTGAAGGTTAAAACAACACACTTGACGAAAAATCGTTGTGGTTTTTGATGCGTAGGTAAGAACGATTCTTGCTAAGCCCGTAGCAGCCACGCAAAACTTGCAACAACAAAGTAGAGGACGTCTAACTTGTTTTTGCAGGGCATGTTGTGATTTTATATGGTCAAGATGTGATCAGTTATACGTTATTGTATGAGATGATCTTGTTATGTAAATTATCGGCAACCAACATGAGTCTTATGGTTGTCTCTTTATTGTATGAATTGTGAAAGCCATGTAATTGATTTACTTTATCACTATGAGTTAGCGCTAGTAGTAGTAGCAATAGTTGGTGAGACGACCACGATGCTACGATGAAGATCATGGTGTCAAGCCGGTGACGATGGAGATCATGACGATGCTTTGGAGATGGAGATCAACATCACACGATGATGATGGTCATATCGTGTCACATATTTTGATTGCATGTGATGTTTATCTTATTATGCTTCTTATTTTGCTTACTACGGTGGTAGCATTATAAGATGATCCCTTACAAAATTTCAAGGTACAAGTGTTCTCCCTGAGTATGCACCGTTGTGAAAGTTCGTCGTGCCGAGACACCACATGATGATCGGGTGTGATAAGCTCTACATTCAAATACAACGGGTGTAAGACCGTTTTGCACATGCACAATACTCGGGTTAAACTTGACGAGCCTAGCATGTGCAGACATGGCCTCGGAACACTAGTGGCCGAAATGTCGAGCGTGAATCATATAGTAGATATGATCAACATAAGATGTTCACCATTGAAAGCTACTCCATCTCACGTGATGATCGGACATGGTTTAGTTGATTTGGATCACGTGATCATTTAGATGACTAGAAGGATGTCTATCTAAGTGGGAGTTCTTTAATAATATGATTAATTGAACTTTAATTTATCATGAACTTATTCCTGATAGTTTTTTCATATCTATGTTGTTGTAGATCAATGGCCTGTGCTACCGTTCCCTTAAATTTTAATGCATTCCTAGAAAAAGCTAAGTTGAAAGAAGATGGTAGCTACTACACGGACTGGGTCCGTAACTTGAGGATTATCCTCATTGCTGCATAGAAGAATTATGTCGTGGAAGCACCGCTAGGTGACAGGCCTGCTGCAGGAGCAACTCTGGACGTTATGAACGTGTGGCAAGCTCGTTCTGATGACTACTCGATAGTTCAGTGTGCCATGTTTTACGACTTAGAATCGGGACTTCAAAGACGTTTTGAACGTCATGGAGCATATCAGATGTTCCAAGAGTTGACGTTAATATTTCAAGCAAATGCCCGAATTGAGAGATATGAAGTCCCCAATAAGTTCTATAGCTGCAAAATAGAGGAGAACAGTTCTATCGGTGAACACTTACTCAGAATGTCTGGGTACTACAATCACATGACTCAACTTGGTTGCAAAGTTGATGAAGATGGTGTTATTGATAGAGTTCTTCAATCACTGCCACCAAGCTATAAAGTCTTTGTGATGAACTATAATATGCAAGGGATGCAAAAGACTATTCCCGAGCTCTTCGCTATGCTCAAAGCTGTGGAGGTAGAAATCAAAAAGAGGCATCAAGTGTTTATGGTTAACAAGACCACTAGTTTCAAGAAAAAGGGCAAGGGAAAGAAGGGGAATTTCAAAAAGAATAGCAAGACAGTTGCTACTCCCATGAATAAACCCAAGTCTGGAGCCAAGCCTGAAACGGAGTGCTTCTACTGCAAAGGGACTGGACACTGGAAGCGGAACTGCCCCAAGTATTTGGCGGATAAGAAGGATGGGGAAGTGAACAAAGGTATACTTGATATACATATTGATAATGCGTACCTCGCTAGTGTTGATAGTAGTCCCTTGGTATTTGATACTTGTTCGGTTGCTAGGATTCGTAATTCGAAACAAGAGTTGCAGAATAAACGGAGACTAGTTGACGGTGAGGTGACGATGTGTGTTGGTAGTAGTTACAATATTGATATGATCATCATCGCACACTCCGTGTACTTTCGGGATTAGTGTTAAACCTAAATAAATGTTATTTGGTGTTTGTGTTGAGCATGAACAAGATTGGATCGTGTTTATTACAATACGATTATTCATTTAAGTGAGAGAATAATTGTTATTCTGTTTACATGAATAAAACATTCTATCACACACCTGAGGTGAATGGTTTATTGAATCTCGATCGTAGTAAATACACATATTTATAATATTGAAGCCAAAAGATGCAGAATTGATAATGATAGTGCAACATACTTGTGGCACTGCCGTTTAGGTTATATTGGTGTAAAGCGCAAGAAGAAACTCCATGTGGATGGACTTTTGTAACCATTTGATTATAAATCATTTGATGCTTGTGAACCATGCATCCTGGCCAAGATGACTAAAACTCCGTTCTCCAGAACAATGGAGCGAGCAACTGACTTATTTGAAATCATACATACTGACGTATGCGAACCAATGAGTGTTGAGGCTCACGGCGGGCATCATTATTTTCTGACCATCACAAATGATTTGAGAAGATATGGGTATATCTACTTGATGAAGCACAAGTCTGAAACATTTGAAGAATTTCAGAGTGAAGTGGAGAATCATTGTAGCAAGAAAATAAAGTTTCTACGATCTGATCGCGGAGGCGAATATTTGAGTTATGAGTTTGGTCTATATTTGAAACAATGTGGAATAGTTTCACAACTCACGCCACCAGGAACACCACGACGTAATGGTGTGTCTGAACATCGTAACCGTACTTTATTAGATATGGTGCGATCTATGATGTCTCTTACCGATTTACCACTATCGTTTTGGGGTTATACTTTAGAGACAGATGCATTCACGTTAAATAGGGCACCATATTAATCCGTTGAGATGACACCTTATGAACTGTGTTTTGGCAAGAAACCCAAGTTGTCCTTTCTTAAAGTTTGGGGCTGCGATGCTTATGTGAAAAAGCTTCAACCTGATAAGCTCAAACCCAAGTCAGAGAAATGTGTCTTCATAGGATACTGATACGTCCAAAACGAATCTATAATTTCTGCTTGCTCCATGCCTCTTTTGTGTGATATTGCTATGATATTTATGCACTTCCATACACTTTTGATCTTATTTGGACTAACCTATTTACTCAGTGCACCCCAGTGCCAGTTTCTGTTTTCTGCTGTTTTTGTATTTCAGGTTTTCCCTTTACGTAAATTGCCAGAAAAATTCCGGGAAAAATATATAAAAAATCAGCGTTCCGGAAGCTTCCATGCGGCCAAAGTAGGGCCAGAGGGGGGGCACAGGGGCTCCAGGTGTCCTGTGGGCGCGGCCCCCCTCCTGGCCGCCGCGCCAGGCCGCATGGACCCCCCTTAGCTCCCCTGGCGACCCCCTTTGGAATATATTTACACCGCGTCGCGGAAACCCTGATTCCGGACCCCTTTTCTCCAGAAGCAATTCCGATCTCCGTCGCCATCGCCACCAAGTTTCGGGGGACCAGAATTCCTGTGCCGGCACCCCGCCGGGACGGGGAAGTGCCCCCGGATTCATCTCCATCGATGTTGCTTCCTCCCTCCATGATGCGGGAGTAGTTCCTCCTCGGGGCTGAGGTTTCTACCAGTAGCTATGTGGTCAATTCTCTCTCCCATGATGTGATCTTCGTTGTGATCATAGGCTATGTTAATCTAGGGTGATCCCATGATATTTCCCTTCCTCTATGTATTGGATTGATGTACCCACTTGTCTTTATCTAGTATAATCCCCGAGACCAAGGTGACAGCGGTCTATTGGACATGGATTAGAAGAATATTTTCATGAGTGATTTCCTCTTTTGTGTGTGGATTGAAGATTGAGAGTCTCTTGGTGCTTGTCTTTGACTATCCTTTAGATATGTTGTGGTGATTGTGGTACTCTCTTTGGATGGCCGCGGTGACATTGGGAAATCCATAGATTGAGAACTATGAACTTTGAGGTGTGCTTTTCACTACTAGGAAAAGGGCTATAGATGGAATTGATACTAATGGCGCACCGGACAAGCAGTGCGCCATTAGTATATAGTAATGGCGCACCAGCAACAGATACGCCATTAGAGTTCGAACTACTAATGGCGCACGAGGTCCAGAGTGCGTCATTAGTATCAAGAAGTTTTTTTTTGAACTAGCGCGCCTGTCCAAACATACTAATGGCGCATCCAGACGAAGTGCGCCATTACTAGTTGTAACTAGTAATGGCGCACCAACAGTAAAGTGCGTCATTAATGCTATTTTTTTATGATATTTTTTATTCTTTTTTACAAAACTACTAATGGCGCACCTGGGGGCGGTGCGCCATTAGAGTCCACATACTTATGGCGCACATAGCCGAAGTGCGCCATTAGTAATCCCCCATACTTGGGGCCGGCCGCACCCTCCTCTCTCTCCCTCTCGCCAGATCTCTCCCTCCTCTCTCCCTCTCGCCAGATCTCTCCCCCCTCTCTCCCCGACGCCTCTCTCTCCCTCACCGCCGATGCCCTCGCCCCCCTCTCCCCGACGCCTCTCTCTCCCTCACCGCCGACGCCCTCGCCCCCCTCTCCCCGACGCATATCTCTCCCTCACCGCCGACGCCCTCGCCCCCGACGCCCCGGCCTCGACGCCAGGGCATCCCCCAGGCCGCGCACAAGAGCTTCCTAACCCTAGTTCGGCGACGACTCGGCGAACGGCGGCGGTTGGTTAGGAGCCGACGAGGGCCACTCGGGGCACGTGAAGGGAGCGCCGCCGCCGGCCTCCGCCGTGATTGCTCGCGGCATCGTCAAGAAGGACCTCCTCGAGGGTTTCGCAGTCCAGGTGCGCTGCTTACCACACCCACCGCCCCCCTCCCCACTCGATCCGTCGGCCCCTCCTGCCATTCGTTTAGCTACTTCCATTTCCGCCGGGGATCACTCGCTCTGTAAATTTGTTTGTGGTGTTCCTTGACGCCGCACGAGTAGGGCCTAGTGGACAGACAGTGAATTAAAGTGGGGGCGCACGTGTTGATGCTCCGTATTTTCTGCGTAGTATATAATTCAACAATTACCCACCTAGGAGTGAACATCGCAAGCTCATTGTCAACTTATAGCTTTTAACATCGTTTTCGTAGTTAGTTGTATGCTGTTTGTGAAGGAGGCATGATTAGTGTTTTCAGGTTTAGTGTCGAAGTGGCTTTGAACAGTGGTATGTATGCTTGTCTTTTGGCTTGTCAAAAGTCAAGATTATCTTACATTTTACGATCAATTAATCCCATAGGTAGTCTCTTTAGGCAGATGTTATCGATATCGCTGTGTTAGCTCGTGTCCAGTTTAGCTATGTGTGTGAGATTTGGCGATTCCACCGCCCTGACACCCCCATGTCTATTCCCTAAATTCCTAGCTGCAATTGCGTGCTTCTGTTTTGCACCTTTCCTTGAAAGAGAAATCCATTGGCGTTTACTGTTTTATATGAAAGGTGTTGATCAGCTATGCATCAAAGCTAAATATTGTTATCACTGGAGGGAGACTGGGTTATCACTCAGCATCCATGTCCGGCACTGAGCAGCAAAGAAATGAAATACAGCAGGATACAAACTATGAACATGATTTGACCCAACACCTGCTATTCCTGAATCAATTTCATTGGGCCTTCCAAGCCTACTTGTTGAGTTGACTAATTAGTCCATTCCCCTCCTTTCAATAGCTCTTCCAATGTTGTAAGAAGCAAGCAATCTTATGCATAGCAACAATTTGACATTGATATCGTTTTGTTCTGGTTGGACTTGGAGTAGTTTCAGTAGTTAGACTAGTTAGACTAGTTACACTTGAAGGCAAATGACAGCAATTGCATCAAATCAAAATAGTTTAAATTTTTGTAGGCAAGCCATACTTTGATGAATGGCTTGAAACTTGTTGCTGTTAATTTTTCTGCTAAGCCATAGTTTAAATTTTTCTACTAGGCAAACTGTTGTTGCTTGGAGTAATTGACATGATGAACTTGCTGTTAATAAAAAAGCACTGTTGTGATATTATATTTAAAAAAACACTGTTGTAAAACTACTGATATAAAATTCAGTTAAAACTACTGATGGAGTGTAAAATTCAGTTAAACTAGTCTAACTAGAGTAAAATTTAGTTAAACTAGTCTAACTAGAGAAAATGGCTTGTGGTTAGACCATGGCCTAATGAGCCTAGGATGGTGCCACAGCTAGCTTGTCTAGGTACATATTTTTAATTTATAAAGTTTAATCTCATTGAAATATAGGAAATGTCGTCTTCCGACGACGATAGGATCCCGGAGTGCTCCTGGTGCGGTGACGACCGGGGTCTGTGCGACAGGCCTCACCTGGTAGACGGTCGTTACTTCAGTATTAAGCTCGACGAGACCTTCGATGTCGAAACGGTACGCAACGACAAGTCTTGTTTCGTAATTAATTAAGCACGATTTCTAGCTACTTCAACGTGTAAGTAATTAATTTTCTTCTTTTACGTGCAACTAGTTTATCCCGTGTCATGCAAGACGCTATGTCTTGGAGAGGATGGGATTTGAAGATCATGAAACTACGGAGACAAAGCAAATTCAACTAAGGACCATGCATAATGTTGATTTAGAAGTGGATTTGTACAATTCAGATAACATAACCACTTTTGGTTGCAAGAATTGGGAATCATTTTGCAAGATATATGGTTTTTATGAGGGTATGCTTCTCACCATGGATCTTGGTAATCCGGATTCCATCGCCGAAGATGATTTGGACATTTGGGTCCTTGTTGACGATATGATTCCAATTCTACCAAGAAGTGAGTTTATCAAACATAGTTATTTAGTAATTTATATTGTTTATTTCAAAATAGTTGACAACTTATTTCCATTGATAGGTTATTTTGATTATTCAAATAATGTGAGGATGATGCTAGACTGAACCTACTACACCCCTGGCTCAGAATGTACTTATAAGGACAAAGAGCAGATCATCTTCTTTTATTCCTTTCTTGTGGATTACATTCAATATCGTAATATTGATCCACAATATGGTCAATACGTCCCACTAGTGCACGTCTTGAACTACGTTAATATCAATGGAGATACCATGGTAAGATTTTTTTACTATTACGACATTCGTGCATGTTTTGCATTAGTTCTTCTCGAACTGAACTACAATGCTAACTACGAAGTCTTACTATGTTTTGCAACAGATTCTCCCTAGTGACTGTGTGCCTCCTGTCATGTTTCAATCTGGTCAACTACAAGTTTTAAATATTCTGCCAGGTGAACCTACAAATCACACGTGTCCATATCGGATTTCTTCTACAAATAAAGGAATGAGAATCAAAGAATGGCGAAAAATAACGAAAACTCGTAAGGAGGTACTTGGAAGCAATAGAGTGAGAAGGGCAAGAAATGGAGACAAGATAATGTGCATTCTCCATAATGGCCCTTTAAATCTAATTGATTTAGAGCCAAACGCCATCTTGTTTTTTGCCATTTTACCTTAGAAAATTGCTACGTAGTAGAAGTTGTATGGTCGATAATGATGTGTAAGACTTATTATTTAATACCAATGTTGAGTTTTTATTATTATTATGATCGATGATGCATGATGCTAAGTTGTTCTATGAGCTATTATATACTCCCTCCGTTCCGATTTACTCGTCGTGGTTTTAGTTCAAATTTGAACTAAAACCACGACGAGTAAATCGGAACGGAGGGAGTAGATTCTAATAGTTTCGATGTGCGTCCATATATGTTGGCTCCACGAGAAATTATATTTATATATATGCATAACCTGTGCAAAAAACAAAAAATAAAAAAAATAAAAAAAACTAATATTCATACTAATGGCGCATCACAGTAGAGTGCGCCATTAGTATGCCAAAGCACCTGGCTACACATGGCCCCTGGGAGGCATACTAATGGCGCACTTCTGTGCATACTAATGGCGCATCTGCGGTGCGCCATTAGTATACCAGATACTAATGGCGCACCAGAGGTGCCCCATTAGTAAAATATACTAATGGCGTGCTAGTAATGGCGCACCACTAATGCGCCATTAATGGCCAAATTAGGTGCGCCATTAATAGGCCTTTTCCTAGTAGTGTTTGTAGCCCTACATAATTCTCGTCATCTCTTGACCACAAAGGAATGACCTCCGGGTGCGTCTCCATTGCATGTTTTATGGGAAATATCATGTGATTCGATTATGTTAATGTTGTTGGGAGTTGCCACTAGTGAAAGTATGAAGCCTAGGCCTTGTTTCCACCATTGCAATACCATTTGTGCTCACGTTTACCACTTGTTTGCTTGCTGCACTTTTTATTACAGATTTATATTACTTTGTTTTGCCATCCATATCACTTGCCATTTAACATCTCTTCGCCGAACTAGTGCACTGCTAGGCTTCTCGCCCCTCGTTGGTTACCCCAAGTGGAAGGTTTGAGATGCAGTGTAGCAGAAGTTTTCCCTTGGCAAAGATACCAAGGATCGTTTTCCCCTGAGACTCCCAGTTTCAACAAGAAGATGTCAACTGCTAACGGCGCCAGATATTAGCAATCAACGTGGACCTGCACATAGATACAAATAACTTTGCTCCCAACGAGTACAGAGAGGTTGTCAATCCCTCCGGCCTTGTAGTTTACAAAGGATCAAACGCAAGTGATAATAGTGATAGGTAATGCTGCAATAGTAAGTAAAAGCGGAAAAGTAAATAGCGGATGTGATCAATGATGGTAATATGGACCAGAGTCTCATGATGTTCACTTGTGATGTCTCTCTCCCAAAAGACGATAAAACAGCTATGTGAGGTAAACGAATTACAGCTGGGCAATTGACAGGACCATGTGCGCAAACCAATGCTGACTAAGTTGCAAGAAAGGTAGAGGTTCAAAGCATGGGCGGTACGCTGAGGTAAGTAGACCGAAATCCATCTGCATCAACTACTAATCATCCACCTTGAGATATCTATCCAGAACATCTCGCTGGTATTAAGTTGTGAGTCCCACCCATAGTGTAAACTCAAAGCAACAGACAACTGCATTAAAAGAACTTTGCGTAAAGTAAACAATCCTTGCACCCGCGGGCACAAGCACCGTTGTTTTCCCCCTTGTGGCAACAGCACATCCCCTAGACTCATGTTTCTGTCACTCAAACTAGTCATCGAGGGGCATGAACCCACAATCAAGCATAACATAGGGCAGCTCACGATGACTAATTAGTGAAGCACAAGGACGGGAGGAGAACATCACATAGCTACTGGTCATGGACCCATGGTCCAAGGGAGACTACTCACAACTCATCCGGGAGGCGTCCATGGTGGTGGAGAAGCTCCCGGTGGTGATCCTCCCCTCCGGCAGGGTGCCGGGAAGAGTTCTCCTAGTGCTCCCGATCTTGGAAGCGGCGGCGGCGGTGGAACAGAGATGAGATCGCGAAAAAGAGTTCCCGTCTCGAGGGTTTCGGGAGACGCTTTAAATATATGCCAAAGGGGGGCATCAAACGAGGCTCGGGGGGCCCAGCCCCCCCCCCCCGGCGCGGCCCAAGGGGGGCGCGCCACCAGGGCGCCTGGGGCCCTGGTTGCCCCCCTCGGGCTGTGCTCCGGGTGCCTGGTAGCTTCTGGAACGCTGATTTTTTATATAATTTTTCTGAATTTTTTCTGGCAGTTCACGTAATGTGAAAACCTGAAATGCAAAAACAGCCGAAAACAGAAACTGGCACTGGGGTGCACTGAGTTAATAGGTTAGTCCAAGTATGATCAAAAGTGTATGGAAGTGTATAAATAACATAGCAATATCACCCAAAAGAGGCATGGAGCAAGCAGAAATTATAGATACGTTTTGGACGTATCAACATCCCCAAGCTTAATTCCTGCTCGTCCTCGAGTAGGTAAATGATAACAAGAATAATTTCTGTGGTGACATGCTATTAACCATATATGACTTTTTCATAATCACATGACAAAAGCTTACTGAGACAATGAATATATAGTAATTAAGTTGCCTCATGAGAAAATCACAAAGAACTGAAAGTTTTACAATATGATACTGAAACATCAAATAGATTTGTAATGAACATGGTGTGCAAATATGATAAAGTGATATCTCGCTTGCCCCCTTTAGTGAAGCAAAACATAAATGCAGGGGCACCTCCAAGGTTTAAGTGATGACTAGATACAATGATTTCAGAATAAACGATATCACAATCATGCAAAAGACAATGCTACTTCGGGACAATGCACATTACACTCAGAATGACAATCATGCTCTCAGTAGTTGGTGCTTTTAAAAGAAGGTGGAGACTCTCGAACCGTGGCTTTTGTTGGCAAGGTTGAAAACCCGTAGTCGGAAACAAAGACAAAACATGTACCAGAGCTCTTGATTTTAAAAACAGAGGTAATAATTATTTTTTTGATTATGCATGTTTCGTCAACGAATGCTAGCAGAACTCAATCACTTCTTGAGATGGACAAGTTTCGAGGAACGGCTCCCGAATGAGGACGATCACATCCTCTTAATCTCCTTTGTTTATCACTGCCAAAGTTTTCTGATTTCTCATGAACAAAGCGTGAAGGAGGGTTTGTTTGTTATATTATCTTTTTGAGCCGGGCGCACTCAATGCCAGTTCCTTCTCGTATTATGGGTTTGCACATTATACATGCAATCCCGGGGTGAAGCTTGTCCAACTTAAAAAGATCATGAATTAACCACTACTTCCTCATGAACTTACAACAGAGGCACAAAATAGGAATGTTTTTTTTTGAATAATTTCGAGATGGTACATGCAAGTATCCGTTAGGAATGGCAGGTAAATACCATGTAGGAAGGTATGGTGGACTCATATGGCATAACTGGATTAAAAGGATGTGGATGCACAAGCAGTCAATCCGCTTAGTACAGGTGGAGGTTAGCAAAAGACTGGGAGCGACCAACTAAGAGAGCAATGTCGGTCATAATCATGCAGAGCGACAAAGCAACATTGAATCAGGCATGGAAGTTATATCGCTACTCAGAAACAAAAGATCATCAAGGCTTGACAGACTTTCTTTACAGTCTTAAATATGCGTGAGCATACGCCAAGTCAATCAAAATAAATTCTTTGAAGGAAGATATTACTAAACCATACCACATCATAGGCAAACAAATCATGTTGGTACTCCAATAACATATTGGGAACCCCCCAGCTATTTGGGACTAACCATAAGAAAACCTGAACTACTAAGCGCCATTATGCACGTAGCATCTTTATCATAGACATATCAACCAATGCAACAGAAGCAAACTCTCTTAATAAGATAAGCATGATGACTTAAGAGAGTTCAAGCAACCAACTAAACGAAAGCTCTTTAAAAAGATAAGCATGAAAACTAAGAGCTAAGCATGATAGTAGCTATTGAAAGACAAAGAACATACACAGCAGAGATAGATATGAAAATTCTATGTTATGTTCTAGGTAGAAGTGGAGCGTGTTTCTCTCCCACATAAAGAAAGCTGAGTTCCGACTCGTTATGAAAAGCTAAGGAAAACTAAAAAGGAAAACTAAAAACAAGACGCTCCAAGCATAGCACATAACACATGAAGTGATTAAAATATAGTGGAACGAAAGACGAACTGATAATGTTGATGGAGAAGGGGATGCACGGGGGCATCCCCAAGCTTAGACGCTTGAGTCTCCTTGAATATTTCTTGGGGTGCATGGGGGAATCCCCAAGCTTGAGTGTTTGACACTCCTGAATCTTTTTATCATCTTCCCTCGCACACTTGAAAACTCCCCTCATACATAACTCATCATAATCTGATTAGCGAGGTTAGTACCCATAATAAAATAACTGTCCCTTGCTGGAAATAAAGATATTCTTGAAGTTCTACTGTTTCTCAAGATTGCCAAAAGGTTTTTGCAAAGAAAAGGCAAGCTCTAGATTTGCAAAATGAAGGAAAGGCAAAACAGGACAGAATCTGTGAAAAACGGAACAGCAGGTAGTAAATGATTTTTCCGGGGCACTTCTGCAACTCTAATCAAAAAACTCAGAACAGATGCACGAAAGACAATTATATAGAGCACGCTGTCGAAAAAATTCAGACCAAAAAGATGATCTGTTGATTTTATACGAATTTTTCTATCCAAGGACAGAATCTGTTTCCTGGACAGCACGTCACAACTTTTGAACTTTCTTGCAATCAGAGGCTATACTTGGCACAAAATTAAAAAGCAAAGATACAATGATGATGCTACAGTAGTAACAACATCAAGACACAACAAAAACAAAAGAAAAAAAAATTATTCATTGGGCTGCCTCCCAAAAGCGCTTTCTTTTATGCCTTTAAGCTAGGCATAATGCATAGAGATCAAGTTTTATCAAGAGTAAAAGAATAGCTGGCCCGTATAACGGACTCAAAAGGTAACTTAATCTTCTTTCGAGGGAAGTGTTCCATCCCTTTCTTGAGAGGAAACTGGAATTTTATATTACCCTCTTTCATATCAATGATAGCACCAACGGTGCGTAGAAAAGGACGTCCCAAAATAATTGGACACGAAGGATCACATTCAATATCCATAATAGTAAAATCAACGGGAACATAGTTGTCATTGACAATGATAAGAACATCATCGATCCTCCCGAAAGTTTTCTTTATGGAAGAATCAACGAGACGAACACCAAAAGAACAAGAATCAAAAGGTTTCAATTTAAGCATATCATATATTCTTTCGAGCATAACAGAGGTACTAGCACCAGCATCACATAAAGCATAGTAAGAGAAGTTATGCAACTTAATTTTTATCATAGGATCCCAACCATCTTCTAGCTTTCTAGGTATGGAGGCTTCTACTCTAAGTTTCTCCTCCCTAGCTTTGATAAGAGCATTAGTGATATGCTCTGTGAAGGCAAGGTTAATCGTGCTAGTGCAGGGATCTCTAGACATCTTGTGAAGGAAATCAATAACTTCGGTAAGAGTGCAATTGTCAAAATCAAGGTCACTACTATCAAGTAAGGTGGTAGTGGTGTCCTTTAGGTTCACTTGTTTGGTAGTTTCTATAGTCATAGCATCACCATTAATAGGTCCATCGGGACCAGGAGTGCATTGGGTGCTAAGAGTTTGGATATCCTCAACAACTTGGATAGTAGCAACAGTGTGGTGGGTAGGAAGGCTCTTAATTCTATCTTCTTCCTCCCTTAGGGGTGCAACCACTTCGGGTTTAGCTGCCATTTGGTTTATCAAAGTGGCTTGTGTGTGGGACATGTTGGAAACTTGGGTCTTAGTGATAGTGAGCCTAGTCTGGAGGTTATAAATCTCAATATTTATGCTCTCTAATTGTCTACTAATGTTTTGCAAGATAGCAATATGCTCATTTAATTGCCTCGAGAAGGTTTTGTTTTGTTCATATTGGGTGTGCATGTAAATTTTAGTGGCCTTCTCTGTTTCTAGAAGTTTCTCATAGCCAGGCAAGTCTCTATCTTTTTGGGTGGAGTTCTTGGTGATAGGATAAGCATTGTTGTTCCCATAGGAATTAGAGGGAACGGTCTAGGATTGCTACCAAAGTTACTCCTATAAGCATTGTTACTAAAATTGTTTCTAGAGATAAAGTTCACATCTACTTGTTCTTGAGCAATCAAAGAATTTAAAGGAACATCACGAGGATCAATAGAAGATTGCTTCGAAAGTAGAGACATGATCAAGTCTACTTTTTCATTTAGGGAGGAAATCTCCTCGACAGAGTTTACCTTCCTACCTGTTCGAGCGCGTTCGGTGTGCCATTGGGAATAATTGGTCATCATCTCATTGAGAAGCTTTGTGGCAGCACCAAGTGTAGTTGACATAAAGGTTCCTCCCGCGGCCGAATCTAACAAGTTCCGCGAGGTAAAGTTCAAGCCTGCATAAAAAGTTTGGATAACCATCCAAGTAGTCAAACCATGAGTAGGGCAGTTCTTGACAAGAGATTTCATACGTTCCCAAGCTTGGGCAACGTGTTCATTATCCAATTGTTTAAAATTCATTATGTTACTTCTTAGTTGGATAGTTTTAGCTTGTGGATAGTATTTTCCAATAAAAGCATCTTTGCACTTGTCCCATGAATCTATGTTGTTTCTAGGCAAAGACTGAAACCAAATTTTAGCTCCTCCTCTCAAGGAGAAGGGAAAAAGCTTAAGCTTAACAATATCACCGTCTACTTCTCGGTACTTTTGCATATCACAAAGTTCAACAAAGTTGTTTAAGTGTAAAGCAGCATCATCTCCAGCACCGGAGAATTGATCTTTCATAACTAGGTTCAGTAAAGCTGGTTTAATTTCATATGAAGGTGCTGAAGTGGCAGGTGTAGTGATAGGTGTGCAGATAAAGTCATCGTTGTTGTGACTAGTGAAGTCACACAACTTGGTGTTCTCGGTGGAACCCATAGTAGCAAGCAAGCAAGATAACTATTTTTGTGATTTTCGATAAAAGATACTAAAGCAAAAACTGAAAGGTAAACTAACAAGACTAAAAGCAAAGGTAAAAGATAGCGTACAACTCCCCTATCCTGAAGAGTGGAGTCCCCGGCAACGGTGCCAGAAATTGCTTTGCTAGGCTTCTCACCCCCTCGTTGGTTACCCCAAGTGGAAGGTTTGAGATGCAGTGTAGCAGAAGTTTTCCCTTGGCAAAGATACCAAGGATCATTTTCCCCTGAGACTCCCAGTTTCAACAAGAAGGTGTCAACTGCTAATGGCGCCAGATATTAGCAATCAACGTGGACCTGCACACAGATACAAATAACTTTGCTCCCAACGAGTACAGAGAGGTTGTCAATCCCTCCGGCCTTGTAGTTTACAAAGGATCAAACGCAAGTGATAATAGTGATAGGTAATGCTGCAATAGTAAGTAAAAGCGGAAAAGTAAATAGCGGATGTGATCAATGAAGGTAATATGGACCGGAGTCTCATGATGTTCACTAGTGATGTCTCTCTCCCAAAAGACGATAAAACAGCTATGTGAGGTAAACGAATTACAGCTGGGCAATTGACAGGACCATGTGCGCAAACCAATGCTGACTAAGTTGCAAGAAAGGTAGAGGTTCAAAGCATGGGCGGTACGCCGAGGTAAGTAGACCGAAATCCATCTGCATCTACTACTAATCATCCACCTTGAGATATCTATCCAGAACATTTCGCTGGTATTAAGTTGCGAGTCCCACCCATAGTGTAAACTCAAAGCAACAGACAACTGCATTAAAAGAACTTTGCGTAAAGTAAACAATCCTTGCACCCGCGGGCACAAGCACCGTTGTTTTCCCCCTTGTGGCAACAGCACATCCCCTAGACTCATGTTTCTGTCACTCAAACTAGTCATCGAGGGGCATGAACCCACAATCAAGCATAACGTTCCCTCTTGGAGTCACTACCTACTACTTGGCTAAAGCAATAAATAACAACGGAGAACATGCAAGAATTACTTACGAACATAAATATAAAAGAGGTGAATCAAATATATTACTCAAACACAATCTGAACATAATCTCATAATCCATCGGATCCCAGCAAACTCATCATAGCAACAGCATAAGGATTACATATGTGCCTCGATCATGTAGGGCAGCTCACGAGGACTAATTAGTGAAGCACAAGAACGGGAGGAGAACATCAGATAGCTACTGGTCACGGACCCATGGTCCAAGGGAGACTACTCACAACTCATCCGGGAGGCGTCCATGGTGGTGGAGAAGCTCCCGGTGGTGATCCTCCCCTCCGGCAGGGTGCCGGGAAGAGTTCTCCTGGTGCTCCCGATCTTGGAAGCGGCGGCGGCGGCAGAACAGAGATGAGATCGCGAAAAGAGTTCCCGTCTCGAGGGTTTCGGGAGACGCCTTAAATATATGCCAAAGGGGGGCATCAGACGAGGCTCGGGGGGCCCAAGCGCCCCCCCCCCCCCCGGCGCGGCCCAGGGGGGGGCGCGCCACCAAGGCGACTGGGGCCCTGGTGGCCCCCCTCCGGCTGTGCTTCGGGTGCCTGGTAGCTTCTGGAACGCTGATTTTTTATATAATTTTTCTGAATTTTTTCTGGCAGTTCTCGTAATGTGAAAACCTGAAATACAAAAACAGCCGAAAACAGAAACTGGCACTGGGGTGCACTGAGTTAATAGGTTAGTCCAAATATGATCAAAAGTGTATGGAAGTGTATAAATAACATGGCAATATCACCCAAAAGAGGCATGGAGCAAGCAGAAATTATAGATACGTTTTGGACGTATTATGCACCTATACATCTAACAAGTGTATTAGGTGTGTTGGGGACACAAGAGACTTCTTGTATCTTAGTTGCAGGGTTGCTTGAGAGAGACCATCTTCAACCTCTACTTCCCTGAGTTCGATAAACCTTAGGTCATCCACTTGAGGGAAATTGCTGTTGTCCTACAAACCTCTGCGCTTGGAGGCCCAACATAGTCTACAAGAGTAGAAGCATGTGTAGACATCAAGCTATTTCTGGCGCCGTTGCCGGGGAAGTGAGTGCTTGAAGGTATATCTTTAGATCTTGCTATTAAATCTTTTCATTTCTTGTTTTTAGTTTCACTAGTTATGTTTATGGAAAACCGCGCTCTTAGTTCGCTGCTTGGGGAAGGCCGCTTTACCACACCTGTGGTAGAGAAGTCTCCTCCACCTACTGAATTTATCCCGTTCCGAATACCACTTAGGATAATTGAAATAATTATGAATGATCGTTATGATGGGACAGTCAATCCTAGTATTAATTTGTTGTAACTTACAGAACTTTGTGAGTTGTTTAAGATTTCAGGTTTTACAAGAGATGGAGTCATGAGGAAATTATTTGCCTTGTCACTGAAAGGAAAAGCATTGGAATGGTATAGGCTACTAGATGACTCTCACCTGCTGGATTGGGAAGAGATCCAGTCTCTCTTTTACTCCAAGTTTTATCCTCTTCATGAAGTCCATGAGAATAGGAATTATGTTTATAATTTCTACCCTGATGACGGAGAGAGCATAGCTCAAGCTTGGGGGAGACTGAAAACGTTTATGCTAAAATGTCCTAACCATGGGCTCCCCAAAGATATGATTATTACTAATTTCTATGCGAGGCTCTCTCGACAGGATAAAGATTTGCTCGATGCTTCATCTATGGGTTCTTTCATAAACGAAAAGATTGATGCTAAATGGGAACTCCTTGAAAGAATTCAATGCAACACTGAAGATTGGGAGATCGACAAAGGTAAAGAGTCAAGTATAGTTTATGAGTATGATTGCATTAAGTCCTTTGTTGAAACTACAAGTTTTAATAAGTTTAGTGCTAAGTTTGGGCTTGATTCTCAACTCCTTGATGATTTCCTCAAATATTTTGCTTCACATCTTAATATGCCTAAGGAGGATTGGATCAAGCATCATGAACCTTTTAAAGAGATTTGCAAAGAAAATGAAATTGTTCATGATGATTGCAACATGCATGATCCAATTCCTAAAAATGAAGTTTTATATAAGCATGTTAATTTTTGTGGAGTGGATAGACCTTGTGAAAAGCCTATGATTGAAGAAGAGAAGTATTGTAAGCAACATAAGCATGAAAGAACAATCACTTGGGTCAGAGATTTGAATGAAATTGCTAGAGAATTGTGTGACCTTTATCCTTTTACTTGTGAACTTTGTTGTATAGAGGGTCACTTTAATTTTCAATGCATGCACTTTCAAAACATAACTGTTAACCAGTTGTGTGATAACATGATCACCTCTGATCTTTATGACGAGCTTATGTTATTTTTGATGTGTGAGGAGTTATCAGAAAAGACTTCTTGGCTAGATGTTAATGCCATAGGAATAAAAAAACACTTTGCAAAATTGCCATCTCTATTGTGTTGTTAATTGCCATGAAAATGATTACATAAGTAAGATTAGAAAGGAGGGAACTTTACCAAAGTATAAAAATGTCTCTTATATTTCTGCTAATAAAAAGGAGAGTTTCTCCCAAGTTTCCCCTATTGTTTCTAATGATAAACCAGGATATGTGGAGAAGCTTCATCTCCAACCACTCCCTCCTAAGGTGAAGAAGAAGAAAAAGAAGAGGAGGAGGAAGAGGAGCAAGAAGGAATAAGAATGGGTATCAACCTGGCCTGAGCATATTCCTCCCATCAACTTTTATCCTAACGGTTGTAAGTTTAAAGAAGAAGGTGAAGTTTATTGCCTTAATTATCATCTTGATGATACGTCCGTAGGTACTATTGAAGATGATTTTGATTATGATATGCATGTTACTTATTGTGATTGGGAAAATGATGATAATGCTACTTATGATCTTGAAAATCTTTTTGGTACCAACTCTGAAAGTGATGATATGGAAAGCTCTAAGCTTGGGGATGATAGGATTGCAAATCCTTCACCCACTAGTGATGTGACAATTGATAATTCTTTTGCTAGTAAGAATAAAGAAAACATGTTTACAAATATAGTTGCTAGCAATGATAATGCTCTTCTCTACTATGATGATGTTGTAACTCCAATCTATAGTGATTATAAAGGTACCTATGACATAAGGAGAAATTATCCTTATGAAACTTGTCATAATCATGGAGGGAATTACTCCCTTGTTGAACACCATCTTCCTAATACACAATTAATCTATAGTGTTCAAGTTGTTTATGATAGTCCTACTCCCACTATTACCAACGAGAAAGATTATGCTTATGTGGAGAGTAAGAGTACCTTTTTGCATGTGGATCATGGTAACAATGCTTTATGTGATGCTTATATAGTTGAGTTTATTCGTGATCCCACTGAAAATTATTATGAGAAGGGAACATATGCTTATAGATATTTCAATAATATTAAGTTCCCTCTCTTTATGTTGAAGGTTTTGAAGCTGCACCTGTTTTGTCTTCCTATGATTATTGCTTTGTGCTTCAATGAATTATTCTATTGCAATATTCCTATGCATAGGAAGCATGTTAGGCTTAAATGTATTTGGTATTTGCTTCTTGATGCTCTCTTTTGTTCTTCAACTCTTATTCCTACGAGAGCATCATTAAAGTCTTAAGCCTATCTTTATGGCTATAAAGAAAGAGCTCTAGGGAGACAACCCTTGTTATCTTTGCTTTCAGTTTGTTCTTTCAGTTTTTAGTGGTCTTGATGTTTGTTACTACTGTAGCAACATCATTGTATCTTTATTTTTAAGCTATGTGCCAAGTTTAGCCTCCGATTGCAAGAAAGTTCAAAAGTTGTGACGTCCTGTCCAGGAAACAGATTCTGTCCTTGGACAGAAAAATTCGTATAAAATCACCAGATAATCTTTTTGGTCTGAATTGTTTCGACAGCGTGCTATATACAATTGGCTTTCGGGCGTCTGTTCTGAGTTTTTTGATTTGAGTTGCAGAAGTGCCCCGAAAAAATTATTTACTACCTGCTGGTCTGTTTTTCACAGATTCTGTCCTGTTTTTCCTTTCCTTCGTTTTGCAAACCTTGAGCTTGCTTTTTCTTTGCAAAAACCTTTTGGCAATCTTGAGAAACAGTAGACCTTCAAGAATATCCTTATTTCCAGCAAGGAAAAATTATTTTATTAAGGGTACTAACCTCGCTAATCAGATTATGATGAGTTATGTATGAAGGGAGTTTTCAAGTGTGCGAGGGAAGATGATAAAAAGATTCAGGAGTGTCAAACGCTCAAGCTTGGGGATGCCCCCATGCACCCCCAAGAAATATTCAAGAAGACTCAAGCGTCTAAGCTTGGGGATGCCCCCGTGCATCCCCTTCTCCATCAACATTATCAGTTCGTCTTTCGTTCCACTATATTTTTATCACTTCATGTGTTATGTGCTATGCTTGGAGCGTCTTGCTTTTAGTTTTCCTTTTTAGTTTTCTTTAGCTTTGCTTGCTGTTCATAACGAGTTGGAACTCAGCTTTGTTTGTGTGGGAGAGAAACACGCTCCACTTCAACCTAGAACATAACATAGAATTTCATGTCTATCTTTGTTGTGTGTGTTCTTTGTCTTTCAATAGCTACTATCATGTTTAGCTCTTAGTTTTCATACTTTACTTTTTGAAGAGCTTTTGCTTAGTTGGTCGCTGGAACTCTCTTTAGTCATCATGCTTATCTTGTTAAGAGAGTTGGCTTCTGTTGCACTGGTTGATATGTCTGTGATAAAAATGCTATGTGCATAATGGTGCTTAGTAGTTCATGTTTTCTTATGGTTAGTCTCAAATAGCTGGGGGGTTCTCAATGTGTTATTGGAGTACCAACATGATTTGTTTGCCTATGATGTGGTATGGTTTAGTGATATCTTCCTCCAAGAATTTATTTTGATTGACTTGGCATATGCTCACGCATATTTAAGACTGTAAAGAAAGTCTATCAAGCCTTGATGATCTTTAATTTCTGAGTAGCGATATAACTTACATGCCTGATTCAATGTTGCTTTGTCACTCTGCATGATTATGACCGTCATTGCTCTCTTAGTTGGTCGCTCCCAGTCTTTTGCTAACCTTCGCCTGTACTAAGCGGACTGACTACTTGTGCATCCAAAATCCTTTAAACCAGTTATGCCATATGAGTCCACCATACCTTCCTATACATGGTATTTACTTGCCATTCCTAACGAAGACTTTCGTGTACCATCTCGAAATTATTCAAAAAAAGCATTTCTCTTTTGTGCCTCTATTTTAGCTCATGAGGAAGTAGTAGTTAATTCATGATCTTTTTAAGTTGGACAAGCTTCACCCCGGGATTGCATGTCTAATGTGCAAACCCCTAATACGAGAAGGAACCGGCAAAGAGTGCGCCCGGCTCATTAAAAAATATACAACAAACAAACCCTCCTTCACGCTTTGTTCATGAGAAATCAGAAAACTTTAGCGGTGATAAACAAAGGAGATTAAGAGGATGTGATCGTCCTCGTGCGGGAGCCGTTCCTCGAAACTTGTCCAGCTCAAGAAGTAATTGAGTTATCTACTAGCATTCGTTGACAAAATATGCATCTCTAAAAAATAATTTTTACCTCTGTTTTTAAAACCAAGAGCTCTGGTACATGTTTAGTTTTTGTTTCCGACCACGGGTTTTCAACCTTGCCATCAAAAGCCACGGTTCGAGAGTCTCCACCTTCTTTCTTTAAAGCACCAACTATTGAGAGCATGATTGTCATTCTGAGTGTAATGTGCTTTGTCCCAAAGTACCATTGTCTTTTGCATGATTATGATATCGTTTATTCTGAAATCATTGTATCTAGTCGTCACATAAACCTTGGAGGTGCCCCTACATTTATGTTTTGCTTCACTAAAGGGGGCAAGCGAGGTACGACTTTGTCATATTTGCACACCATGCTCACTACAAATCTATTGAGTGCTTCAGTATCATATTGTAAAACTTTCAGTTCTTTGTGATATTCTCATGAGGAAACTTAATTACTACAGATTCATTATCTCAGTAAGCAATTGTCATGTGACTGTGAAAAGTTCTTATATGGTTAATAGCATGTCACCACAGAAATTATGCTTGTTATCATTTACCTACTCGAGGACGAGCAGGAATTAAGCTTGGGGATGTTGATACGTCCAAAACGTATCTATAATTTCTGCTTGCTCCATGCCTCTTTTGTGTGATATTGCTATGATATTTATGCACTTCCATATACTTTTGATCATATTTGGACTAACCTATTAACTCAGTGCACCCCAGTGCCAGTTTCTGTTTTCTGCTGTTTTTGTATTTCAGGTTTTCCCATTACGTAAATTGCCAGAAAAATTCCGGGAAAAATATATAAAAAATCAGCGTTCCGGAAGCTTCCATGCGGCCAAAGTAGGGCCAGAGGGGGGCCACAGGGGCTCCAGGCGCCCTGTGGGCGCGGCCCCCCTCCTGGCCGCCTCGCCAGGCCGCGTGGACCCCCCTTAGCTCCCCTGGCGACCCACTTTGGCATATATTTACACCGCGTCGCGGAAACCCTGATTCTGGACCCCTTTTCTCCAGAAGCAATTCCGATCTCCGCCGCCATCGCCACCAAGTTTCGGGGGACCAGAATTCCTGTGCCGGCACCCTGCCGGGACGGGGAAGTGCCCCCGGATTCATCTCCATCGACGTTGCTTCCTCCCTCCATGATGCGGGAGTAGTTCCTCCTCGGGGCTGAGGTTTCTACCATTAGCTATGTGGTCAATTCACTCTCCCATGATGTGATCTTCGTTGTGATCATAGGCTATGTTAATCTAGGGTGATCCCATGATATTTCCCCTTCCTCTATGTATTGGATTGATGTACCCACTTGTCTTTATCTAGTATAATCCCCGAGACCAAGGTGACAGTGGTCTATTGGACATGGATTAGAAGAATATTTTCATGAGTGATTTCCTCTTTTGTGTGTGGATTGAAGATTGAGAGTCTCTTGGTGCTTGTCTTTGACTATCCTTTAGATATGTTGTGGTGATTGTGGTACTCTCTTTGGATGGCCGCGGTGAAATTGGGAAATCCATAGATTGAGAACTACGAACTTTGAGGTGTGCTTTTGTAGCCCTACATAATTCTCGTCCTCTCTTGACCACAAAGGAATGACCTCCGGGTGCGTCTCCATTGCATGTTTTATGGGAAATATCATGTGATTCGATTATGTTAATGTTGTTGGGAGTTGCCACTAGTGAAAGTATGAAGCCTAGGCTTGTTTCCACCATTGCAATACCATTTGTGCTCACCTTTACCACTTGTTTGCTTACTGCACTTTTTATTACAGATTTATATTACTTTGGTTTGCCATCCATATCACTTGCCATTTAACATCTCTTCGCCGAACTAGTGCACCTATACATCTAACAAGTGTATTAGGTGTGTTGGGGACACAAGAGACTTCTTGTATCTTAGTTGCAGGGTTGCTTTAGAGAGACCATCTTCAACCTCTACTTCCCTGAGTTCGATAAACCTTAGGTCATCCACTTGAGGGAAATTGCTGATGTCCAACAAAGCTCTGCGCTTGGAGGCCCAACATAGTCTACAAGAGTAGAAGCGTGTGTAGACATCAGATACCCAAAGGAAACTGTTGGGTACACCTTCTATCATAGATCCGAAGGCAAGATATTCATTGCTAAGAATGGATCCTTTCTAGAGAAGGAGTTTATCTCGGAAGAAGTGAGTAGGAGGAAAGTAGAACTTGATAAGGTAATTGTACCTTCTCCCGAAATGGAAAGTAGTACATCACAGAAACTAGTTCCAGTGATTCCTAAACAATAAGTGAGGAAGCTAATGATGATGATCATGAAACTTCAGATCAAGCTACTACTGAACCTCGTAGGTCAAACAGAGCATGTTCCGCACCAGAGTGGTATGGTAACCTGGTTCTAGAAGTCATGTTACTAGACCATGATGAACTAACAAACTATGAGGAAGCGATGATGAGCCCAGATTCCGCAAAATGGCTTGAGGCCATGAAATCTGAGATGGGATCCATGTATGAGAACAAAGTGTGGACTTTGGTTAACTTGCCTGATGAACGACAAGCAATTGAAAATAAATGGATCTTTAAGAGGAAGACTGACGCTGATGGTAATGTTACTATCTACAAAGCTCGACTTGTTGCGAAAGGTTTTCGACAAGTTCAAGGAGTTTACTACGATGAGACTTTCTCACCCGTAGCGATGCTTAAGTCTGTCTGAATCATGTTAGCAATTGCCGCATTTTATGATTATAAAATCTGACAAATGGATGTCAAAACTACATTACTTAATGGATTCTGAAAGAAGAGTTGTATGTGATGCAACCAGAAGGTTTTGTCGATCCTAAGGGTGCTAACAAAGTGTGCAAGCACCAGCGATCCATCTATGGACTGGTGCAAGCATCTTGGAGTTGGAATACACGTTTTGATAAGGTGATCAAAGCATATGGTTTTATACAGACTTACGGTGAAGCCTGTATTTTCAAGGAAGTTGATCAGAAATGATGTAGATTTTTCTAAAAAGAATAAAGGATTGTTCAAAAGGATTTGTTTTTGGGGAATGTAGTATTTAAAAAAAATCACATGATCACGCAAGATCTATCTAAGAGGAGCATAGCAACGAGCGGGAGAGTGTGTCCACGTACCCTCGAAGATCGAAAGCGGAAGCGTTGAGTAACGCGGTTGATGTAGTCGAATGTCTTCGCGATCCAACCGATCAAAGCACTGAACGTACGGCACCTCCGCGTTCAGCACATGTTCAGCTTGATGACGTCCCATGAACTCTTGATCCAGTTGAGGTCGCGGGAGAGTTTCGTCAGCACGACGGCGTGGTGACGGTGATGATGAAGTTACTGGCGCAGGGCTTCGCCTAAGCACTGCAACGATATGACCGAGGTGTTTAACTGTGGAGGGAGGCATCGCACAAGGCTAGGAACAATTGATGTGTGTCCACGGGGTGCCCTCCCGACGTATATAAAGGAGGGAGAGGGAGGAGGCGGCCGGCCTAGGAGGAGGAGGCGCGCCAAGGGGGAGTCCTACTCCCACTAGGAGTAGGACTCCCCTTTCCTAATAGGAGTAGGAGAAGGGAGGAGGGAAGGAGAGAAAGAGACGGAAGGAGGGGGCACCGCCCCTCCCCCCTAGTCCAATTCGAACTAGGCTTGGGGGGCGCGCGGCCCAGCCCTGGGCTGCCCCTCTCTCTTTCTCCTAAAGCCCAATAAGGCCCATATACTCCTCGGGGGGTCCCGGTAACCTCCCGGTACTCCGGTATTTATCCGGTGACCCCCGAAACCCTTCCGGTTTCCGAATATAACCTTCCAATATATCAATCTTTATGTCTCGACCATTTTGATACTCCACGGCATGCCCGTGGTCAGATCCGGGACTCGGAACTACCTTTGGTGCATCAAGACACATAAACTCATAATACCGATCGTCATCGAACGTTAAGCGTGCCGACCCTACAGGTTCGGGAACTATGTAGACATGACCGAGACTCATCTCCGGTCAATAACCAATAGCGGAACCTGGATGCTCATATTGGTTCCCACATATTTTACGAAGATCTTTATCGGTCAAACCGCATAACAACATACATCTTTCCCTTTGTCATCGGTATATTACTTGCCCGAGATTTGATCGTCGGTATCATCATACCTAGTTCAATCTCGTTACCGGCAAGTCTCTTTATTCATGCCATAATACATCATCTCGTGACTAACTCATTAGTCGTTTTCTTGCAAGGCTTATTACGATGTGTATTACCGAGAGGGCCCAGAGATACATGTTCGACACTCGGAGTGACAAATCCTATTCTTGATCTATGCCAACACCACAATCACCTTCGGAGACACCTGTAGAACATCTTTATAATCACCTAGTTACGTTGTGACGTTTGATAGCACACAAGGTATTCCTCCCGTATTCGGGAGTTCCATAATCTCATAGTCATAGGAACATGTATAAGTCATGAAGAAAGCAATAGCAGAGAAACTAGACGATCAAGTTGCTAAGCTAACGGATGGGTCTTGTCCATCACATCATTCTCCTAATGATGTGATCCCGTTGATCAAATGACAACTCATGTATATGGTTAGGAAACATAACCATCTTTGATTAATGAGCTATTCTAGTAGAGGCATAGTAGGGACACTCTATTTTGTATATGTATTCACACATGTATCAAGTTTCCGGTTAATACAATTCTAGCATGAATAAAAGACATTTATCATGATGTATAAGGAAATATAAATAACAACTTTATTATTGCCTCTAGGGCATATTTCCTTCAGTCTCCCACTTGCACAAGAGTCAATAATCTAGATTACATAGCAATGATTCTAACACCCATGGAGTCTTGGTGTTGATCATGTTTTGCTCGTGGAAGAGGTTTAGTCAACGGGTCCGCGACATTCAGATCCGTATGTATCTTGCAAATTTCTATGTCTCCCTCCTTGACTTGATCACGGATGGAATTCAAGCGTCCCTTGATGTGCTTGATTCTCTTGTGAAACCTGGATTCCTTCACCAAGGCTATTGCTCCAGTGTTGTCACGAAAGATTTTCATTGGACCCGATGCACTAGGTACCACACCTAGATCGGATATTAACTCCTTCATCGAGACTCCTTCATTTGCTGCTTCTGAAGCATATATGTACTCCGCTTCACACGTAGATCCCGCCACGACGCTCTGCTTGGAACTGCACCAACTAACAGCTCCATCGTTCAATAAAAACACATATCCGATTTCTGACTTAGAGTCATCCGGATCAGTGTCAAATCTTGAATCGACGAAACCGTTTACGACGAGCTCTTTGTCACCTCCATAAATGAGAAACATATCCTTTGTCCTTTTCAGGTACTTCAGGGTGTTCTTGACCGTTGTCCAGTGATCCACCCCTGGATTACATTGGCACCTCCCTGCTAAACTTACAGCAAGGCACACATCATTGAATCTACATCAGAGCTTCGTCGATTATGTCTAGATAGACACCATTAACCTAAACCACTAGCTGGAGTGACACCTAGAGGGGAGGCGGATCTATAGGCTCACTAGAGAAGTCTGGGGGTGAGAGTTTCCCCTAGCCACATAGGGAAGGGGAGAAAATTTTCGGTGAATGTTATGTATCTATAGACATATGTTAAGTTGATTAAAGTCGAACAACCAAATTAATATATGACGCATTGCAACGCACGAGCAATATTATTTTCCACATGAAATCTTTATGCTAATTATATATATATTTCTTGTGCAGGATACAAATGAGGCTAAAGACAACATTCTTGACCTTGCATAGAAATATCTTAAGCGCATCAAATATATATTAGTTTGTAACATATATATTTTGGATCATTTCTCTCTATGCACACATCCTCGAGTTACATTACATCCACTCTAACCTCTTGGCGAAATCATGTGGTTTACCTATGATGCAATCAAATGAGTGCAATTCATGCTGGATTAGAATGGCCATGAAATTCAATTCATATGTTTTTCATATTCATAAGTGTTTGCAATTATGAGAACCAAACTATCCCTTATACGTAAAAGGTATTTATTACGTACATACGAAACAGTTTATAAAAGTTCTAAGAATAGTCTCTTTTTCACTTCATATTTGTCGTCAAGTGACTCTCCTTAGTGTTTTTTAGGACAATACCATTATTTAAAATCACTTAAACAATTCACTCGATATTTTACTCTTTTGAACATCAAATACCATTTTGACATGACACAAACATAAGAAAATGATATGGCATAGTTATACAAATTTCTTTAATGTTGGAGATATCATCTCGATCTTTTTGTCCTTAATATTTGAGGGTTGGGAGATAAGGAGAAGAGGAGAGGACAAGTTTTTGGATTGCCTTTGTCATTATTTTTGAGTAAGATGGACGGTCTATGAAACAGTTCCTTAGGGTTCCCTATAATTGGCTATAAATGTGACTTGTTACTGCAAAATTGCCGAAAAATTCCATATACTTAATTAACTGAGTTTGTCGCTTCCCTATAATTGGCTATAAATGTGAATCAATGAATGACCGGTACTAATCAAACTTACTCATATTGATACACTAAACTCTTTAAAAGTTGTTTTCTTCTATTGAATGTCTCCAGGTGATTTGTAGGTGCAATTTAATATAATATCAAGTGGGATGTTGTAGATATAGCCGATGTCATTGCCTTGGGGTCCTCTTTTGAGAGCAGTTGTCATTGCCGACTTTAGATACACTGCCCCACAGTTGGGGTCCTGATTGCACTGATAAAAAAGATAGAAGCGATGTCATTGTACATGGCAAAATAACCATCACACGGCAAGAACCGGAAAATATATGTCCTCTTGAATTTCAGCCACATCATCATGGTGCCGAGATCGCCCGTTGATCAGGAAAAAAAAAGTAGATCACCCATTGTTGTTTCGGTTTTGACGATACAATCAAATAATTTCAATTCATGTAGGATGACAATGGGCATGAAATTTTGATTATGTGCATTTCCTATTCATACGTGTTTGCATTTATCTGAGTCAAATAGGCCCTTATAGGGGAAAGATGCTCTAGTACATGCATATGGAATATATTTTTAAATTTCTGAGTATAGTCTATTTTATGGTCAGGCAACTATAATTAGTGTTTCTAGGAGAAAATCTCTAGTTAGCATATTTAAACGCTTTACATAATATTTTACTATTTTGAACATTAGTATCTTCTTTTTGACATGACACAAACATAATAAAATGTTATGCATTGTTTTATAATTTTATTAAATGTCAGAATTATCATATCAATCTTTCTCTCGATAGTAGTTTGGGGTTGGGAGATAAAGAGAGGACTAGTGTTTCGATCGCCTTTGTCCTTCTTATGGAGCAAGAGTTGTACGAAACATCTTCTTAGGTTTCCATATATCCTTAATGACCGTTTAGTGTGAATTCTCCTAGACATTTCATAAACCAAATCAATTGCACTTCAGTGTGACGTTTCCCAAGAACTGGATATAAATTGAATCAGTGAATGACCAATACTACTCAAAGTTATTCGTATGGATACATTTAACTCTTTTATAGTTTGGTCTTTAATTAAACTCCTAAGGGTGCTTTGTAGGTGCAATCTTAATATACTATAAAGTTGAGATGTTGTAGATATAGCCGATGCCATTGCCTTGGAGTCCTCTTTCCAAGGTAGTCTAAAAGCACTGATTGAAAACAGAAAAACAAATATAGTAGTAATGTGGTTGTTTACGGCACAGGAAACCACCACACGCTAAGAACTCGATTTTGATTATTTTTCAGTAGGGACTGTAAAAACTGGTTTTCGAAAAATCTCAGAATTTTAGGATTTTTTGCCTAAATTTTTCAAATGAATTAGAATTTTGTCTTCAAAATATTATATTTTTAGGTCTTGTTTTACACAACGTTCTACCTACTCGAGTGGTCGGTCAGTCTTTCCTTCCATCGAAAGTTCTTGGGTCTGAACAACCCCTCCTACTCGGTGCTAGATTTTTTTTAATATGAAAATACTTTATAAATTCAGTTGGCAAAAATGGGGAATCGATCATGCAACCACCAAAATATCGACAAGTGCCTTACCACCAAGCTGGGGGATGACTAATTTTACAAAGCCATACTAGCGTTATTTGACATCATTTGTGTGATTATATTCAAATAAATACAAAAGTTTCGGACAATATTTAAATTTTCGGGCGGGTAATAGGAAGCCCGGTTTCCGAAAATCCCGGTGGAGATTAAAAACCCTGGCGGCAACACGATCGCTAAAAAGGAAAGAAACAACGACAAATTAATAAATAAAGAAAGAAATTAGAAAAAGGAAAGAAACGCATAGGTAAATCGGGGATTACTGAACCCAGTGAGTGACCCACGCGGTTTGCAGTTCTCATGCAGCCAATCGGGCGCAATGTGCATTCCTCAATAAATAGCCGGGTCGACGCCACGCCACCTTGCCCTGCAACTGCAATCTTGCACCCACCGTCGAGTGTCTCCAGTCTCCTTCACGGCAGGCAATGGATATCATGGATCCCTTCACCGCCGAGCTCCTTTCGGGCCCTCCTATCCCCGTCGCGTTATCAGGCAGCGGCGCCCAGACGAGGGCCATTGACGACTACCTCCGAGCCATCGGTGCACTTCCTGCGCTTCGACCCGTCGACCACCACGCCGTAATGGAGGAACTCGTACCATCCCTGCTCCTGGGGAGCGTCGTCCCGGTCTTCGATACCCCCGAATCCAACAACTCGGCCACGCGTCCTCTACTCTCCGACTACGACGCCGACATCGACTTCAACCTCCGCGAGCTGGAGATGAACGTCGTGGAGCCACCGAGGCCAGACTACCTGCAGACGGTGCAGGGCCATCGGATGAGCCCGTCGATGCGCGCCAACCTTGTTATCTGGATGGACGGGTTTACTCGGTACTACGGCCTGGCCCCTGGCACGCTTCACCGTGCCGTCTCCTACGTCGACCGCGTCCTGTCTGAGCGAACCTTACCTACGACTAACATGGAGTATGAGCTCCATCTCCTGGGCGCCACGGCCGTCTTCACCGCCGCCAAATATGAGGAGCGGGACACCATATTCAAGGTGAACGCCGCGAAAATTGCCGACGACTGTGGGTTCGCCACGAGCAAGGAGGTGATCGACATCGAGTGCAAGATGTTGGCGGTGCTCCGGTACGAGCTCAGCAGACCAACGGCCTACACCTTCGTGGACCACTTCACCAGGTACAGCAAAGGAGAGCGCGACCTGGAGGTTCAGAAGTTGGCGCATCAGCTCGCTGAAACATCGCTGGTCGACTACAGATGCCTGCAGCTCATGCCGTCCGCCGTGGCGGCGTCGGCGGTCTTTCTCGCTAGGCTGATCTTGAACCCAATGGCGAGCCAGGTTCGACAGTGGAACAGAGAATTCACGGAGCTGACAGGGTACAAGCCCACGGACCTCATCATTGGCATTGAGTTCTTGTACATGATGAATCCCGATCCCCGCTTCGCTATCTTGTCAGCTTTTTTGCATGACGAACAAGAACTATAATGAGAGATTTAGGGCAGACAGCCACTTGCATGATCGAATCTTGAGTTGTTAAATAATGATGTTCAGGTGTACAATTGGCAAGCTCCCATTGAATTACATGACATACTTTCAGATGGAATCATTTGATTGTACGAAATTGTCAAAGAAAATGAGTGATTTTGGTTGCCTGATTTTTTGGCTTACACAAATCTAGAAGTTCACCTATAAGTTCAGTTTCGACTGTGCATACATGTAAGAGCATCTCCAGCCGCGTCCCTAACAGCCCACCAGGCCACTTTTTCGGCGCCGATGCCGAAAAAATGGCCCAGTCGCGCCATCAGGAGCCCGTTTTTCGTCGGATTGGGCCAAAATTGACGCCGGCGTACCCAACTCGAACCCGGCGCGCTGGGGTCGCCTGGGGGCGCCGGACGGACCATTTTTTGCGCGAACTGTGATGGCCCGCCCTGTCAGCGACGCACCGCTTCGTCGTCCACGTCGCCTCGTTTCCCGCGGGAATCAATGCCAAAGCTGCCGCACTGCCGCGTCGTCGCCTTCATTGATGCCGCGCCTTCCGTGATGCAGCGTGCCGGTCAGCATGCCCATTGATGCCGCGCAGTGAAGCGTCGCGTCGCCCAGCGCCACGGCCGCCCGCCACGCGTCGCCTGGCATGCGCCTCCCGCTGCCCGAGCTCCGGCTATAAAAGCCGCCCTCCTCGCCGGTGAACGCCACACCGCAGCACATCGCCTCTCTTCCCCCCCTCTCGCACACTCCACTCCCCCCCACCGACGAGCAATGGCAGCGCGTTACCCAGGCGATTCGGCGGCGAAGAACGGCTTCGGCCGCCGCCACCTTCACGAGTGGGAGGCGCGCCTCCTGTTCGAGGCCGACTACCCGGCTCCCCCAGACATGAGGGTGCCGGGCGCGTGGCGTCTGAGCGCCGGCGGCGTGTCGGTGCCACCCGCTCCCACCGGGGCGGACCGGAGGGCAGAGATCACCCGCATCAGATCGTCGCTGGCGGAGGAGGAGCGGCGACGGCAGGCGTACTCCCCCGACAACAACTCATTCTGGACACTCTACTTCG